>CM038222.1:53005351-53365992 GCA_021442155.1 Cymbidium sinense
CCGCCCAATCCTTTCATCTTCTCATGCAGACCGATCGCCAAATCTAAAAATCGATTCTTGCAGAAGTGCTTCATCAGCGAGCAACAGCAAGAACCATCCACCAATATACATTTATCCAAAGCCAAATCCAGCAGTTCAGTAGCCTGCTTCCACCTTCCCCTGCTGCAATTTTCGGCTATATAGATTGACAAATCGGAAGCTTTGGGGGAAAAACCATTTTTCATGAGGTTCTTTATCACTGCATCGACTTCCACCATTGGCTCTCCACTACATATGCCACTCACAAACACATCAAGAGTTCCTGGATCCGTAGAAATTCTCCTTTGCGACATTTCATCAAACACCTCCATGGCTTCATTTTGTCGGCCATTTCGAGCTAATGCACTTAGCAGACAGGCATAGGAAGTACTCTCCAGATCAAAGTTCCAACTCCGGGCCTTCTCAAAGAACAACACAGCCGCAGAAGTCTTCCCCAGATCACAAAGACTCCGGATTATCCTATCAAAATCTATGGTTGGAGTCATGGGCAGCAAATCCCTGACAATCATTTCTTTCATGAAGATACCAGCGATCTTAGCATTCCCAGACCTGCAACTTTCTTCGAGAACAGAGCTCAAAGTACTCAATCTCAACCTCAAACCCCTCTTTTCCATTCCATTCAATATCTGGATCGCCGCCCTGAAGTCTCTTCTTTTAGCATAGCAATCCACAACCAAATCATAACTTGATAACCGGCAGGAAAAACCTGAATTTAGTAGCATTTCAGCCCTTTGAACTTTACCTTCCTGACAGAGAAGCCGCACCACGACCGGCCAGCTTCCACTATCCATCTCGGCACCAATACGCAGCGCAGCCGCACAAACCAACCATGCCGTTCGGCTTTTGCCATTCGAGCAGAGCATATTAAGCAAGGCATTCAAGCTTTGACTGCTCGGGACGAGCCCAAATTCCCTCATTCTCTTGAAAGTTTCCATGGCATTCCAAGAAGGCAATTTTGAGTACAATTCCAGAACAAAGCTGAGAGCTTTGGAATGAGAAATGTTATCGGAGGACGAGGAGCGAAAAAGAGAGTCCAAAATGGTAGGGGCAGGATGGGTGCGCAATGCAGCGGAGAAAAGGTAGGCAGCCGGGGAAAGATGGCCTGCGGTGGCGAGGATGGAGAAGATGGTGGGAGGTCGAGGAGGGTGGGGAGAAGGAAAGGTGAGAGTTTACGAAAGCAGAGAGAGATGTCAGGATTAGCAGGTTAAAGGATGCAGCAGGTAGGAAGGAAGGAAGGGGAAGGAGGGAGACTTTGGAGCGGAGGAGAGAGAGGGGGTTGTTGTGGTGGAGAAGGACGGAGGAGAGATTGGAGGCGAGGGTGCGATGACCGACGGAACGGCGCCACATGCAGGAGTTGGAAATGGGCATGCGGAGAGGGAAGTAAATGTGTGATTTTTCCGGCAATTGGAGGACGAGACGAGGGGCTGACCACCCAACTTACATTTGCTCACACATATCTGATATTTATGTCATGATTTTTAAAATACCACTGATATTGATGAAAAATATCAAAGTACATCAGAGTTAAATCTATAATAATAAGAAAATTTTATTTAAAAAAAGATAATTAAAACATATTATTAATAATTTATAATTTATTTAGTTTGTATTTGTTCTATAATATTTTTTTTCTTTCAAAAAAGAATATACAAATTAATTGTATAAATTAGATTATATGCACTATAATAAGAATGCTAGAATTCCTAAAATTTATTATATCTTATAATATTTACCATGCCTTCTAACACTTAGTGTGCAAATTAACTTCCAACGTTGTGAAATCATGCCCTAATATCATGTGATGATTAAAACCATTATAAATATTAATCTCGAAATCTCTTGTAGTCATTATGAAGTATACATATTATACTTAAATTTCTCAATATAGTGAACATTTCTTTTAGCTCTATCGATTATGGAGGAATGTTCTTTGACAAAATTAGTATAAATCTTTATTAATTGTTTTGTAGATAACATGGAGGGTCTTTTCATAAAGTTGATAAAATATAAAATCACCAAATAGTAAATGTAAGAGCTAGACACTATTTTATCACTTCTTCTCATTAGAAGAGAAAAAAACACGAAGCATAACAAATTTTTTTTCCTAACCCAAGAAAATATTGACAAAAGAAACTTATTAAATTGGGAAAATTAGTTTAAAAGGGAACAATTTATAAGTCAACTTATATTACCTCAATAAAATATTTTAAAGACAATATGCTTCCATTGAAGAGACCACTTGCCCAAATCATAGATGCAATTGAAAACAAAAAATATTTTAAATGCTCCACACTTATGAATAAGCAAGTAGAGGGTCATGATAAAACTTATGCCTTGACATTGAGAATTATAGATGGCAAAAGGCTTTGCCTGTAAGCATTATTAAAAAGATGCACTTTGAAAATAACTTATTGGTAAACATACCAAGTAGCAACCTCAAGATTACTAGTTGTTTGATCTTTAAGAGAGGTCCAAATAGTTCGAAATGACTTATACAGTATAAAGTTCACTCTTCTTCTTTTTCACCAACCCCACTAGTAGCCTTTTGAGACAACAAATGACAAAACTACAAGATCATATATGATGACACAATTATAATGCTCGTTGTCATTATTCATTATGAGAGTCTACGTATCATCATTGACCTATGAAGATCTTTTTTCTCAACTTGCCTAAGAAGCAAGGGCGGACCTACCCTTAGTTGAGGGTGGGCAAATGCCCACCCTCAAATTTTTTTTACTCTTTAAAAAATTTGCTTTTTTATGTTTAACCTACCCTCAATTTATATTTTATGCATTCAACCTCTCCTCTAAAAAAAAAAACCAATTTAATCCATTATTTTTAAATAACTAATTAATCAATTAAAATTAAAATATATAAGTTTAACAATCTTCCTCACTTTTATTTTTTCTTACAAATTTAATGATATTATTTTACTAATTATTTATATTTTTTTCTAAAATTATTAATTTTATAAATTATATTTATTTTTAATTATTATATTATTTAAAAATTTTGCCTACCCTAAAATAAAGAGCTAATTTCACCCCTGCTAAGAAGATAATAATACTTATTTCATTTTTATCTATCAAACTTGCATATTTAAGCTTACACCCAAGCTGTCAGATGGGGAGAGGGAGATAGAAAGATAGGCGGAGAAGATGGATAGAGTCAGGAGTTTTTTTGGCTTTGGTTGAGAGAGGATCGGTGCACCAGGGAGGGAAGGTTTCGCTCGATTTTCTGGGTTCGTGTCCGTTCGGCAAGGAGTAGTGACGACAGTGAATGGAAGGGAGGATAGGAAGCAGGCTGTGTGGCTCGGTGCTCGGTCGAGAGTGGAACCGAATGGATGAGCAGCATGTGCGTGTAGAGAGTCTCAGAGAGAGAGAGAGAGAGAGAGAGAGAGAGAGAGAGAGAGAGGGTTTTGCTTGGCTTGGGTGGGATAGAAAATATTATATGTTAGTCCATAGCTTTATGTCGCGGACTCAATCTAACCGCGTGTCCTGATTTTTTTCCCATTTAGCATTTGTGGCAGTGTGAAGACCACTGTATCGGCACCTCATTCAAACAGTGGGAGAAGAAGCATCGTTGGAATGAGCGGGAGGAATTTAAAAAAAAATATATATCTAGATTTAGGGTTTAGGGGTGTATTTTTTTCTTGCAAACCGAGCTCTAAGAGAGAAAGAGATTTTCTCATTTCCTTCTTACGAAAGAACCGGGAAGATGGAAAACGAAGGCCTTGAGGAAATAGCTGAGGATGTATTAAATAAAAATTCATCGGTAATTTTTCTCAATCGTTGTATACGTACAATTTTTTTACGGTTTGTTAGTGTTATCCCTTGAAATTCTTTTATTTAGTGTATATTTCCTACACTGTTTGAAGTTCTTTCAAGAGGACTTTGCTTATTTTGAGAGATTTTTGCATCTGTACTCTCTGTACTCTCATGAGAGTATAGATGATTTTCTGAATATTTTTGCAGCTTATTTTGCCTAGATGGAGAGAATATGGTCATTACATTCTATTAAAAGTAATTTTGTGGTTGTTTGGTTAATCTTTATGGGAGATTTTATCATCTCTCTCTCTCTCTACTCTCACGAGTATAGAGTATTTTGGGCAGTTTTTTTTCACTTTGTGTGGCATGTTTGGAGGAAATATGTTTATTACAATCCATCACGAACAATTTGGAGGCTGTTTGGTGATTTTTTTAGTATTATTTTGTATATGTACTCTCTGTACTCTCTTGAGAGTACATATGATTTTTGCCATTTTTTTCCGTTTCATTGGCCTGATTGTTCAGATTATGTTTATTACATACCAGTGGAAGCAATTTTGAGGGATGTTTGGATGGTTTCTGGAGGATTTCTGCATCTGTACTCTCTGTACTCTCCTAAGAGTACAGATCATTTTAGGTTATTTTTTTTACTTTCTATGGCCTGTTTGGAGGGAATATGTTCATTATAATCTATGAGGAACAACTTGGAAGCTGTTTGGTTATTTTTTTAGTGTTATTTTGCATCTGTAGAGTGTAGATGATTTTTGGTCATTTTCTCCAGTTTCTTCAGACTGATTATTGAGATTATTTTCATTACATCTGTACTCTATGTTCTCTCTGTACTCTCTGTACTCTCCTGAGGGTACAGAGCATTTTGGTCATTTTTTATCTATTTCTTTGGCCTGTTTGAAAGAAATATGTTCATTAGGCACAATTTGGAGGCTGTTTGGTTGATTTATTAGTGTTTTCTTGCATCTGTACTCTCTGTACTCTCATGAGAGTACATATAATTTTTGGTCATATTTTCTAGTTTCTTTGGCCTGGTTGTTGAGAGTACATTCCGTTGGAAGCAATTTGACAGCTGTTTGGATGGTTTTAGGGATTTTTTATCTACTCTCACATTCGTTATTGCACTCTTTAGTAATGAAGTCATTGGCATTTTAGGCTTCATCGCATCAATTCATTAGACTCCACAAAATTCAGTAAGACTCAATAGCCATGACCTCAATCCTGTCTTGTTGGGACATAGAGAAGCAAACTTTCTTTCTGAGTGGACAATGCATTCCTTTCACCCCCGATGAAATTGCAATAATTGTAGATATGCCAAACAGAGGGGAGAAGGTCTTATGGAATAGAGGTAATGTGCTATCTGTGAGGTCAACACTTCCAGTGAAAAAGCCCTTAAAGAGCATCTTGAAGGTAAAAAACACAAAGCAAAAGAAGCCTTACAAAAGCAAAAGAAGCCTTAAAGAGCATCACCCCCGATGAAGTTGCAGTGATAATAGGGATGCCAAACAGAGGGGAGGTCTTATGGCATAGAGGGAATGTGCTATCTGTGAGGTTAGCACTTCCAGTGAGGAAGCCCTTAAAGAGCATCTTGAAGGTAAAAAATACAAAGCAAAAGAAGCCTTACTGAGCAAGAAGACTACCTCCTCTGTACTCTCTGCACTCTTCTCAACTCATGGGTAACTTGATATAATACTGTATATGTTTCTATGATGATTTGTTTACTTGTTTGGAGACTATTTGGTTGATTTCTTAGTGTTATTTTGCATCTGTACTCTCTGTACTCTCTTGAGAGTATATATAATTTTGTGGACATTTTTTCCAGTTTCTTTGGCCTGGTTGTTCAGATTATGTTCATTATATTATATTGGAAGTAATTTGGAGGGATGTTTGGATAATTTTTACATCTGTACTCTCTATATTTAGCTCATTTATCCCCTTTCTTTGGCTTGTTTGGAGGGAATATTTATTTATATATCACATTTATATGTCACATTTGTCTTGGTAGATGAATCTGATCATGAAGTGATGATGTCTAATGAACCAAATTTAGAAACTCCACCACCAGAATGAAATGGAGAAGTATGCACTATATCTTTGACATCATCAAAGCTTCGTGTTTGGAAGGACCATACTAGTTATTGGCCAAACTCGAAATCAAAAGATTTTTTATGTGCAAAAGCGTCGAAGAAATCTGCTAAATAGCAAAATTCGAAAAGCGATACTGATGGCTTGTCCATGATTAGATTCTTTGTTGACTTGGACGGGAACTGGATGGTTACAAAACATATAGAAAGTCATAATCATTCATTGGAAAAGCCTGTTGACCTACATCTTCTCAGATCACATAGATGCATTAGCGATGAAAAGGCTTCCGTGTTGAAGACAATGACAGAGGCCAAAATTACAACAACTGATGCATTCAGCTATCTAAGTGAGGAGGTTGGCGGTGTAGAGAATATTGGATTCACAAAAAGAGATACTTTCAATTTTATTTAGAAAGAGAAAAGATTGAGGATTACGAATGGAGACAGTAATGCATTAATACAGTTGTTCAAGGAAAACAAGCAGCAGTCGAGATATTTGCATGAGATGTATAAGTTGATGAGTCAGATTGCTTAGTAAGTTTTTTTTGGAGCAATGGCATGTATAAGATAGAATATGACTATTTTGGTGATGTGATAATTTTTGATACAAGTTATCGACTCAATAAATATAATCTTGTTTGTGCCCCTCTTGTTGGTGTGAATCATCACTGGCAAAATGTGTTATTTGGAGTAGCCTTTTTATTAGAAGAGACGATTGAGTCATTCTCCTATTCAGATATTTCTTGATTGATGAGTGAGACATCCTACAACAATATTCACGATCTGTCGGTATAGCTATCAAAATTACAGCATACTCATCATAGGTTGTGCCAATGAAAAAGCTCCTTCCAAGGTTCACTACTTTAATAGTAATAAGAGGGTACAAGGGATATTTTATGCATGCATGAGCAAATGTGACTCAGAGGAAGAGTTTGAAGAAGCTTGGTCTGCCATGCTAGAAGAAGGTAATTTGCATGATCATCTTTGGCTGTTTGAGCTTTATAAAATTAGATCCAAGTGGTCCACAACATTCAACAAAGACTCATTATGTATGGACATCTTATCAACGCAACATAGTGAGTCAATGAACACCGTATATCACAGAATCTCTAAACCAACAAGTTCGCTCACAGATTATTTCTTAGGGTTGGAGAAGGTTATGGAGACATGACACCGGAATGAACATGATGAAGACTTCAAGTGTAGCTATCGATTATTCTGTTGTAGACCAATTCAATTTATTTTATACAAGAAAGCTATACTATGTTTGAGGAAGAATTTTTTGCATGGAGTTGGAGGCCTATCGATGGCGGATGGATATATATGGAGTATTTGGTGAGAAACTTAGATAATAAAAAATCACCCAAAATATGGGATGTCCATTTTAGATGGGGACCCAGATGTAACTTATACTTGTAAGAAATTTGAAATGATGGGATTACTTTGTGCCCATTGTATAGTTAGTTAAGAAGATGTAGTGCACGATAAAGTATTATGCAATAATACCCGAGCAAGAGGGATATTTACATCGATAGTGCATATAGAAAATTAAGAGATGTCGAAGGCACAGATGGAAATGCTACTGATATTATTTTTTGGAACCACGTTAGATGATATGCATATCAAATAAGTGTTAGGGCATAGGGTAATAATAGAGCTGAGGACTATATGCTTCAATCCTTAAAAAACTATACAACGATGTTGACTCTATACTAAGTGGGAATTCTCTTCTAGCTAGCAGAGCAGCTAAGAAGAAGAAGTCAGCTACAACAGACAAGGGAAAAGACATTTTGAAGGATCCAATTAAGCAACGTCCAAAGGGTGTTTCCAACGCAAGGCTTAAGGGATATTAAGAGAGATCCAAGAAAGCCAAGAATAATTCTCTATTTGCCTCTTAATTTGCAGTATTTAAAATATTACTGCTAATCTTCAAACCATCATATTTTTCTGTTGCTAAAGTTCAAACTGATAGTGTCGTAGAACGTGTTTTGTCACCCCTTGCAACACCTTTCTATTATGCCAAAGTGTTTTTTTTATGTATGCAGAATACATCGATCGTTAAAATCATTAACGTCGATGTTCTACCTCAATTTTTCGAGCTCAACAATCAGTCAGTCGCCTGAAGGGTATACTTAGTTGATGATGGATATTATTACAGGAAAATATTTCAATGCATGATATCATTTAGTTATGTGTTCTTCGACTGTGCAATCATTTCTGCAAAGCTTTAGAGTCTCCAAGATGACATTCTTTTACTTAACAGGCACACCAGCAGTCTCACCTATGGGCTTGATTAGGAAGATTGCCTCAGAGTTGCGGCATTAGGATGACCTTCTCATGCTCCAGACTGTGCAATCATTTCTTTGTCAGGATGACTTTCTTCTTTTGAGCGACTTTATTATTACGCATCTTTAAAATAAAGCTCTACTCATAGGAGAGATGAGTACAAGTGTATAGAGGATATATAACTTTGTAATCCTTAGACTGTGGCAACTAAATCTCTCATTTTTTACTAAATTGTAGTATTTGATTGATGAGTCTACCTTGCTTACGAGAATGAGATGATTTCCATTGGAGGCATTACATAGTATGATATATGTACTCTATAAAGTACTCTACATTTTATGAAAAAGAAAAAAAAAGTGATGACGATTATATTAGTACTGACGATATTAATTTAGTAATTATTTATAAATTTATCAATGATATTAATTTAATTCAGATGATACTTTCAGTTATTACATTATTTGAAAAAATTCATCATCTTCAAATATATAATTTGCTCCACATTGCCTACAAAATTTATATTTGTGAATAAGACGTTGGTAAGTTGCATCATCGACAGTATATTTGTCTATTTTATGTACATGTTTCAGTAGAAAGTAAGTTTTAAGAAGCATGATTTCGATTCGTAGAAAGTAATCGTACCCACTTGTATTATGTTCACATGCTAAATAGGTCATATTGCTTCTCCTGCATACTTTGAAATTGAGGTATTCTGAATGTGGCTGAGTATAACATAAATTTTAGATAATGTAAATTTTAGCTTCACCTTTTCAGTTGATCTGAATTTAAAATATGATATAAATTCAGAGAGTACATTGAGTACAAAGAGTATAGAGAGTACAGAGAGTACAGAGTACATAGAGTATATAGAGTACAGAGAGTACAGAGAGTACAGAGAGTATACACATGTAAAACTACTCAGAAAACTCATAAAAGGCAATAGCATCCAACTTGCTTTAAGGTTATAGTGAATAATTCCTCTTCATCTTGCAAAGTAAAAGTAGAAATGAGAAAAAATAGATTGTTAAAAAAAATAGAGAGTACAGAGAGTACAGAGAGTATAGAGAGCATAGATAGCATAAACAGAGAGTGAAACACATCTCAAGAGCATCCGACTTCAAACAAATTCTGCAGATGTTCTGCTAATCATAATTTATCCAAAGCGCAAGGAAAATTGAAGAAAAATAGATGAAATACTATGTACTCCCGGGGAGTACATAGAGCAGATGAAACACATCTCAAGAAAGCATTGGTCAACCAAATTCGCAGTGTTCTCACTAATAATAAAAGATCCAAACGCTTAATAATATTGAAAAAAAATGAAATACCACCTGTTTTTTCCTACTTATCAAACTTTAAATGTACAGTTCTTACCTTGGCTTTTTCATTCCCAAATAAAAGCTAGCGTAAGCGAACTCGGCCCTAAAGTAATTCATCTTCTTAGGCCAATCTTGGTGGTCAGCCCAATTAAGTGGGGATTTCCTAATTGCTACCTCCATGTACTTACAGACAAACATCCCAAACACTATTATTATCTTGGGTAGCACTCATCATTTTGATTGGCCATTTTGTGGGATCACTCATAAAAGACTGGTCAGCATCTTCAATAAGTAATTTGATCTGAATAGCAAAAAGTATAGTCAATAAGGGGGGTAAAAAAAACCAATTTACAGAAACCAAATTGAAAAGAACTCTTACAATCTCTCGAAGAATGGCCTTATGGGTTGGTTTGATAATGAGTCATAAAAATACCAGACCCCTAGCTTAATATGCCCAACCAGGAGTGTCCAGTGCTGATTATCTATAATCGAAAGTAAGAGTAGCTCAGCCTTTGACACACTTTCTGCAGTGACATACTGGATGAACATTTTACTTTCCTAGTGTAGGCCATATTTTGCATAGCTCTGTAAGAAAATAAGAGAACATTTATAAATTGTAATTTCCATCTATACAAATAATGATTGAATTATAATACCCTGCATATTTGTGGGGTAACTTACCCAGTGCAAGCATGAGATGTACAAATAGGGGACATACAGCCTTGGACAGAGTGAGTGCTCCTCGGCCAATAGGAAGGCAAAGGCATCAATGTGTGCATCTGATAGATATTGATCTATCAGCAACTCATCGATCTGCCATCGTGCAATAATGATATTCCCAGCCACAAATACTGTATCACCCCTGCAAGTGATAAAAATTTTTAAGTGAGCTTAATTAAATGAATATATTATTTTATGTATGAAGGAGCTGATTGAAGATTGACTTACTTGTCCTCAGTCGGAGCATGGCGTGTCAATAAGATGGAGCATCGGCAGAGCGACTCTGGATAAGAACTCAACAAAATGATGTGCCTCTGCTAGTATGCAAAATTACCGTGATGAAAGTTAGTGATAAAGAGCTAGATTTACTATGAATGAAGGATCGATCTACTGAGATGATTCATACCTCGGACTGATGCTCCTCCACCACAATGATAGCAGTCTGTGGGTCATCGACCTTTATTGGCTCATTTTTGTGAACCTATAAAAAAATTTAGTGAAGTCTATTTCTATTTTCTCAAATTTAAAAGAAAGTAACTTAATACCTCTACTTCCAGCTTCTCATCTTGAGTGGAGGCCACCACATCACTTATTCTTGCTGACTTCCAAGTGTGTGTAAAGGGGAACAAATCTTTCCTCTTCCTTATCTGAGCTTTCACACACTCAATCTTCTTGATTAAAGGCTTGGGCATCTTCATGTGCATTGGAGGCCTCCATAATAGCTTCCCCTATGGTGGACTCAACAGGGGCTTCCCTAGTGGAGGCTACCTCAGGGGCTTCCCAAGTGGAAGTATCCACAGGGGCAGCAGTTGTAGTTGCCTCCACAGGAGACTCCCTTGTGCTAGCCTCCACAGGGGAAGCTCCTCAGTAGCCTCCATAGGTGCTGCCCCTGTGACTACCTCCTCAAGAGTTCCCCCTGTGGTGACCTCCACAGGAGCTTCCCCAATAGTAGGGATGGTAGGACCCGTCGGAGAACCTCCTCGATAGCAGTAGCCCGCAAATCAATCCCATCCATTCTCTCTATCATTATTGCTTGAAAAGATACTATATCTTTTAAGTCCCTAAAACGCAAGTATCCTCCACAAAGCCTTACGCAGGGGTAGCGAGAGGCGGCTAGATAGGATGGGGAGAATGTCGAGGAGAGACATATGGAGATTCAATGGGGGCTGAACTCAGTGGACTTAGAATGAGATTGCTATCGGGCTCAACATGTATTGTATGTTGGGCAGGGAAAAATGATTCAAGGAGCCAGGTCTCCTCTTCTGATATGTCCTCGAATGAAAGATAAACTTGTGTTAAACTGATAAGAAAATGTGATGACTATAACATAAATAAATATATAATTATAAGAACTAAGTGATATTATTATATGTCACCTGGTGTCCTCCTAAACTAGTGAAGGCTTTATCTGAAAACTTTATTTTTACCATCGTGGCTTTGTAAATGGAGATGGCTCATGATGCTTATATGCTCCGCGGATCTACAATTTATGTAAGTTAACTTCAATGCATCAAATAATACATAACCAAAGATATAAAACATACCATAAGAAGAGTAACAAATCCACTCATGTACCCAAGTGTCCTCTGGGTATGAATCTTTGATGTAATACCATCAAATTATGAAACTAGGAAAGCCTAGATGGTCTCTGCCCAGTTGTATTCAGCAAATTTATCTATGTCATCGGTGTATGCAATCAATTCCGATGCCACCCTATAGTTATGATATACAAAAAAAAGATTTGTATGAAAACATATACAACTATACAAGCTTGCCACGAAGCTATCTCGCTCAAGCATAGTCTTATAGTCCCACTAAACTTCTGACGGAGATTTCTACCATAAGACTTTTTCCCCTCGTTTGGCATCCCTATAATTCGTACTTCATGGGAATGGAATGCACGCCCTAGAAAGAAAGCTTGCTTCTCATCTCCCAAAGGAGATTGAGGTAATATTGAGTCTTCTTACGTGAGTCTAATGACTTGATGTAGATGAAGCCTCTTTAAAATGTCAATGACTTCATCAATAAATCGTGCTGCAATATTATCAAACACCGTTCTAATGGTGGTAGGCCTGCATCTTGAAGTTATCCTTTTCCCAGACATTATAAACTTCAAAATGAAAAGTTAGTTAATCGAACAACCGTGCCAAAGCGAAAAAATGTCCACAAAATCATTCTCAAGAGAGTACAGAGAATCTGAATGCAAAATAATACTAAAAAATCAACCAAACAGCCTCCAAATTGCTCTTGATGGATTGCAATGAATATATTTCCTCCAAATAGGCCAAAGAAACTGGAAAAAAATATCCACAAAATCATTTATACTCTCAAGAGAGTATAGAGAGTACATATACAAAAATCTCCCAGAAACCATCCAAAACATCACCTTTCAATTCAATGTAATATAATGAACATAATCTTAACTGGCCAAAGCTGGAAATATCCACAAAATCATGTACTCTCAAGAGAGTACAGGATGCAAAATAACACTAAAACCAACCAAACAACCTCCAAATTATTTCGATGGATTACAATGAACATATTTCCTCCAAGCACAAAGAAATAGGAAAAAATGACCAAAATGCTCACACTCTCAGATTACGAGAGTATAGATGCAAAATCTCCAAAACCATCCAAAACCACCAAATTGCTTCCACTGGAATGTAATGAACATAATCAACAACGAAAAAAGCTGGAAAAATGTCCACAAAATCATCTTACTCTCGAAAGTACAAAGAGTACTGAATACAAAATAACACTAAACCACCAAACGACCTCCAAATTATTCTTGATGGATTTGATGAACATATTTCCTCCAAAGCAGAAAGCGGAAAAAAAATGACCAAAATGTTCTATACTCTCATGAGAGTACAAAGAATACAGATGCAAAAATCCCCTAGAAATCATCCAAATAGCCACCAAATTGCTTCCACTAGAATGTAATGAACATAATCTAAACAACCAGGCCAAAAAAACTAGAAAAAAATATCCACAAAATTATCACTCTCGAGAAATGCACTAAAAACCAACCAAATAGCCTCCAAATTATTCCTAATGGATTGCAATAAACATATTTCCTCCAAAACAGGCCAAAGAAATATGAAAGAAATGACCAAAATGCTCTGTACTCTTATGAGAGTACAGGAGTCAGCGTAAATCGACAATTTTAATTCCATTGACTGAACATACTATCATCCTTAATTAGGCCACATAATTCATCTTGAAACATGACCAAACATCCTACCATGTGATATACTAAACATTTCACAAGGCTAATCAGTTCAAAAATTTGAAAATAATGGCGTATACCATCTTGACAGTATAGAGAGTACACATGCAAATCATCTCTAAAGACTACAAAAATACATCCCATTGATTTAAAGAACTCAAATATTCTAAAATGTTCACATTCGGGGGTGAAAGAAAAGAAAATCTAAATTAAAGTTCGAAACACAGTAAATACCTCATGTAGTCACCTACAATACCTCAATGGAAGTTATTAAGATTTGCTAAAACCATGACGGTAGAATGTTAGCCGATCGAGAGCTAAGCTAGAAAACCTAAACTATCATACAGGAGGAATGTCGAATGGCGTCTCATTTTATTCTCCCCTTGTTTGAGCCGGTGGGCAGTGGTGGATATGGTCACCGTCCATCCATTATCGTTAAAAGCGGAAAAAACTATTAGACACGTCGGGCGGATTGGAGTCGCTACGTCTGACTCGAATATTTTCTCGGTGGGATAAGGCTTAATTAAATGAGATGGTATGGAGAAGGTGATATGGTGGCTCTTTATTAGCTGAATGGGAGGTTGAGCTATGGGGATGGGTGGCTGCAAATTTCGAAGCATTGAATGGATATAATTAAGGGATAATTAAACAGATTTATTTTGAAATATGTGTTAATTTTGATAAAATTTTAAACTCAACAACTTTAATAAAATTGAATATTTATTCAAGGTAATTTCTACATTCTGAATGCAATGGCGTAGTACATTTAGCGATCGGAGGTTGTTTGATTTAAGTCAACGTCGAATCAGATTAGTTTCAGTTCAAAAATGTGCATTATCGCTTCCGACTGCTTGACATTTGCGTAGACTCGTCCAAATCAATCGTGAAAAGTCTCATTTGATAGATTTCAACTTTTTGAAGCTAACAATATAATCAATTTCAAGAACAATGATCGTTTAGGCATTATTGCAGCCTCCCAACTTTGATATGTGCGTAGCCACTTTGATGGCTCGACCTCTGGATTAGTCAACTATCGAATTATGAAAGATGTATATTTTGATCAATTTCGATGTTCTAAACACGATGGAGATGTTAGTTCATCAATCAGAGATCATTTGAACTAGTTTTGGCTACGTCCAATGTATTTTAGTTTTGATTTACGTGATATCACATCCGATCGATGCCCATCGAATTTATCTTGTAGGCTTGACTCCACTTATGTGACATACATGGAGGTCAACATACATGTGCATGAAATAGGTGCTGCTCCTAATCATCCTTCTCTCTGAGTAGCTTGGCCATATCATGACGTACAATTTGGCCATGTTTTTGAGTTCATTATCGTACTGATTTCAGATCTTTCTTGATAATGATTGAAGAGTGGAATTACTTTTCTGAGTGGAATTACTTTTCTGAGTGGAATTGACTTCAAAGCTGCATTAGTGAAATCTATCAGATGCTATGAAAATATGAAGATTTTTAATATAATTTTTTGGAGTAATGATGTTATACTAGCAATTTTTTGGGACTCAACTGATTGCCTTTGTCCTTGAGCATTTTCCTGATGCTAAACTTCTTGAGCTGCTCTTGTAGCAATTCTTCTTTTGATTATCTTATGTTATGACGTGGAATTACTGCTTGAATGGTGATGTCAGCATCCATAGATGGACTCCTCTAAATATTCTTGATATAGCTGATTTTACTGAGCTCGGTTTGCTTTTTTGATCTGTGTAATCTTTCAGCTAATTGCTATTTTTGTTTATTGGTAATTTGCAATATGTTTCAGCTTTACCAATTTCTCTTTTAGAAGCTCTCACTTTTTAACTTATGGCTTCTTAAAGTCCCGTTTATAGTTGATGTAATTTTATTTTATGTTTTATCCTTATGTATTATAATTAGATTGATAAAATGAAATTTAGGCGAGGCTCTCACTATTCCCATATATATATATATATATATATATATATATATATATATATATATATATATATATATATATATATATATATATATATATATATAATGATTGAAAAGTTAAAGTTGCTGATTCATCCACTTTTGACAACTACTTAGAACAGATCGTTGTGTCTTAAGGCTGAAAGGATTGATTTGATCTATAGATTAACTTGATTGGGCATTCCATTACTACCAAAACTATGCTAAGTGTTAACTTTGTAGTTAGCACTACCTCATATTTTATGATTAGGTCTAAAGTGAGTTGATTATTTAAAGATATAAATCATCATTTGTTAAAAAGTCAATGAGCTCATTCATTGTTTTTAAAGAAGTCAATGAGCTCATTCATTATGATGTGATAAGAATTTTTATACCACTATTTTGAAGTTTTACAAAATATTTTTCACCAATATTTATCAATAGCAACAAATCAAGGAAAAAAAACACTTTTGAAGATGATTTTTTTTATATTGCTCAATTGAATGAGCAATACTTGCATATTTAATGCTCAAAGAAAAAAAAAAGAGAGAGTTTATAGTGTATATAGATTATTTATAGTCTTCATTGACTCAACCTATGACATCTTTTGCTCCAAAGGCATCTACTTATCACAAGTGAGACTTTGTCATTAGAATAATTAATTTCAAGGATTCTAGTGTTACTTGTTTTTCATGTTAGTGTATATTCATGTCAAAATTTCTAAGTACATTCTAAAAGCTTAATGATCCACTAGATGAACAAGAGATTTATAACTCTCATGGTGATATCAATGATCTTAAAGAGGCATTTGAGAGAGAACTCTTTGCTATTATGTGATGCAAGTTGATCAATACCTAACAAAACTAATATTTTCTAAATGTAGCTTAAGAGTGGGGATAATACATGCATGATGATAATGGTATTTGCATGAATATAATTTCATATGCTCATCACCCTTGTACCCTATCTCCATCCATAGAAGATAGCTTTGATAGATAAAGACCAAGCTCTCTATTTCTCAAGTTTAACCTTATACTCATTTAGTTGGTCATCTATGTATTATGTTGTCTTGCTTATAGATGTTCCCTATATATTTCTAGTCGATAATGGCTCTATCATTTGGATGTCACTCATTTTGGATGATCCAAAACTAAACTATGTCGTTAGGTTCAAATACAAAATTATCTAATAGTAAATCTTTAAAATTAGTATTAATTCTTATTATTATCATAATTATTCATATACATAATACATTCATGGTCTATACATAATAATTTTATAAAGTAATTTTATACTTTGAACACTCTCTCAAAATTTTAAGAATCATTTAGAATTCAAAGAGAAGAATTTAATGTTGGTAGAAATTAATAAATCATTGATTTTTTTTTTTAAATTGTAACTCCAGGATCATATTAATAGAATTGCATGCCAACTTAGTAATCATTGAGGTGAGATTTTTTTTAAATATTTGTCATTTAAATTCACTAAAATTTTAGTATCTAAACAAAGTTCAAAAGATTTTTCAAATTAATAAAAAAAAAGTTTTTGTTTCCTATGCATAGAGATACTTCTTAGCTAGGCTTTGCATAATTTTATTTTAAAAATTCATTCATTCAAAAGACTTAGTAACAAATAACCTTTTGTTACCTATATATTTGAGGCACATGTAAGACACTATTCACATTTATAAGAACTTAAAAAAGCATTACCTTTATAATATCACCGATTTTAAAAAGGAAGTTAATACTTTGGAAGTAAATAAGTGCACTTGATAAACAATTTAATATTTGTTCATATGATTCTCATTTATATGTTTATTTTCATAGCTAAATAAATGCGAATGAAAATTTAAAAATTTATCATATAAATGAACAAATTTGAACCTTCAGTTGTTTGTTCATTTATATTCGTAAACATATTAATTTGTTTAACAGGAAGCTTCATCAAAATATAATGAAATACTCATTTAATAATAGCTTTTTTATTTTATGACCTATTATAGATAATTTATTTTCTTTAATAATTATATATAGTAATAATTTTATTATAATGTAGAGTAGTTCGTCTTGAAGCATTAAGAAACAAGAGAGCGGGGAAGAATCCAAGAAGTATGGGGAAGAATCGATCAAGCTTCACAGGTGGGTGAAGGTCTTGCCATCAGTCAGAAACAGTAGCTCAACACAGTGAGGAAGACGAACCGACTAGGGTTGGATGCCTTGCCACTACCAAATATCCACAAGCCTGAAATCTAATCTTGAAGAGATAGAGGGAACTTCTCTGACACATTGAGTTCTGGCAGATGTGCGAAGTGGAGGGGTTAGGGTTCTCTTCTTGGTTTTTCCTTTTCTTGGGGGCGCCTTGGGTTAGTTCTTCCGTGGGTTGAAGTACTTTTTTTCTATTTGTGAGTGCCCTCGGGCCTTGTGCTGGAGGTTCCCCTCCCCCCTCCCTCTTCCCATTTCTTTTCCTTTTTTTGCTTTTTTTATCATGTCTTCCGACCAGACTTTCTCCTCCAACTTCCCCCACCTTTCTTCCTCCAACCTTAGCTCTATTTTGGAGGCTGCCCCCATAAATCATAGAAATAATGTTCCCACATTTTCTTGCAACTGGAAAGAGCTTTTGACCTCTCAAAGTGACAAGAGTAAGTCTGTAGCCCTATTCTTTGTTCCTCCAATCTCTGATGAAGTATGCTTTTCTGAAGCTGAACTTATGGAAGGCCAAAAAGACTAGGATCTTTCTTTAGCCGGTCACGCCATCAGAAAGCACCCATTCTACGGTGCTCTTCTTGCAACTATCAATAAGAAATGGAAATTCAAAGGAGATATGGAATTGCTTACTTTGAAAGGGGACTTCTTTTTGTTTAAATTTACATATCAAGAAGACTATGACTTAGTTTAGAATCATGGAGCTTGTTTCCTTAATGAAATACCCTTTATTTTTCAAAAATGATCTTGGGATTTCTGACCATCTAAAGAACATATCTCAAATATCCCGTTATGGATAAAATTGTCGAACTTTCCCCTATGCTGTTGGAATGATTCGAGGTTCTCTAAAATGGCTAGTATGGTCGGTATTCCGCTAGCTGTGGAAACTCTTACTGCCTCTAAGTACAGGATCACATTCATGGGGTTTGTGTTTAGGTAAATCCTACTTCACCATTACCGGATTCTATTTCATTTAATTTAAATGGTTGTAAGTTTCAGCAGGAGAATATATATGATTGGAAACCTAAGGCGTGTACTAGATGTACTTCTTTCTCTCATGAAGATCCATCTTGCCCTTTAAACCCTGCAAAAAGTTCGCCCTCTCGGAGCAGGAGTTGAAGCCGTCCTCCTTGTCAACCCTTTAAAGCTTTTCCCCCCACCCCTCTATTGAAGTTACTACAACTTTAGATCATGTGATTCTACCTTCTAGCCTCATCCCTTCCTCTATTCATGAAGGTCAGGATTCTACATCAAATTCAGCTATAAATGATTTGAACCAAATGCTAGCCCTTTCCCCCTCTTTGGAGGAGACACCAGATGCCACTGAAAATGTCTTACCTACAGACAATGCCATCCCTTCTCATTCTGAACCTTTCAACTCTACAACCTAGGGAGTTTTGACTCGATCCTTTGCTGCTTCTCCAACCCGTTCCCAATCTTAAAAAGCTTTGGAACATGTCACTAAAACTTTGAGCAAAGGTTCTTCTGCTAATGATGGTTCTAAAGCCTCATCAAATCAATTCGTGGGCTTCAAGACCAATTCTAAAAAGAAAGGTAAATAGCCCTTCCTCACTCCGATTTTATGATTAATCCCAGACTTGGGTGTTGGAACGTGCACAATCTT
Organism: Cymbidium sinense; assembly: GCA_021442155.1. Lineage (NCBI taxonomy): Eukaryota > Viridiplantae > Streptophyta > Magnoliopsida > Asparagales > Orchidaceae > Cymbidium > Cymbidium sinense. Next base: position 53,024,568 of record CM038222.1, read on the forward strand.
CTTACTGATGGAAGACTGAATGACTGTAAGAGGATTATCAAGGACTCTAATCTTGATCTCCTCTATCTTTTATAAACCAAACTCTCTTCTTCTTCCTTGGTAACCTTCTAATCAACAAACTTGTCTGTTTAAGCCCGAAGATAGCTCAAATAATTTTGAATGTAGCCCAGGAGGTAGAATCTGGATTAAGTGGAACCTTAACTTGCTTTCTTTCAGGACTATCTCAAAGGGTCCTCAGTTTATACAAGGATCTATTTGCTTTACTAGTTCTTCTTCATTTTTTATAACCTTCATTTATGGCCACAATGACCCTTATGATAGACGGACTCTTTGGAATTCTATTTGTGAAATTGCTACCTCTATGAGTGCCCCTTGACTTATATTAGGAGACTTCAACTGTATTATTTCTTGTAAGGAAAAATTGGGTGGCAATCCCATTCCATCTAGTAGATTGCAGGATTTCAAAGATTGCATCTATGATTGTGGCCTCTTGGATCTCCCTAGCTCAGGGCTATTCTATACTTGGTCAAATCAGTAAACTGACCGCCCAATCTTTACAAAAATTGATAGAATCTTATGCAATCCTAATTGGATTGAATAATTCCCTTCTTCTTGTTATAGGGTGGCTGTTCTGCTTTCATCTGATCATTCTCCAGTTATTCTTCATCTTAATAACATATCTCTGGCTCCCTCTAGATTTATATTTAGAAATTATTGGACCAATTATGATGATTTCCTTGAAGTTATTAGTTCTACTTGGAAGACCTTCTTTCAAGGAGTACCTTATATATGTCCTTTCTAAGAAACTTCAGCTTTCTAGAACTCTCCTTAAGCAGAAGAAATGGGCTTCATCTTCAATTAGCCATCAAATTAATACCGTCAGAAAGGACATTCTTCTTAGCCTTGAAAAAGATCCTTTTAATGGTAATCTCTTGAAGTAGGCTAAAGATATTAAATCCAGATATTCTGAGCTTATTAAAAATGAAAGCATATGGGCTATCCATGAGCCAAAGCGCACTGGCTTATCAATTATGATGATGATCTTCAATTCTTGTACAACTCTATTAAAAAAAGATAAAATTCTAACTATTTAAGATGTCTTCAAACTTCAAGTGGTTATATCTATGAGCCTAGCTCTATAGTTGAGAAAATCTGCAATTATTTTTCTAACCTTTTCAACTATAAAGGTTCTTTTGATCCTTCAAAGCACAGCTTATCGATTGGCCATAGTGTCTCTATAGAGCATGCCTCCATGTTGGCAGCCAACATTTCTGATCAAGAAATTACTGAAGTTTTGCACAATTTTAGGGAAATCAAATCACCGGGTCTTGATGGTTTCTATGTAAAATTTTTACCTCTAGTTGGGAAATTACAGGGAGGCAATTCCTATTGTTGGCACATCATTTCTTCAAATTTGGAAAAATGCCCAGAGTCTTTAAGCACACTCTCATCACTTTAATACCAAAAATTAAACATTCAAATTCCCTCTCTGATTATAGACCAATCTCCCTATGTAATTTTTTTCTATAAAGTGGTTGCTAAAGTGCTTGCAAATAGATTGGAACATGCCTTTGCTACTATCATTCACAGTGCTCAATATGCTTTTATTAAAGGGAGGGACATTTCAAACAATATCTGACTGGCTCATGAGAATGGGTTCAATTTCTCGGCTAAAAACTGTCATGAATATTTTTTAGCGAAGTTTGATCTTAGAAAGGCTATCGATTTGATTAACATCATTGCTTCATAGAATGACTCAAAAAGGTTATCCTTCAAGGTTTACACATTGGATTGATGCCTGTATAAGTGATATTCCATTTTCTATAGTACTTAATGGAGAGATAAAAGGTTTTTTCAACTCCTCCAATGGTCTCAGGCAAGGCTGTCCTCCTTCCCCCTTTCTTTTTACAGTTACAATGGATTCTATCTCTTGCCTTAATTGAAGAACAGGTTAATTTAAAAAACTTCTTACTTATTGTCACTAGTGGTGGCTCTATCTCTCACTTATTATTTGGTGATGGGCTTAGCTTGTTCTAGTTCTGTGCGTGCTTTAAAAAGCTTTGGATACATTGGCTGACTATATGAGAATGGAAGCTAGTGAAGAAAAATCTATGATATGCTTCTCTAAATCCAAACTGAATCATGGTTTATTTGGGGATATGCTCAAAATCAAAATTGGATCTTTTCCCTTTAAATATTTGGGTCTTCCTCTAACTTCAGGTAAGCACAAATCAAGCTATTTCAATCATCTATTTGACAAACTTTACCTTTGGCCAGTGGGCTGAAAAAGCAAGTTATTATTTTTTGGAGGAAGATTTCAGCTTCTTCGAGCCACTATAAATAATTTCCTCTCCTATTGGCTAAGGTCGATCTCCTTTCCTAAATGTATCCTTAAAAGAATCTCATCCCTTATGGCAAATTTCTTTTATCATAATGGGGAGGCTAGAAAATTGCACTTAATTTCTTGGGTAAATATGGCTATTCCTAGGGACAGAGGCAGAATTGGGCTGCACTCTATTTCTACTCTTAACACTTTGTGCAAAGTAAAACGTTTGTGGAGGATCTTGAAATTGTCATCTTCTTTGCTATGTGGACAAGTATATCTCTTTGTGGAATAGAAACGTTGGTAGTCTTTCTCCTTTATGAAAAAAATTGAAATCTTTTGCTTCTCTATTCTGGGGAAAAATCTCTTTGCATCCAAGTGATGGCTCCTCTGTATCTCTTTTTTATTTTTCTTGGTGCAATGGCTTCTCTTCATTCAAAATATTGGGAATGAATGATTTTCCATTTTTAATGGACCATAAGATGCTACTTTAAACTCTATATTACGTAACGGATCAGTGTGTATTCTTGATGGTTTACACTCTAGATCTTCTACTTATTTTAATTATCTGTCTAGCTTTACGCCAAGTCAGAATCCTGATGCTTTTCTTTGGGATACTTCCCATAAGCTAACTTCAAAGATTATCATAAGCTCATTATTTGAGCAGATCCCTAAGGTAAATTGGGATGGTGGAATCTGGTTTAAAGGTTTTGCACTTAATCATGCTTTATTTTGTTGGATGGCCTTCTATAAGGGTCTAAAAACTTCAAATTTATTCAATGCTAGAGGCTTGGGTAATACATACTTGTGCTTTTTATGTAATACATAGCAGTAATCACACTCTCATATTTTTCTGAATGTAATGAATCTATGAGGCTTATTCAAATGACACTACCTTGTGATAAATTCTTATTGAGGCATGCCACTCTTACTCAAGTGTTGAGTGATATTAGTAATCTTCATCATAAAGCTTTGGCTAGGCTTTGCTATTTAATCATTTCTGTTTCGGTTACTACTATATGGAAAGAAAGGAACCGGAGACTCCACTCTCAGACTTCAAATTCTTTTGGCTGGTTGTAGAGTCAGATCGAATCTATCATAGCTCATAAACTTAGACGTTGGACATTCAAAGGCCATTGGCTTGGTGAAGCTTTACGCACTCTCTAATGCTGGAAACTCTCTGGCAACTGAAGTTATGTGCTCTTTCTTTTTATTCATTATTGCCCTTCAGCTTCTTCAAGTGTTTTCTTCTTCCTTCATTTCTGGAGCAGGATGATGATGATCACCTTGTCAACTTTTTGATTTTGAGGCTATTGGTGAATTGCCTTTCAGCTAACAGTCATTGCTGCAACCAAGGAAGTAGTTTCCCTGATCAATTCTGCACATCGATGTTCCTTTGACAACCCTTTGGATGGCAGTTGTGTCTACCGCTATTGGCAAATTAGTTGTTGCCTCATCCAAATCTGGATGATTATTTTTGATTCTTGATCTGAGTCCATCATCTCCTTCTTTTGGCTTTGCTATTTTTGAGTTTATTATTTATGGTTTTTAACTATTTTTTCTAACTTTTGTGCTTTCATTCAGTCCGTTTGGGATTACTGTAAGCATAATTTTGTAATTTCTTTACAATTGGAATGAAATGGGCTTATGGACTTAAATTTTTCCAAAAAAAGAGTAGTTCTACTTCCGTGGTTGACTGGTGCGGAACTTTCACTTACTTCCATGCTCTAGAAGAAAAAGCATAAGAAACTCGAGAGAAGTTGTTCAAACCATCATACTTATCGTCATCTTAATAAAGTGTGCTATCTTTTTCTTGAAGAAAGGGAAAAAAGTTAACGGTGTTGATTTAAAAGGCCAACAGTTGAAATTTAGCTGTTAAGAACTGATGTTGCCACTTCGCTCGTCGAATAAATTTCTTCCCAAATCGTCTAGCTCGTCAATATTGAACTACATTGAAATTGAAGAAGATCAGTTAATTTAATTTGAAAGACCCGCACGCCACATTGTAGGTAATTGTCAATCTCTTTTTGAATAATTTTTGTATCTTTGAAGGAAGATTGCAATAATTTATGCCATTCATATCTTTGCAAGGTTCACAAAGCCATATATAGGCCTATCAAATACTTCAATTGATGTCATTGAGTTTATTAATATAGCCTCATGTTGACTATCATAAGGTAATCATTATTTAAGATTGTATGATCGATCTGATTCATATATTATTCAATATGAGTGTTGCCCTTAGGATGCCCTATATGGCTATGATTATCATTATGCCTTCTTAAGCTACAATGAGTGTGGAATGTGACTCAAAAAGTTAAAATCATGGATTCATTTATTTTTGATAGTAGCTTGGACTTGAAGGGATGCATTCATGGATTTGTACATATATATGGACCAATTCTTTGACTAGATCACTATATTTGAAGATTGAAAGATTAGTTTGTACGATTGGACCTAGTGGCCCACCGATCAGGGAAATCAACAAGGGCGAGGCAATCGCTTGGCATACCTCTCCTTCTTCTTGCCCGCCAGGCTATAGCTCTGACATCAACGATCTTCTCTCCATGGATCTGATCTCTGACGCTTCTAGGGATTATAGACCTCAAATCAAATAGTTCACCGGACTCTAAGAGTCCGTAGGCTCTGCCAACCTGGAGAAGAACTGTCCTGAGATTGGCATAGGGATTCCTCCTCTCGCTAGCCGGTGCCTCGTAGTGTGCTGGTGGTGGAGGTAGTGCTGCGATCCTTCTAAGATCCTCCTCCCCATCTGAATCGTAGAGGGGGTGAAATCTGCTACCACCCAAGAAAAGGGAAACCTCGCATGAAGATCCCTCCCCGATAATGTGTGAGGCAACATCGATCTACCTGGCTCCTTGCTCATGATGCTGCTTGATCTTCCTATTTTTATTGCGGCATTGAGTGCATGTGAGTAGGGTGGAGTGAGAGCTGGAACCTACCTCAAAGGTAGGGGAGACTATCTCGAAAGCCATGATAGCCTTCTCCTTCAAAGTGGTGGAAACCAGTGAGGAGGTGCTAGCTTGTACCGGGGCAGCAGTAAAGATAATTGACTAAACTGGTAAGGGAACCACTAGCACGGACACTGCTAAAGCTAGAACTGATTGAACTTGAACTGACACTATTGTGGGAACCTCCACAGCCTTCCCCTTCAGAGAGGGGAATTCAGAATCAGACAACAGGTTGAAGCGAAGGAATGGCTTTTGTCCATCCACCTCCTCTCTACTAACAGTGGTGAGGACTGGTCCCACACAAGTGATCCAGACTGCCGCAAAACTATGGCCAAAATGAATCAGATGTGTGGTGGTGGTTGTGGTGAGATTAGCCTGATCCAAGGCCAGATCTATACCCAACGGGAAGGTAAAAATGAACATGCTGGGAGCCATAGTAACTGAACTGACTGAAGACTGAAAGGAATTGATTGAGCTGATACCTTTGTGTTTATTAAAACATAGCTGAGTGAGACCCTTGCTTTTGATATTTATCTTCAAGTATTAACTTTTGATATTGACTTGAAATTTTGAACCCACACTTAATAAATTTAAGTATGCTAAGTGGGGTTCGTTAAAGAGATTTTAGGATGTGAGGAGAGTCTTTGCCGTAGGATTTTATTTTGATTTTGGTTTGGACCCCATGTTCAACAAATTTAGGTATGTTGAATGGGGTTCACTCCATTTTGGAGAGACTTTGGAGATGTATTTATTTTGTTTATCCTTTATTTTAAAATTTTGATTTGGAATATTCACTTAGAAAATTAGGGTATGCTAAGTGAGATTCAAGTGCATGTTTGAAAATATTTGGATCCATTTTTGTTTGTTTGTGATGATGTGTGTCATGTATTTAGTTTGTTTTGAAAATTAGGTCCCTACTTAGAAAATTTAAGTATGCTACATAAGGTCCAAGTGTTTTTGATGTGTTTTGATTTGATTTGAAAAATGATATATTTATTTGTTAAGTAAGGCTTAAGTGTGTTTGATGAGTTTGTTTAGTTTTGTTTTGAAAGATGTGAACTTCTATTTAAAAAATGTGATATGTTAAATAGAGTCCAATTTGTTTTCAATTTTAAAAAAATGAAGCTCTCATTTGACAAATTTTGGTATGTCAAATGGAGTTCAAGTGTGTTTGATTTGTTTATAATTTTGAAAAGGGAACCCTACTTAGCAAATGTGGGTATGTTAAGTAGAGCCAAATTATTATTTTTTTTTATTTTGAAAAGGGGAATTCTCATTTGACAAATTTGGGTAAGTCAAATGGAATTTAAATGCGTTATGATTTTATTTTGAAAAAGAGAAATTTCATTTGACAAATATGGGTATGTCAAATGGAGTTCAAATGTGTTTTGATTTTGTTTTGAAAAAGGGAACTCTACTTATCAAATGTGGGTATGTTAAGTAGAGTCTAATTTTTCTTGATTTTGAAAAGGAGAATTCTCATTTGATAAATTTGAGTGTGTCAAATGGAATTCAAATGTGTTTTCATTTTGGTATTTGGGTATTTTTTTTAAACAAGGGGCGTTCCACTTAAAAAATGAGAAAAAAAATCAAATTATTGTCCTAGAATTAGATGGGGACACTTAAAGAACACAAATAAAAATATTTTTAAGAGCAAGCTACAAGAGATTATAATTTGGGATGTTCATGAAGAAGCTAACATTATATGGGAAAAAATAGCAAGTGAAATTAAGCAAGTTGCTAAAGATGTGCTTGGAGAATCAAAAGGAAAAGCTTCTTTTAATAAGAATAGTTGGTGGTGGAGTGAGAGTGTGCAAGAAAAGATAAAAAATAAGAAGTATTATTATAAAACTTGGTTTAGATGTAAAAACTCGGAGAATTGGGAAAGATATAAAGTGGCCTGTTGAGATTCTAAGAAAGTAATATATGATGCAAAAAATTTAGCTTTTAGTGATTTATATAATAGATTAGATACCAAAGAAGGTGAAAGATGTATAAGTTAGCCAACCAAAAAGATAGGAGAAGTAAAGACATAGTTCAAGTGAGGTGTATTAAGGATGAAAATAATAAAATGTTTTTTTAGAAAAGGATATTGAAAATAGGTGGATGAGGTATTTTGATAAACTTTTCAATGAAGGATTTGAAAGTATGATTGATTTTAGCAACCTTAATACCCTAAACAAAAATAAAGAATTTTATTTTTATCATCGTATTAGTAAATCTGTAGTTAGTGAAGCTTTAAAGACAATGAAATGTGGAAAAGCAGTAGGACCGGATAATATTCCAATAGAAGTGCAAAATGTTTAGGAGATCAAAGAATTTCTTGGCTTAAAAATCTTTTTAGTGTCATTTTAAAGACTAAAAAGATGCCAGATGAGTGGAGAAAGAGTTTGTTGGTCCCTATATTTAAGAATAAAGGTGATGCAAAAGAGTGTGCAAATTAAAGAGGAATTAAGTTAATGTGCCATACATTAAAATTATGGGAGAGAGTAATTGAGCATAGGCTAAGATGTGATACAGAAGTTTCTCACAATCAGTTTGGTTTCATGCCAGGTAGATCTACTATGGTTGCTATACATTTGTTAAGGGGTTTGATGGAGAAGCATAAAGAAAGTGAGGAGGATCTACATATGATATTTATTGATTTAGAGAAATCTTATGATAAAGTTTCAAAAGATGTTCTTTGATGAGTTCTAGAACAGAAAGGAGTTAATATTGGTTATATTCAAGTCATTAAGGATATGTATACTAGAGCTATTGCTTGTGTCCAAACACAAGGAGGATTGACAAAATATTTTCCTATTTCAGTTGGATTACATCAAGGATTAGCTTTAAGCCCTTATCTTTTTTTACTTTAGTTATGGATGTTCTTACTAGGCATTTACAAGAAGATGTACCTTGGTGTATGCTTTTTGTTGATGACATTCTTCTTGTTGATAAGACTAGAGAGGGAGTCCAACAGAAACTTGAATTATGGAGGTCAACTCTAGAGTCTAAAGGTTTTCATTTAAGTAGATCTAAAACTGAATATATGGAGTGTAATTTTAGTTGTAGAAATTTTAGTGGTAGTGTTGTGACATTAGGTGAACAAGTCATTAATAAGAGTGAGTGTTTCAGATATTTAGGCTCTATTGTTCAAAATGATGGTGAAATAGATGGAGATGTCATTAGTAGAATTCAAGTTGGATGGTTAAAGTGGAGGAATGCATCTGGCCTATTATGTGATAGAAAAGTTCCACTTAAACTTAAGGAAAATTTTTATAAGATGGTGGTAAGACCTGCAATGACTTATGGTACAGAATGTTGGCCAATAAAAGAGAAGCATAAGACTAAGTTAAGTGTTACAGAGATGAGGATGCTTAGGTGGATGAGTCGATTTACTCTTGGAGATAGAATGCAAAATGAGTATATTCAAGAAAAAGTTGGAGTAGCTCTAGTGGTAGATAAGATTAGGGAGAGTCATCTTAGATGGTTTGGCCACGTAAAGCGTCGGCCGTCCGATGACCCAATTAGGAGAGTAGATGCATTAGATTTGCCTTATGTTAAGAAAGCTAGAGGTAGACCTAAAAATACTTGGTTAAGATGTATAAAAAATGATCTTAGTATACTTGATTTAAATGATAATTTGACACATAATAGGACACAATGGAGATGAAGGATTCATGTAGCCAACCCCACCTAGTGGGATGAAGGCTTATTATTGTTGTTTTTGTTGTTGTTGTAAGGGGTGTTCCACTTAACAAATTTATGTATGTTAAATATAATTAAATTATATTTATTGATTTTCAAAAAATGGGATTTTTATGTGTGATATTGTTTTTGAAAAGGGAAACTCCAACTTAGCACATGTGGAATGTGCTAAATGGAAGTTCAATTTTATGTCATAATTTCATTTGGAAATAGGATCTTCTTCCAAGAACCTAGGTATGTTGAAATGGATATAGCTATTTTCAAAAATGTGCTTTTGAAAAAGGAATTTTAAAATTATTTGATTTTGATTTTGAAAAGAACCTTCATACAATAATTGTAGACATTATTAAATGGGGTTTGGTTATCTTAAAATCTTTTGAAAATTTTTTGCAAATATTTTGTCATGTGACTTTTAATTAATTTTAAAAGTACTATTTAAAGATAATATTTTTGCAAAAGATTTATTATGGGATGAACCTTGCCTCACAAAGAGGACGGTAAAGAAATTCTAAAAATTTTTAGTCATCTCCTTTAGTTTAGTTAATTTATTTTTACCTATTGGGGGATCCAATAGGGGTTTTAAGACCTACACAAAGTGAGGTATGTTGGCTAGCTTTGTTTAAGGATGAAATAAGCAAAGTACCAATGAAAAGAAATATAGTCTTGGGTTTATATAAAATAGAAGTCCACTATCGATGCTTGGAGATAATAATTGTCTACTAAAGATGGAGAGAGAGAGAGAGAGAGGAACATTCGCCAGTGGAATGGCTAGAAAAATTTATTATATTTATTTATGGATGTAGAAAATCACGCATATCTTAGGGGGTACTTATTGAAATGATCCGATACGATATTAAGGAATGATGCATTATCGTAAAAGATAGAAATCATGTGTCTATAATGAACCTAATCATCTAATAAGGACTCCTTTGGTATGATGAGTCTTTGAATATACCAGAGATCTTTTCCCTACTTTACATGAAAAAGTAAAACACTATTTATTTTAAGTCGGGTTCATTAAGTTCCCTATAGAGGCAAGCCTCCATAGTTAATTATATCCTAGGGAATGGAATTCCCTAAGAATACTCTCGATTAAAGTAGAAATTAAAGTCTCCAAAGATTTCAAGGCTAGAGTATCAAAGGATTGGCTATATTGAAAAATCAAAAGGGACGGATCAAATGGAGAGACATATTTTGGAAGCCAAAAGAGATGAGTAGGGAATGCTCATGATACCAGGAAGCCTAGTAAGCATTCCAATATATCCTATAATTGGGCTTTATATATTTGAAGTTGAAGAGATTTATTTTGTTTGAGTTGAAATTTCATTAGATTACTAGGGCTTATAATCCACCAACACAAGGTTAAAGAAATACCTAAGAGGTGAGGATTTATGTTAGTAGCCTGAAGAAAATAGCTACCTCGGATCCTAATTCTTGGGAGCATTAGCTTAAGCTCAAGCATGACCTAAATTTAAGTGAAGATGGGCATAAGATTTATCTCCATAAGAGAGGATAAACCATCAGACTGCTGAACTTATATCCGCTTGAAGTGGCAGCCATCTGTGGTGAAATTTTTATATATTTCTAAAGAATGTATACTTCATCTTCACCCTATGAAGAATAAAATGAAGATAAAAATATACTTCTTTTTATATATTTTTTGACACCACGTAGATCCGCAGATATTCTTATCGAGGGTGATCATGTACGACATTGAGGAGAGGTGTACTATTTCGAAAGGTAGAAGTCACCACCCTATAATGGACCTAATCACCATAATACTCCTAAGGACAATGGGTCTGCATATGCACCAGAGATTCTTCCCCTTCTTTACATGAAAAATTAAAGTAGGGTTTATTTTAAACCATGTTCATTAAGTTCCCTATAAGGGCAAGCCCCCATAGTTAATTCCATCCTAAAGAAGAGGATTCCGTAGAAATACTCTCGATTAAGGAAAATGATCATTATTTCCAAAGATTTCAATAGGTAGGACTATCAATCGATTAGTTTTCTTGGAAGATCAAATGGGATTGATCAGAGAGAGAGAGAGAGAGAGAGAGAGAGTTATTATCAAAGCCAAAGGGAGATAAGTAGGAGATGATCAAGATACTAAGAAGCCCAGTAAGCATCCTAAACTATCCTATGGATGGGCTTTACTTTTTTGAAATTGAGTTATCTTATTTGAGTTGAATTTTTATTAGAAGTTTAGGGCTTATAATTCCACAATATAAGGTTATGAAAATGCCTAAGAGGTGAGGATTTATGCTTATGGCCCATAGAAGGGAGAAACAACCTCATAACCTAAATCTAGGGAGCTTTGACGAGAGCCAAAAGATAACTTAAATCTAAGGTGAAAATGAGTATTTGGTTTTTCTCCATAAGAGAGGATGAACCACCCAACTGCTTGGACTTACAACTTCCTGGGGTGGCCGCCAACTAACTCCTCCTATGATTTTAAATTCTTGTAGGCAAGTCTTATACTTTATGCAAGATAGCTAGGCTATTATTTATTTTAGAAAGAGACTAAGTTCTTAAACTCACTTCTTCAGAGAGTAGATCTTGTAAGGGCATGAAAAATGACCTAGATCTAATGCAAAACATATTACATGTTATTTTTATTTTTGGATAATCATTTGACTCAGGCTTATAGGATTCATATGCCCAATGCATGAGAAATAAGATTATGGGCCAAAATCAGCGAGAATGAGAGGTGTGTTTCCACCATGGCTCTCAAAGGTCAAGCCAAGTTCTCTAGCAAAGGTGGAAGGTCTCTAATCAAGAGTGTAAAAATAAGCTTTTATGCATGATGTTATAAAAGAAATACTCATCCAGCTAAGGGGTTGTTAATTCTTTTATCTTGATTTTTAACTTAGGATTTAAATGAGACTATGAGTTTTTTATTTTTAATTTTGAGTTGATTAATTTGGTAGAAGACCTAAGAGCCTAATCATCAACCAAGCCATACATCAAGTAAGAAAGAAACTAGGAAAACATGCCATCTTAATGCATAAGTTAAACAAAATATCAAACATTTTATAAAGCTAACGCAAAAGAATAAAAGGCCATTTGTGACCGAGTACCATCGCACAAACATGAAAATAAATTGATAGCCAAACTATACCCTTATACAACCCGAATTACAAATGAATTAATTTACAATCAAGTAAGGAAATTCATGTTATGGGGGTCTTCATTTCTTCTTTTCTTCTTTCTTCCTTCTTCTTTCTTCATTCTTCTTTCTTATTTTGGTTCCTTCTTTTGATTCCTTATTTTGGATAATTAGAAGGTGGTTGCTCCAAAGGATTCACATGGTACATAAGATGTAATCGTATGGCCAATGCTCATCCTAATCCCCCATAACATTCATTCCAAAATCTTAATTGCAAAAATACATAAAAGAGAAAAGTAAATCTAACTAACACTTGTAAAATAAAGATTAGCTAAACAAACCATACAAATTCCAAGCATGTATATTGGACTAAGCACCCCACACATGGGTAACCAAGTCCACCTAACCTATTGGATTATGCTTAGGAGTATAAGCACCTGCACAACAAAAGCATTTATATTTTTATTACAGCGCCCCTTAAGCACAATCTCCTGTAGAAATTAATGGTTATACTAAGATCGCTCTACCATTCATTATACGCACATACACCATAACATCTAGACTAAAAACAATACATCACAAAAGAAAATCAAACATCAAGCCATGCACCACCCTAACCTAAAGTTAGAAGTGGTGACTTAACCTAATGTGTGTGCTTTAAAAGGTTTGTGTGGTATGCTTAGCCATGACTTTAAGGTTTAAATTTTCTAAGTGTGAAGATGCTCAACTTAGATGGGTGGTTTCATTCAAGTGTTTAGTTTATTTGGGTGGTTTTTATTTGGTGATTTATTTTGGTTTAAGTGAATCCTAGAATTAATTACTAAGTTTTAAAGAGAGTGAAAAGAGAAGAGAACTTCTCTTTCCTTCCCTATCTTAAGTAATTTGTAAAGTGGATTCATGTTTAAGTATGTTTAGTGACTATTTTATTATGTGTTTTAATTAATCCTAAGTTTAGATTTTCCCTAAACAAACCTATTAAAAAGAAAGGTAATTTTAAGATTAAGTAAAGTGAATTAATATCACAAAATAGACATCACTTCATTTCTTTCCCAACATGTATAACATGCATATGAATGAATCCTAAGTATATCTATACATACAAATGGAAATATTTAGCACTCTTTATGATGAATGCCAATAAATGTTACTTAAGAGAATTGGAATACTTTATGATGCATGACTTTCATTAAGTAGAAAAAATGGGGTTTCTTTTATCCATTATTCACGTGCACATGTATATGTATAAAAGGTATAAGTGAGTACAACACCATTGTTAGCACCAGGGGTGTAAGGTACAAGACCTACTTAGGGATACTTAAAGCCTCGCAACCCCAGGGTTGACCAGACTAATATATCACTTTCCTTAAATATAAACATATGTACAAAAAAAATGAATAGAAAAAGAAAGATGCAAAAAGTTTGTGTTTGTTTATTTATTTTATTTATGCAATTTAAATGTACAAGTGTGGATGTCCTTCTTTGAAAATAGCATAGGAATTGATAGGAATAGGTTTAGGAAAATGTTATGTTCATTTCAAATGAACTATACACTTTGCAAAATTCTATACAAAACTATGTAAAAGAAAAGAGAAGGAAAGCTATACTATGCACATCTTCATATTTATATCCACATGTAAGCTTATAAATAATTATAAGTAGCACCTTTCACTTTTAGGTATTTGATTTATAGATTTTGAAAATAGTTTTGGATTTAGTAGTGATAATAGCCATTCATATTTTTTACTTTAGCCAAAATATGTAATTTGACATAAAGAAAATAGTTCATTTTCAATTTAATTTTTTAAAAGCATGAATGCATGAAATTCAAATGACATACACATTTAGCATGTTAGGAAAGAACTAAAGTGATGAAAGCATGTAAACACATTCACCTTAATTAATTCCAAAAGACAATCTTATGAAATAAGAAAGCTTAAAGTAACTCAAGTTATTTTTTAAGGAAGGTTTGATTTTGTTTTGAATTTGATTTAATTTGAGAAATACGAGGCGAGTTTGCTGCTCCTAACCCATCCCCACATATGTTTGTTGATTTAGTTTGTTCTTAGGATCATTAGATGATTTTTTATATGTTGCTTAGGTTAAGGTATGAATTAAGTGTGTTAATTACCCCTTATCTACACCACCTTAGCATAGTTAATCAAATAATTATGAGCCAATGATATGACATAAAATCACATAATGAATTTAAATTAGCAATGCACCTAAGAAGAAAAGGACCTAATGCATTTGGCTCATGATTAATGATTAATTAAGAAAAGGGGTTTACGTTAAGTAATTTCATAACCCCTCTCACACATATGAGTTGGATTTTGATTTTCTTGATTGTGCTTATGCTCTTGAACACCTAAGCATCTACCCAAGATAGATTAATTAAGTTTTGGAAAGTTTTAGAATTTTATGAAATTAATTAAGGGGTAATTAGTGAATTAATCCTTAATTAAGGTTAGATTAAGGAAGAAAGGGGGTTTAAGGAATATCTTAAGGAAATTATCCCAAAATTATTCCCTAAACCTTATATTCACTTAAGAAAAACTTAATTGACTCAATCAGAGGGTTAACCACTAATCATACTCTTAATTAAGCTTAATTATATTAAGGGAGTGATTAAGGAATGAACTAGTAATTCCTCTAATTAAGCCACCAATAAATCTCAAGAAAATTTAGAGGAGGTAGGAGTCATCCCACTAATTATGTATAAGAAGTTTGGGATTAATCAGTGGAGTAATTAGAGGGTAATTAGCAAAATAACATTCCTAATAAAACCCAAATTCAGAGAAAAGCACTATCAAAATTTATTGAAATCATTTTTAGAATATTCTATGTTCAATTATCTATTCAATGTAATTTATTTCATATTTTTTTTATTTGTCTAGGCTTAGATATAAACCCAGGAAGTTTCCATGATTAATTAGGTGATTTAATAGCCTAATTAAATGCTTAATCCCATCGGTGCCATGTGGACCCATGCAACATGGCTTTCCGCATGTGCACGGGATTCTTATACTTAAGTCACATCATAGCCGTGTCGTGATGCGCTTTCTCCTAACCCGTCCGAATAATGATCAGATTGTTGAGTTTAAAGCTGCAGTTCTAAAAGGAGGAAACGTGTGATCTATATGTTTTTGATCATGGCCATCCATCCAAAACACGTAAATGGATGGCCCATGACCCTTCCCTATTCTTCTCTATGAAAAATGGACGCCATCCATCTTCTAGGAGATGATCTGAGCTTGATTGAGCTCGGATTAGATTAAAACTCAACCCACACCATCTAAAGGTAAAGATGATCACATCTAACGACTAGAATCTCATGGGGTGATACTTTACAACACAAAAGACCAGACCACATTGAAATTATGCTGGTTTAGTGGCATACCTCATCGGAGGTGATCACCGGAGCTCGATTCTCTTGGAGAAGCTTTTGAGTGGAGACGAAGCTTTGTTGAGAATTTGAGGTCTGAGATTGGATGGATAATTCTATGGGTCAAGTCCACATTTACTTGAGCTCGACCTTGATCAAGATAACACCTCCCTTTCCTTAGAAACTTGGGAAAAGGTCTAGGCAAGTTCGATCGAGCTTGCAAAGGCAATTTGATTGGTTTGAAGTGTGGAGTAAGTTGGCTTTTCAATGGAGCTCCCCTATTTTTGGTTTGAGTAAATCCAAAAATGGAGAAGTTGAAATCACTCTAGGAAGCTTGTGATCACTTGGAAATGGCTCCTATGGCTTCCCTTAGCTCAATCGAGTGTGAAGCTGTGAAGATTGAATGGAATAAGGGGGAGTATATCTCCTCCTTGAAGGATCAGACAACCATGAAGGAGCTTTCCATTTTAATCAAATTGACCATATTCAATGGGTTGTTTGAGCATTTGGCATTGTTTTGGCAGAGAAGGAATGGGTCAGGTGGCCATATGCTCAAACAAGGTGGAGGGAGGACTCCATGAGGCCATTTTCAAAGGAGGTGGTCAAATTTTGGTTTGGGTTGGGTTTGGCTAACCCAAACCCATTGGGTCATGTGCACTAGGTCCATTAGTGACCATTTGGTCCACTAAGAGGAAGCCAAGTGTCCATAAAAAGGAATTGACCAAATTCCAAGTGGATTTGGCCAAAAGTTACCCTATGACCTAGGGGTAAAATGGTCATTTGGCTTGGGTTTTAATTTGAATATGTTTAGTATGTTTAAAAGATAGGTTAGGCCAAGTTTGATTGAATTTGGAGTTGGTTTGATATGATTTGGCTCATGTTGACCCATTTAGGTCAAAATGGGTCAACTTGGGTCAAGTTGACCAATTGGTCAGATTGGGTCAAACCAAAGGTTGTGTTAGGTTCATATGACCATTTGAAATATTTTTGTGGCCTTAGTTTGATTCAATTTTGTTTATATTTGGTTTTGATTCAATCGAGTTCATTTAGGTCAAATGGGTCAAGTTGACCAAATTGACCCATTTGACCTATTTGGCTTAGGCCATGGGTTGGTTCATGTTTGGTTGGTCATATGAAATGGATTGGTATCTTTGTTTCCAATCAATTTGGTTTATATTTGTGTTTGGCTAAATTTGACTTTTTAGGTCAAGTTGGGTGCAATGTCAGTTGGGCTAGGTTAGGTCTAGTTGGCTAATTGAGGCTTTGGTCAAGTTCAACAATCATTTTGGAATGAACTTGCCCCATTGGTTTTAATCAATTTGGCATAGATCAAGTTTTGACACATTTTGACTTTTTAGGTCAAGTTGGGTCAAGTTGGGTCAAGTGGCCAATTGGGCTAGGTTAAGCTCAAATGTTGACTTGGTCAAGTTCAAACATTAATCATGAATGAGTTTTGATCAATGGTTTCAATCAATTTGGCCTATGGTGGATTTTGGCTAGTTTAGGTTACATTTTGGCTAAGTGTTGACTTGGTCAACCCTTAGGTTTGACTTAGTTTGACCCAATTTGAGTGATTGATCATCTCATAATGAGAGGCTTAGATAGGGTTAGTTCAATCCAATTTAGTTAGGATTAGAATTTGGCTCATAAGGGTACTTTAGGTCACTTTGGGTCAAGTGAGCCTAAGTAGGTCAAATGGCTTGGTCAAAGCTTGATTTGAGTTTGATTAAGCTCACATATGAACTTATGATTGAAATATAAATACATTTGCAAGTGGTTTGAAGTCAAATGAGTTTTGATTCATTTGACAATTTCAAGTTGAAAGGGGTGAACATGAGTTTGACTTGGGTTTGATTTTTGAATTAAGTTTTGGTTTGATGATTGAAGTTTATGTTTATATTTGGATTCATGATTGAAGGATTGATTGAATCATGAAGAAAAATCAAGAGTTTGGCTTGATTTGAAATTGATTTGGCTAAGTTCAAGATTTTGACTTGAAAGGCTTAGGTTGGATTTTGATTGAATTTGAGTTTGATTTTTGGAGTTGGTTTTAGTTGTTTGAATTTATATTTCAATTATATATGTGAATATAAATGAGAATATAAATGGGTTATGAGAAAATTTTATGAATTTGAAGTGATTTAGATTTGATTTATGCTAAGTCTATGAGAGAGAATCAAAGGACTTTGGAAATGTTTTGATTTGGATTTGAATTTTAGATTTAGTTTGATTGATTTAAATTTATATTTCATTTATATATGTGAATATAAATGAGAATATAAATAGGCCATGAGAAAATTTCATGAATTCGAGGTGGTTTGAATTTGATTTAGGCTAAGTCCTTAGGAGAGGATTAAAGGACCTAGGAAAGATTTTGAACTTGGAATTTCAATCATGGGCTTCAATCATAAGTTTCAATCATGGGTTTCAATCATTTGGAATTGATTTGGGTTTGGAAAAAATCAATTAAGTTAGAATTGATTTAGGTTTGATGTTGATTTGATTTGGAGTTCGACTTGAAGGAAGAAAGTAGGGAATGTGGTAGGAGCTATAGGGTAGGCAAATTCTCCTAACACCCCTAAGGCATGACCTATTCCTATGGCTAACTCTTGTAAGTCTCTAGGGCTAGGTTGAGTGTCCACCTAATCAGTAGATGTATCTTAAGACTAAGGATCTATTAAAGTCTAAGAGGAGTTCTATATCTAAGATGGAGGGGTTGAGAGGTCATTTTAAAAATGAGGTCAACAAAGGGCGCCTAATAGGTGTGGTGTGACTGACAAGAAACACATGTTGGTGTGATCGAAATGATCAACAACACTGAATGATCACAAGCACTAATAGAGACAATCTACTCTTAATCTAAGGTGTAGAAGGAATCCAGAGCTTAGTGCAATGTGGATCTATGTATGTCAAGGACATAAGAAAGGGTAGGAGTAATCCACTAGGGATAGAGTATGTAAACCTTCCACCAGGGAAGCATGTTCAAGTCATCCTTAAGGGGATGAGAGGTTTGATTTGATTTGAGTCTCATTGGGGAGAAATTTGAATTGTTTGATTAAGTTTTGCAGGGGAAGAGGGTTGAATTTATTTCAATTTTTTTGTTTTTTTAATTGTGTTTGTTTTGACTCCACCAGGGATAGACAAGTGAACTATCCACTAGAGAGGCAAGTTCAAGTCATCCACAAGGGAGGATTGATGAAATCCGCTGAGGTATTAAAACTCTGGATCCACTGGGGAACTAGAAAGACTTGCATCTCACTGAGGAGAAGCAAAAGATTTGATTTGGATTGATTGATTATTTTTGTTTGTTTATTTTTTTATTGGATTTATTTCAGATTTTTAGATTTTGGATTTTGAAATGGACCTTGTTGGTTTGTAATGGACCACACTGAGTATGAGCCATGAAGGCCTAGACCTAACTCAGATTTACCAATCCAAAGGGGTAGTCTACTAAACACATAGTAGGACTAGCCAACCAAAGGGAATGCCTTTCAGTGTATAATAGCTATACTAGAAAGAAAGCATAGTATACTTACATCCTCCAAATTAAGGACCAGTTGCTAGGGTGATCTAATGGCAAGGCGATGGATTGAACCCAACCTAGGGCAGACTATTGAGTGAATGCTGCTAGGGACTTAGATCAGCTCAAAGATAGTCCAGATTAATTTCATTTTAGATTTATTTTAATGGGAACCATCTGTTTGGGATGGATTGCACTGAGTAGGGGCCATGGAGGCCTAGACCAAACTCAAACTTACCTATCCAAAGGGAGTAGTCTACCAACCACAAGGTAGGACTATCCAACTAAGGGGATGCATTTCTGTTTATAATGGTCAAGTCTTAAGAAGAAAGCACAGGGACTCATATCTTCTAGAAATAAAAAACCACTGGGGTAATTGGTTGCTTTGGGCAACAAATCAAACCCGACTTAAGACTGACTATTGAGTGAATGCTATTGAGGAACTTAAATCAACTCAAAGATAGTCAAAGATTAATTTTATTTTTTAGTTTATTTTAATGGATTCCATTGGTTTGTGATGAATCATACTAAGAAAGAGCTTATATTAGCCTAGACCTATCTCAAATTTATTGAACCAAAGGGAGTGGTTTCCTGGCCGATGGGAGAACTATTTGACCAAAAGAGTGCCTTTCAGTTTGCAATGATCAATTCAAGGGAAGAAAGCTAGGGGACTCATATCTTCCACTACAAAAGACCACTGAAGTGATCGGTTGCTTTGGGTAACAAAATGAACCAGACCTAGGGTTGCCTATCAGTTTGCGATAATCATGCTAGAAAGAATGCATGATAGTCTTACATATTTCAAAGTGGAATGACTGTCGGGGTAACCTGCTTGTGGTAAAATAGATTGAACCTAACCTAAGGGCGACTACAGAGTGAGTACCAACCTGGGGATTTATCTCAACTCAGTCAGGCAATTCCTATAGGTTCGACATTGCTAGAATGCGCTTAGGAAAAGGGCCCTTTAGGGGATTGAATTCCTAATCCACAAGCAAATATTTTATTTATTCTGTTTAGTTTGTTTATCATGGACACTATTAATTTACGAGGGATCAAACTGAGAAGGAGCTTATATCAGCCTAGACCTGTCTCAAATTTCCTAAACCAAGGGAGAATCTGTGCATTCGCTGAACAAATTCTCCAACCATAGTGGTGGATACTAGGAAAGGGGGACTGTCCAATCCAAAAGTATCCCGAGTAGTGTCTGAATGGGGTCGCAATGGACGTAATCCAAATAGAGTGCCCGTAGGGAGAGCAGACGCTAAGGGCTTAATCCAAAACCCTGGAGAAGATGACATGGTCAGTCATATATCAAATAGGTATTTGATGGCCAACTAAAGGAGAAAGCATAGGAACTCACATATACCAAGAGTGGTGTATGGTGAGTAGTTGTTAGCATAGTGAACATCAACCGACCGAAAGTGCCCGTCAGTTTGTAACAATCAGCCTTGGAAGAAAGCTCGGGGACTCACATTCTCCTATTGCGGAACTGATTGCTTGAATTGTTTGTCTTCAGCTCGACAGGTGCCATCCGACCTAAAGCAACTATTGAGTGAATGCCACTGGGGACTTATATAAACTCAAATGTAGTCGAGGGGAAAGGAACCTCTGAAGGACTCATCCTAAACCTCAAATATGCTTGACCTAGTTAGATCATGGTGATTAATTTAAGAAGAAAGCTCTGAGACTCACATCTTCTCAAACAATATCAACATGAGGTAGCTTACTAATTGGGCAGCGAAGTCTACCATACTAAAAAGACACTCGTTGGTTTGTAATGGTCAAGTTAGGAAGAAAGAAAGGGGACTCACATCCTCCAAAAATGACCACTTGGGTGACATACTAGTGAGGTAGCATGTAGACTCGACTTGGAGTAGCTAATGAGTGAGTGCCATAAGGGGCTTGCTCCCACATCAAAATAGCCCGAGACAAAAGATATGTGTTTATTTTTATGCATGTGTTAAAGGAGATATGACATCTCTTGAGTTCTCTCACACCTATCCTAAACACGCTTGGGGATTTTGATGAAATGGTGCCACAGATGGCAATGAGATTTCCCACTAAGAAAGGATGCCGCTTAGGTTCTCTCACACCTAACTTAGTTGTGCTAATTGAAACAGGATGCCTCTTGGGTTCTCTCACACCTATTCTAATAGCATCGAGAAATATGTTTGATTATGTTTATGTTGTGTTGTAAAAGAGGGATAGGATGCCACTGGGGGCCTCTTACACTTACCCTAAACACATCAGGACAGATTTGCAAGACAAACAAACAACACTTCAAAAGAAGAGAAAATTTTGATGAAATGAAATCAGATTTATGTTGATTGATAGAATTGTTTTCAAATATGATTTTTATTGGTAATATTTCTTCAAATATATCCCATTAATTGGAAGCATTGGGTTTTCCCCTTTACAATCAATAAGCTAATAAGATCCTCCTTGGTAGGCCTTCCCTATGACATAGGGGCCTTCCCAAATGGGTTCAAACTTTCCTCTTATCTTTCGGTGGGCAACAATTGGTCTCCTTAGGACTAATACAAGTTCTCCTACTCAAAAAGACCTAGGGCAGACCAGCTTGTTATGAGCTTAAATCATTTTGGTCTTGTACAACTCAAGGTTCTGGCACGCCCATTGGCGACTCTCCTCCAAACCTTTGAGCTCTTCTAACCGTAACTTTGCATTCTGCTCTGTAGTGATCTTGCTACCCAATGCTATCCTTAGTGATAGGAGTTGATCTTCTAGAGGTAGAATAGCTTCAGACCCATACACTAAAGAAAATGGGGCAGACTGAGTTAGAGTTTGGTATATGGTGCGGTAGGCCCACAAGGCTTCAACCAACTGCTCATTCCACTGCTGCTTATTAACATCAAGAGTCTTCTTTAGTATTTGGATGAGAGTTTTGTTGAATGCTTCTGCTAAGTCATTCACTCTGGGGTAGTAGATGGTGGAGTATCTCCAATCTATATTGTGTCTTCTAGAGAAGCTGTTGATGTTGGTGCTTTAGAATTCAATACCATTATCGGATATAATTCATTGAGGCACCCTGAACCTATATATGATATGATTCTTAAAAAATAAAAAGATATGCTGAGCTGTGACCTCTCTGAGTGGGATTGCTTCTGCCCACTTGGAAAAGTAGTCAGTCGTAGTTAAGATGAAGTGATGACCCTTGGAAGAAGGAGGATCAATCGGACCCACAATATCGGTACCCCAACACTCAAATGGCCATGAAGCCAATGTTGGGTGTAGATTGTTGGGTGGTTGGTGGAGGACCACGCTGTGCACATGACACTGATGACAACTTGTAGCTACATCCATGCAGTCTGTAATCATTGAAGGCCAGTAGTATCTTGGTCTCTTAATCTTCATCTTCATCTTCAGACTAGATTGATGTGCTCTGCATAGACTTGAATGTACCTTGGTTACAATACCACAAGCTTCATGTTTATCTAAACAACGTAGCCATATTTTCTCAAAGGATCGTCGGTACAAGGTGCCATTAATAAGAGCATAGGAGAGAGCACTTTGTTTTACCTGATGGGCTTGTGACTTTTCTTGAGGTAGTTTGCCAGTGTTCAAATAGTCTATGAACAGTTTCCTCCAATCCAGTTCCTTGTCTTTATAGGCAACGATAACCTCCCCTTCAAGAAAAAGTCTCTCGATGAGTTCAACATCAATAACAGATAGCACTTTTTTTGGACCTTTATTGGAATGAACCCATCTTCTGGACATGCCAATTCTTTAGCAAGTTTGGCCAAAGCATCTGCTACTGTGTTCTCTGCTTGGAAAACCTTGTAGTTGGTGACTTCAGGGATTTGGGCCAACAACTTCATGGTATACTCATGGTAATGATAAAGCTTAGGTTTGAGAACCTTGTAGGAACCGACAATCTGATTGATGGCCAACTGAGAATCCCCAAAGTGTTGATTCTCTTAACACTGATTATTTTAGCTAACTCTAGACCGAGATTCAAAGCCTTGTACTCAGCTTCGTTGTTGGTGCAGGGGTTGGAAAGATAGTATGAGAATCTCATCACATCACGGTTTGGAGTTAGGTGAATTAGTCCTAGCCTTACTTTTCCTGAAACAGTAGATCATGGTGCTTCCCCTTTATAAAAAGTAGCTGCACCATCAAAATACATCTCT
Organism: Cymbidium sinense; assembly: GCA_021442155.1. Taxonomy (NCBI): domain Eukaryota; kingdom Viridiplantae; phylum Streptophyta; class Magnoliopsida; order Asparagales; family Orchidaceae; genus Cymbidium; species Cymbidium sinense. Next base: position 53,047,709 of record CM038222.1, read on the forward strand.
CATCAGTAGTTGTTGACTTCCCCTTAGTTCAAGATTTGTTCATCAGAGAGATTGTCATAAAGTGGAGAATTAGTAGGAGGTGGATGTACTGCTAAGAAATTCATTAGTGTTTGTCCTTTTACCGCACGGAGGGGTATGAATGTGATATCAAACTGCGAGAGAATCATAGACCATCGTGCCAAACAACTGAATAGTGTTGGCCGTGTCATGAGGTACTGCAGTGGATTGGTTCTAGAGATCAAGTTTATCTTATGAGAAAGCATATAAGGTCGTAGCTTTTAGGAGGCAAAGATCAAAGCTATGTAATGTTTCTCAATAAATGGATAGTTCGCTTCAGTAGGAATCAGACAATGACTGAGATAGTAGAGAGTGCTCTCCTTCCCTTCATCATGAGCTTGGGCCAACAGAGCACCGAAAGAGTCATCCAATGCAGCAGTGTAGAGAAAGAGTGGCTTGCCCAGGATAGGCGCTAAAACTAGTGGCTTTACCAAATACTACTTGATATCTTTAAAGGCATGCTGACACTTATCATCCCACTTGAACTTGGCATACTTTTTGACAAGTAATGAAAATGGCTTGCATCTCCCCGATAGGTTGGAAATAAAGCATCTCAGATATGTCAACCATCCTTGGAAAGATCTAAGTTGTGTTAAACTTTTAGGAGGTGGCATTTCGAAGATAGCTTTAATCTTTTCTGGATCTATTTCTATTCCCCAATGTCGAACAACAAACCCAAGGAATTTCCCTGAAGCTACTCCGAATGCACACTTCAGGGGATTCATTTTGAGGTTATATTATCTTAACCATTTAAAAATTGCTCTCAAGTCAAAGAGATGGTCTTCCTTTTCTCTGCTCTTGACTACTAGATTATCAACACAACACTCAACCTGATGGTGGATGAGTTCATTGAAGATTCAAGGCATGGCCCGTTGGTATGTGGCATAAACATTTTTAAGGCTGAAAGGCATGACCCTATAATAATAGATTCTGATCGGGTTTAGAAAGTAGAATTTCTTTCATCTTCAGGGGACATCTTGATTGGGTTATAGCCAGATGACCCATCCATGGAAGAGAAAATTGCTTGAGAGGAGGCAATGTCCACCATTAATTCTAGTATAGGCAGAGGAAACTCATCTTTAGGACATACCTTGTTTAAGTCCCTGAAATTGACATTTATGTAAATTTGGCCATTCTTCTTCTTAACTGGTACGCCACTAGCTAACCAGATAGGATATTTTATTTCTCTGATGAAACTAGCATCGATCAGCTTCTTGACTTCAGAAATGACCTATTGTTCGATTTCTAATCACATGCATCTAGGAGCTTGCTTGATAATATTAGCGCTAGGATCTATTATTAGCTTGTGGACTACTACGTCACAAGATAATCTGGGTGGCTTTTCATAACTCCATGCAAAGCATTCCTTAAACTCAGTCAAAAGCCTAACTAAGTCAATGGTTTCTTCTTTATTTAGCAACGAACTGATGTACATTGGGCGTAGATTTTCTTCTGTTTTGAGATTGATTTCTTTAAGCTTGTCAATTGTTGAATGGATCTCCTCTTCAAATTTTGGCAGTGCATCTTTGATTTGGAGATCATCTGGATCATTTGAGGTTTATAAACACACATTCTCATAAGAGTTGGTGTTGTGTGAAAAGAACCTATCAGACTCCAAATGATTGGTAACAACTAAGCAGTAATCATCGTCATCGACTGAACCCATTGTACCAAATCTTAGTCATTCTCTTGATTATGCCTTCTTGCCTGTATTGTTCCATAACTTTTCAAAATACTCTGACCTATGCCTGGACCATGTATGAGGAACCAAACTTTTCTGTATAATATTATGAACACAAGGTGAGTAAAAGTCAAATGGTAATTCCATTAATTCTTTAAAGAAATCCTCCTCAAATTCTACATCAACTTTAGGACTTGAGGATGATGATCCCAAAAAGAATCTCTTCGACTTCATATCACTAGAAGACTTAGGGGCTTCCTTAACTACCAAACCTTCAACTTTTTGGGATAAAAGTGAGGTTAGAGCTAAGGTTCCCAACTTCTGCCAGATAGTTTTACATGCATCTAATTCGAATACTTTGCTTTATTTGGAGGCTCGATCTTTGTCACTATCTGGCTCGAGTGTCACCTCCAATGAAGCCCACTGAGAGGGTTTGGCTGGTATGCTAATCACATTATACTCATCCTTCAAATTGGATTCCAAGTTATGTGAATAGTAGGGGTACTCCTATGAACTGGAACATAATTCCTATTGGCTGATGGCCAACTAGTGGGTCTTCCACCTCTAGAATTGCCTCTGTTTCTACCTCTATCTCTGCCTGGTGGAGGTCAAGTCATCCTACCCACATGTCCATATGAAGGAATGAACTGTGGGTGGAATGTGATATGCGGCTCTATTTCTTTTTCAATTCCCCTCTCTTGTTCACTTGGATTTTCATTTTTCTTTTCTTTTTCTTTCACTTTTTCTTTTTCTTCAATTTCTTTTCCTTTTGAATTTGAGTTTTGTCCAAGTTCATGAGAAAGGTATTTTTAGAAAGATAATAGGTCACATCCTCATAAATCTCAACCTCTCAAACTGAAAATGGCTTTTCATCTCCTTTAATATAGTACTCAATCCCATCCTTCCTGAACTTGATGCACTGATGGAGGGAGGATGTAATTATCTTATTCTGATGTATTCAGAGCTTACTGAGAAAATCAGTGAATGAAGTATTCGAATCAATGATATAAAATTTGGCTTCGGTATTCCTATCACCTATCTCCAAAGGTAACACTATGGAACCTAAAGCCCACTCACTTTGTTCATTGAATCCTCTCAACATCATCCAATCTCCTCAGAGTGTAGTGATGTCGATCCTCAAATTGGCAAGGGTCTTTAGACTCATAATGTTCACTGATGTACCTGGATCGATGAAAACTTTAGCAAGTCTGAATCTGCCCATGTCAACTTTAATGTAGAGGGGACGGTTGTGCTCCATGTCCACTAGAAGAAGGTCTTCATTTGTGAAAGTAATCCCCTGGGCTTTTCTAAAATAATGTGCCTCCTCACTAGTAGCGGTCAGTTGAGCTAAACATATCTCAGAATTAAGGAGAGCCTTGATTAATGATTCTCTCATCTCTTTGGATAAGACAAGGGCATCGTAAATGCTTAGCTTAGATGATAATTTTCTTAGATGGGAAAGGTTTTGTAGTCCACCTTGGGCTGAACCTCCACAAGCATATCCAAGGGTGGAGCATCCTGTGGAGGGGCTTCTTGATCCTCTGAACCAATAACTTATTTCCCTTTATCTTGAGGTGCTGCCTTAGGACTTAGAACCTTGCCACTATGGAGGTTGACTTCGGTGATCTCTTGTGATAGGATAATGGAAGGTTCTACCTACACATCAGGCTCACCTATAGCTTCTCCTATAGGACCCTCAAAATTGGATGATTCTAAGTCTATTTCAAGAGGAGAATCGGTAGCATTCAGAGTAGGAAAATCCAACTCTGATTCAGAAAGAGGAAGATCAAAATTATTATAGTTGTTATTTAGACTTGAAGAGTTATTAGGAATAGATTCAGACAACCCATCAAAAGTGACACAGATGTAATTCAAGCTAGCTTTATTCTTTAATTTCTTGGATTTAATAGAAGGTACAAAGTAGAAATCAAGTAAAGTAAGAGGCGTGAGAGATTTGATGCCCTCATCCCGATACAAGATGTCTACTAGCAAGAAGAACTAGGCAAGTAGTTGAAGTTCGATGTGGTAGCTACATGGTGGAAGGAGGACTCGGTGGTTCTTATTGGGCTATCTCCGGCACATCTTTCTATTTATTGAGCTCCACCTTTCCTTGAGTTGGCTTTGGCAACTTGCAAAACTTTCTTGACATTGAGGTTTGAGCTGACTCAGGAACCTGAAAGGAAAGTTTCTTGATCTTTTGAACAATCTTTTTAGAGGTTTTGGTTAAGGAGATATCCCAACCTTCTTTGGTTTTGGAAAGATCACAAGTATCCCAAGGATTATCCTAATGGAGCTAGATGGTTGTTCCCCAAAGTATTCCTTTGGGATGACTATAACACCGATCTTGAAGCTATGTTCAAGCTAGTCCTTAAATGTGAAGAAATCTTCCAAAATATGACCTGGAATACGGTGTTAGGGGCAAAAGTTAGGATCATGGATTTTATCTACTTCCTTCAATCTCATAGGTTTGGGTAGTTAAAAATTAGGTTTCTTTAAGAGATTCTTAAAGATCTTCACGATTACCTTCCTCTTAAATGAATAAGGCTTGTTGAGTTTATCCAAAAGAGTAGGTAGACTATAGCTACCTAGCGGCGGATATGTGTACCACTACTACTGATGATGTGGCTGAGGAGGAGGTGATGTAGGCTATGGATGCTGCTGTGGCGATCGGTAGGGCTGCCTCGGTGGTGGTAGAGGATATGAAGCAATGGCTGCTGAGGTCGTGGTCTCTTGAACTGATTTCTAGTTGGTTGCTTCCCCTTGTCCATTGCTATCACTACCATGGTCTTCTTCTCATATACCTTCTGTAGCTTTGGCTTTGTCTGTTTGGCTTCTCCTTGCAAGCTAGCCACATTGTTGATTAATTTCTCAAAGGTTTTGACGGTGAAACCCTTAAGCATGAAGGCAATCGGGCCATGGATATTCTTTAGAAGAATATCAATGGCATGCTGTTCAGACAGCTACAATTTGCATTTCATACTCAGGTTACGCCATCTAAGAATGTAGTCAACAAGGGACTCACCTAGGTGTTGTTGTGCTATAATGAGATCGCCAATAGTAACCCATTGCTGAGCTCCAACAAATCTCTTGATAAAGAGTTTCTCCAACTCATCAAAAGTCTTTACTGAACTATTGGGAAGTTCAACATACTAATCAAAAGCTATCCCTCCTAGGCTACTAACGAAGAGGCAAAATAGTAAAGCGTTACCCCCAACATTGCAACAACTAGCTTTAAAATGCGTGATGTGCTGCCTCACATTTCCACTGCCATCAAAACTCTTGAAGGAAGGTGGCACTAAACCATTAGGATATTAGATGCATCAAATTCCTCCAGGTAAGGTCTACCCTTTGGAATTGATGATCCTCCTCAGGCTTGAGCCAACGCTTCCTTCACTTGCTGCTCAACCATGGACTTGATATCTTTTTATTGTATGGAAGTACTATCCATTACATTCCTATACATGCTAGTGCTACCTTGCTCTACTAGAGGTAAAGTCTTGGGTGGGTCCAAGACATGCACCAACTCTGGCTGACTAGTCTCAGCTATAGTAGGATAAACTGCTGGGGCTTGGTTCTGTAAAGCTAAGATATCTACTAATAGATCCATGAGCCTCTTCTCCATCCCATATATCTTTTCATCCTTCTGCTTGATTTATGCTAGGAGGTGTTATACCAAGTGGGATGTGTCTTCCTGCTCATCCTCAAGACCTTCCATTGTCTGATGCTCTCTGAGGAGGGATTCCCTGTATCTACCATGCAAACCCCTACTGAGTCTCCCAATAAATTATTTTCATTGGGATCAAAGCTGATCTTCTTCTCATCAAACCAGTCATATCCTAGGATATCCTTCTTCTCCATAAAATAATGAACTACTATGTCGGAACTGGCTTAAATGATTTTTGCTGATTGGTGGTGGGATCAACATCATGTACTGTGAGGCTCCAGACCTCCATTGCTGCTGGAGAATCAACCCTGTGAGGGCTGTATTCACTAGAAGATGAATACTCCTAACTCTCAGTGACTCTGTATGGGGTGACACTCCTAGGAGGTTCTATCATCATAGGTGCAATCGGGTTGTCACCTTGTCCCTTTGTAACTGTTGTAACCATCTCTAGATCTTACTACGGCGGTGATGGTGAAGGGACGACCACTATGCTTTGGGGGCAGCATTCCTTCCGCACCATAATTGGGTTAGAAGGTTGAGCAGGAGAGCTCGGCCTCGCCATAGTAGGCAGTGTAGATGGAATGGGATCCCTTGGCCATAGCCAGATCATCAATGGGGTCCTCTTCTCCCCGGATGTGGCCTTCATGGCCTTCGGTGGAACTGTTGATGCCGATACATGAACGAGCAACAGTGGACAAGAGGTAGAGAGGTGTGGTGGAGACACCACCGTCCGTCTAGGAATAGGAGCTCTCCTCTTATGATGGGTTGTCCCTCTAAGTAGAATACTGTTTGTGTGATCGGCGGGTAGCATGTTGATAAGGAAAATCAATGAGTGCAGAGGCCACTGACTGTCGAACTAAACCTCCGCCTCTCTTGGCTAGTGATCTGAAGTGCAGGCCTCTTTGGCCCTCTCTTGCTGAAGATGCTTCCCCACGTGGGGATATGAATGTAAGTAATTGAGCCCAGGTCATTGGCTCCACCAACTTGGTGTAGAACTGAACAGAGGCTGCATATGACCTCTTACTCTGACTAACTGGGGCTGAAATTGAACCGCTAGTGGAGGTGAAGTTGGGATCCTCCTATCATTCTCTTTATCAGACTCAGAGAGAGGACGGAATGGGTTCACTGTAACCAGCAAGAAAATCAGAGTGGGTAACTCCTCAACAACTAACCATGTAGCTGCCTCCATCTCCCTGATGATGTGTGTATGGTATTGCTTTATCTTGGAATTTTTGTTCCTCCTCTGAGTCTTGGTGGGGCGGGCAGAGTAAGAGCTAGACCAGACTTCAAAAGCAGAGGAGTCAATCTCTAGGATCAGGGGAGCCTTACCCTCTGAGGGTGCTAATGAGTGGGTGCTAGCCCTGGCGCATGGAAAAAGGCACGTGCTCAGCCACACTATAGGAACTACCGCTTCCTTCCTCTTCAGTGAGGGAATATCAGAGTTCAATGACATATCAATCTGAATGATCAACTTCTGCCTGGTCATTATGCTCCTGCTAATAGTGGTGAGGGGAGTGCCCTGACAAGTAATCCTTGGCCCCTCAAAACATCATCCAAAAGGAATGAGGTGGGCGTAATCAGAGCAGGGAAGGCTAGCCTGATCTAGGGCCAAGTTCATCCTGTGGGGAAAGGTAAACACATACTTGGGTGCTGCCATTTCTATCAATTGAAAATTGAACTGAGAGTGAAACTAAAACTATCGCTGAACGAGAGTCTGTGATGTTGAAAATAAATTTGGATCAGATTTTTGTTGACTTTGAATTTAGAATTTGAACCCATACTCAACATTTTGAAAATTTTAAGTCGAGCTAAAATTATTTAGAATATATTTCGAGATTTGATTAGAAAGAGAAATTTTTTGGATATAGAATCCACTTTTAACAAACTTGGATATGTTGAAAATGGGTTTAAATATTTTTGAAGGATGCTTCCATAGGTTCATATTTGATTTTTAATTTTTATTTTGATGACCCTTTATTTAATAAATTTTGGTATGTTAAAGTAAAGGGTCAATTTTCTTTTATTTTGGATTTGAGATTTTTGGATTTTACTCACTTAGCAAATTTAGGTATGCTAAGTGAAATGTTTAAAAATAAATTTTTTTATTTTTGTTTATTTGTTTGCTTTCTTTTGTGACACATTTTGTGATTTGAAAAATGGAATTCTCATTTAGCAAATTTGGGTATGCTAAATGAGATAATCCATGTGTGTTTTATTTTTTTGGAATTTTTTTTGAAAATAGGGTTCTTAGCAAATTTGAGTATGCTAAGAAAATCTTAATGTGTTTCTTTTGATTTTGATTTGATTTTGAAAAGTAGGATCCTTAGCAAATTTAAGTTTGCTAAGGGGGTTTAATGTGTTTTCTTTTGATTTTGATTTGATTTTGAAAAATAGGATCCTTGGCAAATTTAAGTTTGCTAAGGGAATCCTAATGTGTTTATTTTGTTTTTGATTTAATTTTGAAAAGTGGAATCCTTAGCAAATTTAAGTATGCTAAGGGAATCCTAATGTGTTTCTTTTGATTTTGATTTGATTTTTGGTTGAAAGTGGAGACTTCACTTTAGCAAATGGGGTATGCTAGAATGAAGTCCCAAAAGTGTTTTGAAATTTTTTTTGTGGAATGGACATTTCACTTAGCAAATTTGATTATGCTAAATGAAATTAGACTTCATTTTAGCAAATGAGGGTATGCGAAATTGAAGTTCCAAATGTTGTTTTTTTTGAAATTTTTTTGTGGAATGGAGATTTCACTTAGCAAATTTGAGTGTTCTAAATGAAATTCCAAAAGTGTTTTAAAGTTTGTTTTTGGAAAAGGGAGACTTCATTTTAGCAAATGGGGTATGCTAAAATGAAGTTCCCTGTCCAAATAAATTAAATTGAAATTTCATCTAAATACTCAAATTTTTTAAAGTGAAATCTCCATTTAGCAAATATGCTAAATTGAAGTTCCAAATGTGTTTTGAAAATGTTTGTTTTTATTGATTTTGAAAAGGAGATTTCCATTTAACAAATTTGGGTATGCAAGATGTAAATCAATTATGTTTCATTTTCCAAAGATGTATATTTTGTGTGTGATCATTGATTTTTGAAAAAAGGAAATCCCAACCTAATAATATATGGAATATGTTAAGTGGAATTTCAAAATGATGTTATTTTATTTGGAAATGAAATTTCCATTCAATAAATTTGGGCATATTGAATGGATATATATTCATATGTGCTTTTTTGAAAGTTTATTTTTTTATTTTGTTTGAAAATGAAACCTCCATTCAATAAATATGGGTATATTGAATGGAGATATTCATATGTGCTTTTTGAAAATGTGAAAGTTCCAACCCAACATATGGAATGTGTTGAGTGGAATTTTAAAATTGTGATTTTGCTTGAAGATGTAATATCCATTCAACAAATTTGGATGTATTGAATGGAAAGGCCCATCTTCAAATTTTATGCTTTTGAAAACATGATGGTTAAAATTTTATTTTTGAAAATGAGGTCTTCACCAAAATGAAGTGAAGAAACTCATTTGTGCTTTTTTTAAATGTGATTGTTGGAATTTTATTTTTAAAATGAGGTTTTCACAAAATGGAATTGAGTGAAGAAGCTCATTTGTGCTCTTAGAAAATGTGATTGTTGGAATTTTATTTTTACAAAGGTGATCCTACATATAACAATCATGAAGATTGTTAGATGAAGGTGATTTAGAAAAATTTTTGTGCAAAATATTTTATTATGTGCATTTTTGAAAGAGTGCTTTTTGAAAAACATAACTTTTTTTAATGAAGGATTTATTTTGTCTTTATTATTTTAGAATGAACCTTTCTTTAACATGAAAATGGTAAGGAGGAAGTCTTTAATTAATTCTTTTTGATTAAACCTTTATTTTACCCATTGGGGAACCCAAGGGGGTTTTAAGACCAACCTGGGGTGAGGTCCTAAAACCTAAAGATGTTGGCTAGCTTAACTTAAGGATGTAATAAGCTAAGTGCCAACAGAAAGAAAGATAGTCTTGATTTATACAAAAGTACAAACCCACTATCGATACTTGGTGACAATGTTCATTTACCAAAGATGGAGAGAGGAACCATCCCAGCAAAGTTACTAGAAAAATATGTGATGAAATTTTTATATTTTTCTAAAGAATGATACTTCCATCTTTACCCTATGTGGAATAAAATGAAGATAGAATTATACTTCTTTAAATGCATTTTTTTGACACCAAGTAGATCCGTAGATTTTCTTATTGAGGGTGACCAGGTACGACATTGAGGAGAGGTGTACTATCTCAAAAGATAGAAGTCACTACCCTACAATTAACCTAATCACCTCAATAAGGACTCCTAAGGACAATGGGTCTGCATATGTACCAGAGATTCTTCCCCTACTTCACATGGAAAAGTAAAGTATGATTTATTTTAAATCGAGTTCGTTAAGTTCCCTACAAGGGCAAGCCCCCATAGTTAATTACATTCTAAGGAAGGAGATTCCTTAGAAATACTCTCGATTAAGGTAAATGATCGTTGTCTCCAAATATTTTAATAGGTAGGACTATCAATCGATAAGTTTATTTTTGGAAGATCAAATGGGATTGTCAAAGAGAGATAGAGAGTTATTATCGAAGCCAAACGAAGATAAGTAGGAGATGCTCAAGATACTAGGAAGCCTAGTAAGCATCCCAAACTATATATTTTTGAAATTGAGTTACCTTATTTGAGTTTAATTGAGGGCTCATAATTCCACAATTCAAGGTTATGAAAATGCCTAAGAGGTGGGGATTTATGCTTATAGCCCATAGAAGGGAGAAGAAATCTCAGAAACTAAATCTAAGGAGCTTTGGCGAGTGCCAAAATCACAACCTAAATCTAAGGCAAAAATAGGTATTTGGTTTTCCTCTATAAGAGAGGATGAACCACCCAACTGCTTGGACTTACAACCACCTGAGGGTGCCTAACTAACTCCTATGATTTTAAATTCATGTAGGTAAGTCTTATACTTTATGCAAGATAGCTAGGCTGTTATTTATTTTAGAAAGATACTAACTCCTTAAACTCACTCCCTAAGAGACTAGATCATGTAAGGTCATGAAAAATGACCTAGATCTAATGCAAAATATATTACATGTTATTTTTATTCTTTAAAATCATTTGACTCAAGCTTATAGGATTCATATGCCTAATGCATGAGAAATAAGATTATGGGCCAAAATTAGCAAGAAGGGGAGGTGTGTTTCCACCATGGCTCTCAAAAGTCAAGCTAAGTTCTCTGGCAAAGGTGGAAACCCTCCAATCAAGAGTGTAATAATATGCTTTTATGCATGATGTTATAAAAGAAATACTCATCCAGCTAAGGGGTTGGTAATTCTTTTATCTTGATTTTTAACTTAGGCTTTAAATGAGGTTATTAATTTTGAGTTGATTAATTTGGTAGAAGATTTATTTTTTTTGTAAGAGCCTAATTGTCATCTAGGCCATACATCAAGCAAGGAAGAAACTAGAAAAATTTACCATCTTAATGCACAAGCTAAATAAAGCATCAAACATTTTATAAAGCTAACACAAAAGAATAAAATGTCATTTGTGGTCGGCACCTCGCACAAACAAAATAAATTGGGTATGAGCTCTACCCTTATATTACAAATGAATTAATTTACAATCAAGTAAAGAAATTCAAGTTATGGGGGTCTTCATTTCTTCATTTCTTCTTTCTTCCTTCTTCTTTCTTCTTTCTTCTTTCTTCTTTTGGTTCCTTCTTTTGATTCCTTCTTTTGGATGATTAGAAGGTGGTTGCTCCGAAGGCTTTACATGGTACATAAGATGTAATCTTATGACCAATGCACATCCTAATCCCCCATAACATTTATTCTAAAATTCTAATTGCAAAAATACATGAAAGGAAAAAGTAAATCTAACTAACACCTATAAAATAGAGATTAGTTAAATAAACCATATAAATCTCAAGCATGTATATTAACTTAGCACCCCACACATGGGTAACCAAGTCCACCTAGCCTATTGGATTATGCTTAGGGGTATAAGCACCTACATAGCAAAAGCATTTATATTTTTATTACATCGCCCCTTAAGCACAATCCCCTGTAGAAAATAATGGTTAGACTAAGATCTCCCTACCATTAATTCTATGCACATACACCCTAACATCAATACTAGAAATAATATATCACAAAATAAAAGCAAACATCAAGCCATGCACTGCCCTAACCTAAAGCTAGAAGTGGTGACTTAACCTAATGTGTGTGCTTTAAAAGGTTTGTGTGGTATGCTTAGCTATGACTTTAAGGTTCAAATTTTCTAAGTGTGAAGATGTTCAACTTAGATGGGTGATTTCATTTAAGTGTTTAGTTCATTTGGGTGGTTTTTATTTGATGATTTATTTTGGTTTAAGTGAATCCTAGAATTAATTACTAAATTTTAAAGAGAGGAAAGAGAGAGAACTTCTCTTTCCTTCCTACCTTAAGTAATTTATAAAGTGGATTCATGTTTAATTTTGTTTAGTGAATATTTTATTATGTGTTTTAATTAATCCTAAGTTTAGATTTTCCCTAAACAAACCTATTCAAAAGAAAGGCATTTTTAAGATTAAGTAAAGTGAATTAATATCATAAAACACACATCACTTCATTTCTTTCCCAACATGTATAACATGCATATGAATAAATCCTAAGCATATCTATACATACAAATCGAAATGTTTAGCACACTTTATGATTAATGCAAAGAAGTGTTACTCAAGAAAATTGGAATGCTTTATGATGCACGACTTTCATTAAGTAGAAAGAGGAGTTTCTTTTATCCATTATTCACGTGCACATGTATATGTATAAAATGCATAAGTGAGTATGGTGCCATTGTTAGTAGCAGGGTGTAAGGTATAAGACTTACTTAAAGCCTTGCAACCTAGAGATTGTCCAAACTAATATACCACTTTCCTTAAATACAAACACATGTACAAAAGAATTGAATGGAAAAAGAAAGATGTAAAAAGTTTGTGTTTGTTTGTTTATTTTGTTTAGGAAAATGTTATGTATGTGGTTTAGGCAAATGTTAAGTTCATTTAAAATGAACTATACACTTTGCCAAATCCTATACAAAACTATGGTAAAAGAAAAGAGAAGGAAAGCTACACTATACACATCTTCATATTTATATCCACATGTAAGCTTATAAATAATTATAAGTATCACACTTTCACTTTTAGGTATTTGATTTATAGTTTTTTAAAATAGTTTTGGATTTAGTAGTGATAATAGCCATTCATATTTTTTACTTTAGCCAAAACATGCAATTTGACATAATAAAAACATTTCATTTTCAATTTGATTTTTGAAAAGCAGGGATGCTTGAAACTCATATGACATTCACATTTAGCAAGTTAGGAAAGAACTAAAGTGATGAAAGCATGTAAGAACATTCACCCTAATTAATTCCTAAATGCAATTTTATGAAATAAGAAAGCTTAAAGCAAATCAAGTTATTTTTTAAGGAAGGTTTGATTTTGTTTGGAGTTTGATTTAATTTGAGAAAAATGAGGTGAGTTTGTTACTCCTAACCCATTCCCACATATGGTTGTTGATTTAGTTTATTCTTAGGATCATTATATGATTTTTTATATGTTGCCTAGATTATGGTATATATTAAGTGTGTTAATTATCCCTTACCTACACCACCTTAGCATAGTTAATCAAATAATTACGAGCTAATGATATGACATAAAATCACACAAGGAATTTAAATCAAAAATGCACCTAAGAAGAAAAATTTTGAATGCATTTGGCTCATTATTAATGATTAATTAAGCTAAGGGGTTTAAGTTAAAAAATTTCATAACCCTCTCACACATATGAGTTGGATTTTGATTTCCTTAAGTACTTGAACACCTAAGCATCTACCAAAGATAGATTAATTGAGTTATGGAAAGTTTTAGAATTTTATGAAATTAATTTAGGGAGTAATTAGTGAATTAACCCTAGTTAAGGTTAAATTAAGGAAGATAGAGGGTTTAAGGAATATCTTAAGAAAAGCATCCTAAAATTATTCTCTAAACCTCATATTCAGTTAAGAAAAACTTAATTGACTCAATCAGAGGGTTAAACCACTAATCATACTCTTATTTAAGCTTAGTTACATTAAAGAAGTGATTAAGGAATGAACTAGAAATTCCTCTAATTAAGCCACCAATAAATCCCAAGGAAATTTAGGGGAGGCAGGAGTCATCCCACTAATTATGCACAAGAAGTTTGGGATCAATCAGTGTAGTAATTAGAGGGTAACATTCCAAATAAAATGCAAATTCAGAGAAAAGCACTATTTAAAATCTATTAAAATTATTTTTAGAATATGTTTAGTTATCTATCTAATGCAATTTATTTCATATATTTTTTAATTTTTTTAAGCTTAGATATGAATTTATGAAGTTTCCATGATTAATTAGGTGATTAAATAGCCTAATTAAATGTTTAATCCCATTGGGCCATGTGAACCGCTGACGCGGCATGCGCTTTTCACATGGAATGATGGGATTCAATATTTAAGTTGTCACATCACAGCACCACGTCAGTGGCGGTGCTATGCGCTTTCTCCTCACCCATCCGATAAATGATCGGATGATTGAGGTTAAAGTCGTGGTTCTAAATGGAGGAAATGTGTGATCTGCGTGTCTTTGATCATGGTCATCCATCCAAAACATGCGGATGGACAGCCCATGATCCTTCCCTATACTTCTCTATGAAAAATGGACACCGTCCATCTTCTAGGAGAAGATCCGAGCTCGATTGAGCTTAGATTGGATTGAAACTCAACCCACACCATCTAAAGGTAAAGAGGATCACATATAACAGCTAGAATCTCATTGGGAGATACTTTACTTCATAAAGGACCATACCACATTGAAATTATGCTCAGTTTAATGACATACCTCACTAGAGGTGATCACCGATGCTCGATTCCCTTGGGAAAGCTTCATCCAGTGGAGACAAAGATTTGTTGAGAGTTTGAGGTCTTGAGATTGGATGGATCCTTCTATGGGTCAAGTCCACCTTCACTTGAGCTCAACCTTGATTAAGATAGCACCACCCTTGCCTTAAGAACTTGGGAAAAGGTCTAGGCAAGTTCGTTCGAAGTTCCTGCAAGGGAATTTGATTGGTTTGAAGTGTGGGTAAGTTGGCTTTCAATGAAGCTCCCTATTTTGGTTTGAGTAAATTTAAAAATGGAGAAGTTGAAATCACTCTAGGAAGCCTGGGATCACTGGCTCTCTGGCTTCCCTTAGCTCAATCGAGTGTGAGGTCGTGGGTGAATGGAATTAGGGGAGTATATCTCCCCCAATGATCGGCGTGAAGGAGCTTGCTATTTTGATCCAATTGACCCAATTCAATGGGTTGTTTGAGGCTTAGAGTGGCATGATATTCAATTTTGGCCAAAGGAGGAATGGGTGAGGTGGCCATGTGCTAAAACAAGGTGGAGGGAGGATTTCATGTGGTCATTTTCAAAGGAGGTGGTCAATTTTGGGTTTGGGTTGGGTTTGGCAGACCCAAACCCATTGAGTCATGTGCACTAGGTCCCTTAGTGACCATTTGGTCCACTAAGGGGATGCCAAGTGTCCATGTATTGGAATTGACCAAATTCCAAGTGGATTTGGCCAAAACTTACCCTATGACCTAAGGGTAAAATGGTCATTTGGCTTGGATTTTAATTTGAATATGTTTGGTATGTTTAAAAAATGGGTTAGGACAAGTTTCATTGAGTTTGGAGTTGGTTTGATATGATTTGGCTCATGTTGACCCATTTAGGTCAAAATGGGTCGACTTGGGTCAAGTTGACCAATTGGTCAAATTAGGTCAAACTAAGGATTGGGTCAAGTTCATATGACCATTTGAAATGTTTTAGTGGCTTTTATTTGATTTAATTTGGTTTATGTTTGGTTTTGGTTCAATTGAGTTCATTTAGGTCAAATGGATAAAGTTGACCAAATTGACCCATTTGACCTATTTGGGTTAGTTCATGGGCTGGTTCAAGTTTGGTTGGTCATATGAAATGGATTGATATCTTTGTTTCCAATCAATTTGATTTGTATTTGAGGTTGGCTCAATTTGACCTTTTAGGTCAAGTTGGGTTCAAGGTCAATTGGGCTAGGTTAGGTCTAGTTGGCTAATTGAGACTTTGGTCAAGTTCAACAATCATTTTGAAATGAACTTGACCCATTGGTTTCAATCAATTTGGCTTAGATCAAGTTTTGACACATTTTGATATTTTAGGTCAAGTTGGGTCAACTTGGGTCAAGTGGGTGGCTAGGTTTCAAATGTTGACTTGGTCAAGTTCAAACATTGACCATGAATGAGTTTTGATTAATGGTTTCAATCAATTTGTCCTATGGTGGATTTTGGCTAGTTTAGGTTTCATTTTGGCTAAGTGTTGACTTGGTCAACCGTTAGGTTTGAGTTGGTTTGACCTAGTTTGAGTGATTGATTATCTCATGATGATTGTTAATCATGATGAGAGGCTTATATGGGCTTAGTTCAATCCAATTTGGTTAGGATTAGAATTTGGCTCATAAGGATACTTTAGGTCACTTTGGGTCAAGTGAGCCTAAGTAGGTCAAATGGCTTGGTCAAAGCTTGATTTGAGTTTGACTGAACTCACATATAGACTTATTATTTGAAATATAAATCCATTTTCAAATGGTTTGAAGTCAAATGGGTTTTGATTCATTTGACAATTTCAAGTTCAAAGGGGTGAACATGAGTTTGACTTGGGTTTGATTTTTGAATTAAGTTTTGGTTTGATGATTGAAGTTTATGTCTATTTTTGGATTCATGATTGACGGATTGGTTGAATTATGAAATATAAATCAAGAGTTTGGCTTGATTTGAAATTGATTTGGCTAAGTTCAAGATTTGACTTGAAAGGCTTAGGTTGGATTTTGTTTGAATTTGAGTTGAATTTTTGGAGTTGATTTTGGTCGTTTGAATTTATATTTTATTTATTTATGTAAATATAAATTAGAATATAAATGTGTTATGAGAAAAATTCATGAATTTGAAGTGATTCAGATTTGATTTAGGATAAGTCTATGAGAGAGAATTAAATGACTTAGAAAATGTTTTGATTTGGATTTGAATTTTGGATTTAGTTTGATTGATTTGAATTTCTATTTCATTTATATATGTGAATATAAATGATAATATAAATGGCTCATGAAAAAATTTCATGAATTTGAGGTGGTTTGAATTTGATTTAGGCTAATTCCTCAGAGGGATTAAAAGACTTAGGAAAGCTTTTGAACTTGGAATTTCAATCATGGGCTTCAATCATAAATTTCAATCATGGGTTTCAATCATTTGGCATTGATTTGGGTTTGGAAAAAAATCAATTAAGCTAGAATTGATTTAGGTTTGATGTTGATTTGATTTGGAGTTTGACTTGAAGGAAGGAAGTAAGGAATGTGGTCCAAGCTATAGGGTAGGCAAATTCTCCCAACACTCTAAAGCATGAGCTATTTCTATGGCTAGCTCTTCTAAGTCTCTAGGGCTAGGTTGAGTGTCCACCTAATCACTAGATGTGTCTTAGGACTAAGGATCTCTTAAAGTCTAAGAGGAGTCCTATGTCTAGATGGAGGGGTTGAGAGCTCATCATAAAAATGAGGTCAACACCTAACTCCTCCTATGCTTTAAATCATGTGGTCCAGTCATATAATTTGCAAGATAGCTAGGTTGTTATTTATCCGAAAGAAAAGTCCCTATTCCTTAAGAGATTAGAGCATGAGTGGTATGAGCAATGACTTAGTCTAATGTAAAATCTTTTCAAATTTTATTTTAATTTTGACATTTCATTTTGACAAAGGCTTAAGGATTTCTTATGCCTAAATACTTGATGAAATAAAATTATTGGCTAAATTAGTGAGAAAAGGGTGTTTTCCACCATAAGGGATGCCCTCACAGGTCAAGCATTCCCCTATTGTGCAAGGATGATAATCCCTTATTTTCAAGAATGAAATAATATGATATGCAATTTGTGAAGCATTCAATTATTTAGTTAAGGGGTCACTAAATATTTTAGTTATCTTATTTAATGCCAAGTCTTTATGGTGAGATTATAAATTATTTAAAACTTTAGTTATGAGTTGTAACTAGGTAAAAGATTTATTTTTATTCTAAGAGCCTAATCACATCTAGGATACACATTAAAGCATCAATCATTTAAGAAACTAGGAATAACATGATGTTTCTATTGCGCAAGCTAAACACAATATCAAATAATTTATAATTTATTGTAAAAGAATAAAAGGCCGGTGCGATCGGGTATCGTCGTACAACTCGAAAAAAGAAAATGGGTAGCCGAACTCCACCCTTATACAATATGAAATATGAAAGAATAGTTATAATTTACAAATGAATAAATTCTATGGGGTATTCTTTTCTTTGTTCTTCATGTCTTTAGGTCTTCATTTCCCCATTTGATTTGGTAAGCTTTAAGGCATCACATGCAACCCCAGGGCTAAGCCTTCTGGCCAATGCTCATCCTTATCTCCCATAATACTAATCCTAATTCTTAATGCAAAATTTCATTAAAAATAGGAAAAGTAAATCTGACTAGACTTGTAAAATAGTGGTTAGTTAAACATTCCTACAATCCCAAGCAGTTATATCATAATTTGGACTTGGCACCCTAGACATGGATAACCAAGCCCATCTGTCTTAACTTGAATTATACTTAGGGACTTAAGAAACCTGCAAAGAGAGCATTTACATTTATTTTTAAGCGGCCCTTAAGCATAATCTTCTATAGAAAATATGATTAAGCTAATCATGACCTAACATCTAGTATACAAAGCATACACCCTAACATATAGTCTAAAACATTATATGATAAAATAAAACATGCACCAAACATACACCATCCTAACTTAGGACTAGAAGTGGTGACTTAGCTCTAATGTGTGTGTTAAGGCTTGTGTGATATGTCTTACTAGGCATTAAGGTTATGTTTTTCTAAGTGTGAAAGGAATTTAATTTAACCATAAAGGATGATTTTACTTCAAGTTGTTTAATTAATTTGAGAATTTTAATTTGTGTTTTGTTTGGTTTCATGTGACTTACACTTAGCGACTAAGTGTTATAAAGAGAGGAAAGAGAATGGCTCTCTTTCATCCTTACCGTAAACCATTTTCTAAAGTATATTAATTTGATTTAGTTCTCTTTAGTGAATAGCTTATTAAATGATTTAATTAACCCTAAGTTTAGGTTCACCTTAAATGACCCTATTCAATATGAAAGAAATATTAAGATTAACTTAATTGAATTACTATCATATGACATATGTTCAATCATTCCTTTCCATCATATGTAACTTGCATATGATTAAATCCTAAGTATATAGATACATACAACATATTTTAGCACACTTGAATGATGAATGTGGATGTATACATCCAAAGTTTATATTTTCTATTTGATTAAATTATTTAACTATATTATTTCTTATAAAAAAATACATGGGAAAGAGAGCTCCAAATTACATGACTAATTAATTCAACAATTTAGTCATTCATGAACGCATGGATTTTTGATAAAAGGAGGGGTTCTAATTCCATAATTAAATACACACTTACATATATGGGAGACATAAGCTAGTACATGTCATTGTTAACCAGGGAAGTGAGGTAATCAAATGACCTCCTTCGGGCTACTTATAGCCTCATATTTTGGGATGTCCAGACTAAATATTTGCTTTTCTCAAATACATATATATGAATTCATAAATAAAGGAAGGAAAATCATGCAAAGGTTTTATTTTTATTTGATTGAAACATTTATGCATATGGAATAAAGTCTTATCAAAATTCTAATGTAGGAACACATGTAAATGAAATCAAATAAGTTGGTGTCAGTGTTAGCTAGGGAAGTGAGGTAATGAAATGACTTCTTTGGGGCTAACTAAAGCCTCGTGTTCCCAGGATGTCCGGACTTTATACTTATTAACATTAAATACATATAAAACTACATATGAATTAAGGAAAAGAAAGCTTTCCCTCACATGTCTAAGCTATAAGCACATGCATTTAGTATCATGGCACTCATTACTATTCATTTATAAACTTTCAAAAAATACATTTGGATTTAGTAGTGATAATATCCATATATATATTAAGTTAAGTCAACACATGCAAGCTTTACATCATTTTATTTAATTTAACTTTGAAAAGATGAATGCATGATTTTAAATGACATAAAATATTTAACATGATTGTAAAAGAATAAATAAATATAAACATATGATTTCATTCAATTAAATTAATTCCTAAGGATAATCATGTCAAATAACACCACTTAAAATAAACCAAAGCTTTATGTATCATTTCTTTTTTTCATATTTTATTTGATTTAAGAAATGTGAAGGGAAGTTTGCTAATCCTAACCCATTCCCATGTTTTTGAATTAACTTGGTTTAATAAATTATAATTAAGTTGATTTTATGGGTTAATTAGGTTATAACATGCATTAAATCTATTAATTAACCATTACCTATGTTACCTTAATTTAATTAACGAAATAATTATGAGCCAACATGATATGAACATGAATGAAAAATAAATTTGTAATGATACTGAGAAATAAAAGGGGTTTAATGCTTGGTTGATTAATAGTTAATTAAGTTAAAGACTTAATTAAAACTCTTATAATTCTCCCACCTAATTATAATTTCCTTAGAATTTTCTTAGGTTATTGAAGATCTAAGGGTCTACCCCAAGACTTCATTAATTGAGATTCCATGTGATTATAATTTCAATTTGATTAATTAAGTAATTTAATTAATTGATTAAGCCTGATTAATTTAATTAATGAAATAAACTTAGGAAATAGATTAGAAGAAGGCCCAATCTTATCTCATGGGTTCATTCACGGTTAAATAATAATTAATCACTTAATTAATAATTTATTACTATTCATGAGATTAATTATTAATTAATTTAAAGAATAATTAGAGCTTAATTAGTTAATTTTCATAATTAATTAAGCAATAAATTCCAATAAAATCATGGGAGGTAGAGATCATCCCATTGAATTAACCCACAAAGTTTGGGGATAATTACTTAAGTAATTAAGTTAATTAATTTTGTAATTAAATCTTAATTAAGCCTTAATTATAACTTAAAATTAATTAGGAATATTTTTAATGAATTCTCGTCTGAAATATCTTCAAAATGAATATTTATTTGCATTTTTATGATTTATTATAGTTTTCTAAAGTTTCAGCTGGTTTAAATAATTTTTCATGATTTTTATAAAGTCTATTAATTTATTTTTACTAAAATAGACTATTTGAGCTTCATGATGTAATATCTCCCAATGTAAAAACCCTATTGACTTGAAATTTTTATAGTAGCTGTACTTTAACTTTAATTTCAATCCTTGAAAATTTCTATTCAATCAAATATGTATTTTTGGATTAATTAATAAAATTTGAATTTCACTAAAACTTAAATTATGCTCAAAATACTTAGTAAAATTTAGGAATTTTAGGTTTGTTGGATTCCTCTTGAAACGATGAATCCAATGAGCCTTTATTTACAATTTTTGGTTGAGTAGTTTATTTTCTTAGAATTTTTAAACTTTTGGGTGATTTTATCAATTTTTAAAAGCCAAAAACCCCTAATTTCTTACTAAAGCTAGTTAGCACCGCACGACACTGACTGGATCATGCATTTCCACATGGCTCCGCGTGGTTCCCCATGGCACACGATGCCACATGGCAGAACACGACTGGGTCATGCGGTGCTAACGTGGCAAATGGGAGGGAATGCACGGTTCTTCTTGGGATCATATTGTACCATTTGATCATAGATTGGATGGTCCATATCAAATCGGGTGATTCGAGGGCCCAAATTATGCAAAATTTGGCACTAATTGCAGTCGTCCGTTTCCATGAATGGGAGATCGGATGGCTATTGTGCCTCTTCTCCCTAGCGGACGAAAGCGACAGGCAAACAATAAAATTGAGAGTTAGAAAATGCAAAAAAAGCATGGGAGAGTCCATTTCGAGCTCGATTTCACATTGATTCTCACTGGAAAACTCTTATTTTTACATTGGGATTGTTCAGAATAAAAGATGTAAGGCATATCTAAAGAAAATTCTTAGAATTGAGCAAACATCATCACAAACAAAAGAACCTATGGGCGGCTAAATGATTTAAAATTACCTCCGGGATGGTTTTTTTTGGTGGTATGTTGATCCAAAACACTCTAGATGTCAAGAAGAAACCTTGGGATGAACCTAGACCCTTGCCTCCTCTTGGAATATTGTATTCATCAATGGCCGCCACCTCCTTCCCAGAATCCGCTCAGTTTGGTGTTCTTCTCTCACAAAGGAAGTAGAGAATAGGTTTCTAGTTGCTTGGGGGAGCTCCTAGAGTGTGTGTGATAGCAGAATGAGTTTTCCTTTTGCTTTATTTCCCTTTGTGCTTGGTTTTGGCCGAAAATCACTACTAATGGTGATTTTTGGCTCATAGTGGATGTCCTATGGCTTGGGGTGACTGGGAATGGCAGAGAATCATCATAGGTGGCTTGGTTTGGTTGGCCAAAGCTTGGGAGGTGGCTGCCAAGAGGGATTAGTGGGTGTTCTATGGGTTTTAAATGCTCCAATGAGGGAGGTGAGGTGAATTCACCTCCTTATCAGTCATGGCCAACCCAACCACCTCTTGGGTCAAGTTGGACAGTGTCCTTGGAGGCTAGGTGGACCAATGGGAGGGTGTCAAGTGGCTAAAGAATGGAAATGACCACTTACATAGGTGACTTGTCTTATGTGACACCCTTGACCCAAGGGTATAATGGTAATTTAGCAATAAGATTTGATTTGGATATATTTGAAATGAATTAAAAGTGAGTTTATCCAAATTTTATGTCATTTGGAGTTTATTAGGTTAAGTTTGGCTCAATTTGACCCATTTCAAATGGGGTCAAAATGGGTTAGGTGACCAATTGGTCAAATTGGATCAAATCAAGGGTTAGGTCAAGTTCATATGACTATTTGGAGTATGTTGGTGTCATTGGTTTGGTTTAATTTAGTTTAGATTTGATTATAGTTCATTTGAATTCATTTGGGTCAAATGGGTCAAGTTGACCAATTCGATCAAATTGTCCAAATTGGCTTGGGTCATAGCTTGGCTTGGGTTTGGTTGATCAATTGGAATGTGTTGTGAGCTTTGGTTGAGTTCAATTTAGATTTTATTGGGCTTTAGGTTGGTTTGACCCTTTAGGTCAAGTTGGGTTCAATAGGTCATTTGGGTATAGTGGGTCAATTGGGCTCAATTGAGGCTTTGGTCAGATTCAACAATCAATTTGGAGCCATAGAGCTATCAATTTGGATTAGATTTTGATTTGACCCATTTTAGCTATTTAGGTTAATTTAGGTCAACATGGGGCCAATTAGGTTTGGCACAATTGAAGGCCAAGTCATGTACAAATATTGATTTTGGGTTGATTTGAATCATTAGTTTCAATAGATTTAGCTTAGGTTACAATTGGGCTACGAAGGGCTAGGTTGACTTAGTGTAACCTAGTTTGTATCAACTGATCATCCTAAGGTGATCAACGATCATGTCATGAAGTTTGGATTGGCTTAATTCACATTGATTTGGATTGAATTGGATTTTGGTTCATGTAGGTCAAATTGGCCACTTTGGGTCAAGTGAACCAATTGAATTTAGTTGGCTTGATTTTGGGTTGAGTTTAATTTAGTTGAGTTTATATATAGATTTAGCATTGATATATAAATTCAATTGCAACTGGTTTTGGTTCATTTGAATATTTCAAGTAAAATGGGCTAAGTTGGGTTTGACTTGAGTTGATTTTGATGATTGTGAGTTTCATTTATATTTGGATAGGTAATTGAAGGAATGATTAATTCAAGATAAAATCTATTAGTTTTGGCTCGATTTGGATATCATTTGGTTGAGTCCAAAGAATTGGCTCGAAGGGTTCAAATTTGGGGTTCGACTTGATTTGGATTTAGTTTTGGCTATTTGATTTATATTTGGGAAGATAATTGAAGGTAAAATTTATTTATAAGAAAACTAATTGAGTTTAATGGGGTTTAGAAATCAATCATGAAGAAATCAATCAAGTTGGATTGAATTGGATGGAAATTTGGCTAAATCCATAGGATCCAATCATAAGGCTTAAGTAAGATTTGATCAAGGGATTTAATTATTTGATTTGGAATTTGGATTTTGATTTGGTATTTGGATTTGAGTTCCAATTGAATTTGAGGTTTGGTTTGAAATTTGGACTTGAATTGAATTTAAGAAGGCTATGGGTGATTTTCCAAAGTAGGCATGGCATAATCCTATAATTATCCCTTCTAAGCCTAGTTAAGTGTTAACCTAATCACTAGAAGTGTCTTATGACTAAGGAAGTATTAGTGTCTAGAAGACCCTTAGGTCTAAGATGGGGAGATTGAGAACTCACTCCAAAAGTGAGGTCAACAAAAGGACCCCAAATTGGTGTGGTGTAACTGACAAGGCACACCACACATATTGGCATTGACCGAGATGATCAACGATGTTCAGAAGATTGCAAGCGCTAATGGAAATGATCTATACCTAAAACTGAAAGGTAGATAGAGTCATGATCTTAGTGCAATGCATCTCTCTTTAGGTCAAGGGCATAAGAGAGTTAGAAGGAGTCTGCTGGGGATTGAGTACATGAACCCTTGACTAGGGAAGCAGGTTGAAGCTATCCACTGAGGATATATATTTGAGTTTGACTATGAATATGATTTGTTTGTGTGTGTATCCACTAGGGATAAGAATCTATAATCCATTGGGCATCAATATCGAAGTAATTTGGATATGTTCTGTCTTAATTGAGGTGGAGGCATATCTGCTAGGGATATGGACTTGAATCCGCTAAGGATTGGAAATGTGAACCTTCCACTAGGGAAGCAGGTTCAGGCTATCTGCTAAGGATAACAGTTTGATTGGATTATTTATTTATTTATTTGAGTAGACTCCACTGGGGAGGTTGGTTTAATCGAGAGCATATCCAATGGGGATATAAGCTTGCTTAAATTTGTTAGATTTAGATTTAGGTTTAGGCTCCAATAGGGAGACTAATTTGATTTGAGCCTCATTGGGGAGGAGTTTAGTTTGTCCAATATGTTTAATTTGACTCCACTGGAGAGGTTGGTTTTGAATTTTGTTTATTATGGACTCAGATGGACCCACTGAGAAAAGGCTATGTCAGCCTAAGCCTATCTTAGATTTATAAATCCAAAGGGATAATCAATAAGACATAACGTAGGACTATCCGACCTAAGGGGTTGCCTTACGATGTGCAACAAATGTGTTAGGAAGAAAGCATTGCATACTTATATCTTCCAAAGCAGGGATCGTCCACTAGGGTGATCTGTCAATGGCAAAAAAAATCAAACTCGACATAGGGAGACTATTGAGTGAATGCCGCTAGGACTTATGTCAGCTCAAAAGTAGTCAAGTTTAATTTCATTTGATTTATTTTAATTTGATTTGATTTGTTTTCATTTGTTATTATTTTATTTGATGGATCCCATTGGTGTGCAATGGACCACACTTAGAAGGGGCTATGTTGGCCTGGGCCTATCTCAGATTTATCAATCTAAAGGGGTAGTCTACCGGACGAAGGGTAGGACTATCTGACCTAAGGGGTGCTTTTCAGTGTGCAACAGCTGTGCCATAAAGAAAGCGTAGTAGACTTACATCTTCCTGAACAAAGAATAGTTGCTGGGTTGTAGCAAAACAAATCCAACTCGACCTAGGGCTGCCCATCGGTGTGCAACGGTCAGATTGGAAAGAATGCGTAGTAGAATTACATCTTCCAAAGTAAGGATGACTGCCGGTGACCTGTTAGTGGCACAAAAAGTAGAACCAACCTAACGGCGACTACTAAGGGAGTGCCACTAGAGACTTAGCTCTCAAGAGTAGTCAGACGATTCCTATAGGGAGTTTTACTGATATTGCCCTAAAGATAGGATGCCTGCTTGGGAAGGTGCCACTGAGAAATTAATTCCTAATCCACTAGTGAATATATATTTTGATTGTTTGTTATTTTGGACCCTATTGGTGTGCAGGGACCACATTAAGAAGGGGCTATGTTGTCCTTGACCTATCTCAAATTTACTGGACCAAGAGAGAATCTATGTATCCACAGAATATAATCTCCAACTACAGGGTGGTTATTAGCAAAGGGGGACTGTCCAATCCAAGAGTAACCTAGTGTCTAAATAGGGTCACGAAGGACGTGATCTAAATAGAGTGCCCACAGGAGAGGTGCCACTAGGGATGTTATCCTAGTCCTTATACATAAGAAAGCCTATAGGTATTCAGTGGCCAACTCAAGGAGAAAATATAGCAGTCTTACATCTACTAAGAGTGGTGTATCCATCGGGTGGATCGCTGTCAGCATGGAAAACACCAACCAACCTAAGGTGCCCGTCGGTGTGCAACAATTAGTCTAGAAAGAAGCTGTGTAGACTTGCATCTCTCTAAAGTGGAACTGATTGTCAGGATAGTATGCCTTCAACTCAACAAGTTCTATCTGACCTAGGGCTTCCCATCGGTGTGCTACAATTGCACTTAAGGAGAAATCATAACACACTTACATCTTCCAAAGTAGGGATAAACTGCTGGGGCGACCCGTTGATGGTGTAATAGATCAACCTGACATAAGGGTGAGTACTAATGTAGAGAGGATGGGACCGTGTTGTTTTCATGTATCCACGGTCTTCCAAGCAAAGCATTGAAAGATATATCTGAGTCTATAATGTGAAACTTAGCTTCAATTTTCTAATCATCTATCTCAAAAAGTAACACTATGGAGCCTAATGCCCTCTCACCTTGTTCATTGAATCCTCTCAATATCATCCTTTCTTTTTGGAGTTTGGAGATGTTGATCCTCTAGTAGGAAAGAGTTATTAGACTCATAATATTGACTGATGCACTTGAATCTACCAACACTCTTGATAACTTGTATTTGCCAACATCTACTATAATGTAAAAAGGACGGTTGTGCTCTATCATCCCTAGAAGTGAGTCTTCATCATAGAAAGTAACTCCTAAGTTGTCCTTCAAATGGTATGCCTCCTATTCAGTAGAAGTTAGCTGAGCTAAGCATATCTTAGGATCAAGTAGGGCCTTGATTAGAGATTCCTCATCTCTTTGAATAAGACAAGGGCATCGTATATGCTTAACTTAGCTAGCATAATTCTAAGATGAGCTAGTATGTTGTAATCAACTCTGACTTGGTCCTCCACAAGCATATCCATAAGTGGAGCATTTTGTGGAGGGGCTATCTGCTCACTAGAGCCAATGACTTGCTTACCATTATCCTGAGGTGCTACCCTAAGGTAGAACTTTATCACTATGTAGGTTAACTTTAGTGACTTCATGTGGAGGGTTGGTGGAAAGTTCTAACTGCTCATTGGGTATACCTTCATCTTCTCCTACGGGACCCTCAGAGTCAGATGACTCAAAGTCAATCTCAATGGGTGAACCCGATTGATTTAGAAAAGGAAAGTTTGATTCTGAGTCATAAGGGAAATGATCAAAATTATTTATGCTATTATTGTTATTTAGACTTGAAGAGCTTTCAATTGAAATGTGATCAGCGAGACTATTAAAAAAAGAGAAGATATAAGTGAAATCTTCTTTCTTATGAGATATTTACAAGTAAAAGAAGAGGCTGGATGAAGTGATAGTAACAACGGTGGAAGGAATCTGGGTGGGATGGTGGTTTGCACTTGGCTATCCTCCAGGCAAGTGTGGACTCTCCCTCGAGCTCCCACCTTCCCTGAGTTATCTTCGATAACTTACAAACCTTCCTTGATGTTGGAGGTTTGAGCTATCTTAGGCTCCTATAAAGAAAGTTTCTTGATCTTAGAAATAATCTTTTTAGAGGTTCAGGATAAGGATATATCCCAACATTCTTTTATCTTAAGAGGATCACATGTGTCTCTAATGATTACTCTAATAGAACTAGATGGTTGTTCTAACATGTAATCTTTAGGGATAATTATGGCATATGACTTGTAGTTGTGCTCAAGCCATACCTTGAAAGTGATTCAATCTTCTAAGACATGGCTTAACATGTGGTGGTAGGGGCAAAAGTTAGGATCATCACTCTTGCCCACTTCCTCTGGCCTTTTAGGTTATGATAGCTAGAAATTAGGTTTCTTTATGAGAATTTTAAAGATTTTCTTGACTACCTTCCTCTTGAATGATGTTGACATCACTTTTGGAGTGAGTTCTCATTCTCTTCATCTTATACCTAAGGATCTTCTAGACACTAAGACTTCCTTAGTCATAAGACACTTCTATTGATTAAGTGAACACTTAACATAAATCTAGGGACTTTGAAGGGTTAATCATAGGATTATGCTATGCCTTAGGGATTAAGGAGACTCACCTACTCTATAGCCTAAATCTGATCTATGTTGACCTTCTCAAACCAAACCTCAAATTCAATTCAAATATCAAAGTCCAAATTCAAATCCAAATCAAATGATTGAAGCCCATGACCGAATC
Source organism: Cymbidium sinense (assembly GCA_021442155.1). Classification (NCBI taxonomy): domain Eukaryota; kingdom Viridiplantae; phylum Streptophyta; class Magnoliopsida; order Asparagales; family Orchidaceae; genus Cymbidium; species Cymbidium sinense. The sequence continues at coordinate 53,075,677 of CM038222.1, forward strand.
CAAAATCAAAATCCTTCCTAAGCCCTATGATTTATCTTATGGACTTAGCCTAGCCTTAGCCAAATCCAAATCAATCTAAATTCAATTGATTTTCTCAAAGATTAATTCAACATTTCAATCAATTTATCAAATTCAAACTCAAACTCAACTTCAAATCAATATCCAAAACTAAATCCAAATCAAATCAAAACACAAATTTGAACACTTTGAGCCAATTCCTTAGACTTAACTAAATGACATCTAAATCAAGCCAAAAACAATGGATTTTCTCTTGAATCAATCATTCATTCAATTACATATCCAAATATAAATAAAATATACAATCATCAAGTCAAACTAAAATCAACCTAAGTCAAACCTAACTTAGCCCATTTGACTTGAAATATTCAAATGAATCAAAATTCTTTTGAACTCAAACCAATTGCAATTGGATTTATATAATAATTCAAAATCCATATATAAACTCAACTAAATCAAACTCAACCTAAAATCAAGATAACTAAATCCAATTGGTTCACAAAAGTGGTCAATTTGAACTACATGAACCAAAATCTAATTCACTCCAAATCAAAGTGAATTAAGCCAACCCAAACTTCATGACATGATCGTTGATCATCCTAGGCTAATTAATTATCATAAATTGGGTCAAACCAAGTCAACCCTTTAACCCATATAAATCCAAACTAGCCAAATTGTAACCTAAGCCAAATCTATTGAAACTAATGATTCAAATCAACCCAAAATCAATATTTAAACATGACTTGAGCCAAACCTATTAATTGGCCATCTTGACCCAAGTTGACCCAAATTGACCTGAATGGCCAAAATGGGTAAAATTAAAATTCAAGCTAAATTGATTGCAACCAATGGCTCAAGTTCATTAGAAATTGATTGTTAAATTGGACTAAGGTCACAATTGAATTCAATTTGGACAACTGAACCCAATTGACCCACTTAGCCCAAATTGACATAAAGGTTCAAATTAGACTAAACCCAAATTAAATCCAAATTAAATCAAACTAAAGCATACAATCCTCTCCAAATGGTCATATGAACTTGACCCAACCCTTGGTTTGACCTAATTTGACCAATTGGTCAACCTAACCTAATTTGATCCAATTTGATCCAATGGGTCAAATTGAGTCAAATTGAACCTAATGAACTCCAAATGACTTGAAATTTTGGCCCAACTCACTTTTCAATAATTTCAAATCTGTCCAAATAAAATCTAATACCAAATGACCATTGTACCCTTGGGTCAAGGGTGTCACATATGACAAATCACCTATGCAAGTGACCATTTCCATTCCTTAGCCACTTGACACCCTCTCATTGGTCCACTTAGGCTCTAAGGACAATGCACAACCTGACCCAAGAGGTGGTTGGGTTGGTTTTCCATGACTGATGGGGAGGTGAATTCACCTCACCTCTCCCATTGGAGAATTTGAAACCAATAGGACACCCCCTAATCCCTCTTGGCAACCACCTCATTAGCCTTGACCAACCAAACCAAGCCATATAAGATGATTTGCTGCCATTCCCAACCACCCCAAGCCTTAAGACATCCACTAGAAGCCAAAAATCACCATTAGTGGTAATTTTTGGCCAAAACAAAGCTCAAGGGAAGAGAAGCCTCATTAGAAGTTATTCTACCATTACACACACTCTAGGAGCTCCCCCAAGCAATCAGAAACCCATTTCCTACTTCCTTTAGGCTAGAAGAACACCAAACTGAGTGGATTCTGGTAAGGAGGTGGCGATCATTGGTTGATACATTATCCCAAGAGGAATAAAGGGTCTAGACTCATCCCAAGACTTCTTCTCGCATCTAGGAGTGTGTTTGGATCAACATAGCCGCTATAATCCATCCCTAGTGAGGTAATTTTTAAATCTTTTAGCCGACCATAAGTTCTCTTGGTTGTGATGATTCTTGCACAATTTTAGGAATTTCCCTTAGATATCCCTTGCATCTTTCATTTTGAACAATCCTAATGCAAAAATAGGTTTTTTTTTGGAGAGAATCGATGTGAAATTGAGCTTGAAATGGACTATCCTGTACATTTTTCATGTTTTCTAGCTCTCAATTTTATTGTTTGCCTGTCACTTTCATCCACTGGGAAGTAGATGAAGTAGCAGTCGTTCGATGCAAAGATTAAATCTAGGAAATGTTTCTTAATGGGTGGATTTGGTGTTTATTTTTGATATTCATTTGTGTGTGTATATGTGAGGGGACACCACGTAGCTCTAAGAATGTTCTTATTGAGGTGATCAGATATGACATCAAGGAATAGTGTAATATCTTAAAAACTAGAAATGACTACCCTACGATGGACCTAATCACCTAATAAGGACTCTTAAGGCATGATGGGTCTTCGAATACACTAGATATTTTTTTCCAACTTTATAGGAAAAAGTAAAGCAAGGTTTATTTAAACTAGGTTCATTAAGTTCTCTATGGAGGAAAGCCTCCATAGTTAATTACATCTTAAGGAAAATGAACCCCTTAAGAATACTCTCGATTAAAGTAAGCAATTATTATCTCCAAAGAATTCAAAGATATGGCTATCAATAGATTGGTTGTATTTTGAAAACTCAAGTGGGGTGAATCAAAAAGGAGAGAGTTTTTATTGGCGCCAAAAAAGATAAGTAGGGAGTACTCGTGATACTGGGAAACTTAGTGAGCACTCCAATCTATGATATGGTTTGGATTTATAGATTTGAAGTTGAGGAGATTTATATGTTTGAGTTGAAATTTTATTAGAAATTTAGGCCTTATAATTCCACAACACAAGATTGTGAAAATGCCTAAGAGGTGAGGATTTATGCTTGTAGCCCCAAAGAGAAACAACAACCTCAGATCCTAAATCTAGGGAGCTTTGGCGAAGGCTAAAGTATAACATAAATCTAAGGTGAAAATGGGTATATGGTTTACCTCTATAAGAGAGAGTAAATCATTCAACTGTTGGATTTATTATTGCTTTGAGTGGCAGCCAACTAACTCATCCTATGCTTTAAATCCATATAGGCAAGTCAAATGTTTTTTTTTGCAAGATGACTAGGTTGTTATTATTTTAGAAAAGAAACTAAGTCCTTAAACCCACTCCATAAGAGAATAGAGCATGAGGGGTATGAATAATGACTTAAATATAATGTAAAGTTTTATTAAATTTTATTTAATTTAGGACTCTTTATTTTGACATAGGATGTGAGATTTTGTATGCCTAAATGTATGAGAAATTGATTATGGGCCAAATCAAAAAAGAAAGAGGTGTTTTTCCATCATAGGCTCTTAAAGGTTAATCCCATTCTATCTAGCAAAGATGGAAGCCCTCTTTAACAAGAGTGAAATAAGATGGTTATGCACGATATTAAACATACAATATCCAACTAAGGGTTGATAAATATTTTATTATTTTGATTTAATACCTAGGCTTTTGTATGAGATTATGAGTTATTTTAAAAGTTTAATTATGAGTTGTTAATGGGACAGAAAATTTATTTTTATCCAAAGACTCTAATCGCATCCAACCCATACAATAATCATCAATCATAAACAAACTATAAATGACATGCTTTTTCTAATGCACAAGCTAAACAAATTAGTAATCAATTTTATAAAGCTATCATAAAGGAATAAAAGTTTGTGTATAGAACCCGAAAAGAAATGTGGGTAGCTGAGCTCTACACTTATACAACCTTACAGAAAATAATTACAATCAAGAATAATGAATGTTATGGGGGTCTTCATTCTTCATTCTTCCTTCTTCATTTCTTCATCTTCTATTTCTTCATTTGATTTGCTTCATTTCTTTCTTCCTTTTGGCTTGATTTGGGTATACTTGCTCCAAAGGCATCACATGGTACATAAGACTTTATCTTATAACCAATGCTCATCCTAATCCCCCATAACATTCATCCTAATCCTAATGCAAAATTATATTAAAATAAGGAAAGTAAATCTAGCTACACTTGCAAAATAAATGTTAGCTAAATACACCATACAACCTGAACAGTTATATGAATAATTTGGACTTAGCACCCCACACATGGGTAACTAAGCCCACCTGTCCTAACTTGAGTTATGCTTAGGGGCTAAGCAACCTACACAGTAAAAGTATTTATATTTTTATTATGACGGCCCCTTAAGCACAATCACATACATAAAATATTATTAGGCTAATATCGGCCTAACACCCAGACTATAAGGCATACACCCTAACATCCAGTCTAAAATAATACATCATAAAATAAGTATACATCAAACCATACACCACCCTAACATAAAGCTAGAAATGGTGACTTAATCTAAAGTGCGTGTATGAAAGCTTGTGTGGTATGTCTAAACTAGGATTTAGAGTTGTAATTTGCTAAGTGTGAGGGATTTAATTTATAAAAGGGTTGATTTCTCTTTGGTTTAATTGATTTGAACACTCAGTGTTTACTTTTGTTTCATATGGCCTACTTAACAACATAGTATTATAAAGAGAAGAAAGAGAGGGAACCTCTCTTTCATTCCTACCTTAAGTCATTTCTAAAGCAAGTTAATTAATTAATTCCCTTTAGTGAATGACTTATTATATGCTTTAATTAATCTTAAGTTTAGGTTCACCCTAAATGACCTCATCCAATAAGAAAGACATCTTAAGATTAATTAGAATGGATTACTGCCACATAAAATATATTCACTCATTTCTTTCCATCATTCATATCTTGCATATGGGTAAATCCTAAGCATACATATACATGCAATTTATATTTTTAGCATACTTGAATGATGAATGCAAAAAAAATGTTTTTTGGACTTTAAATATTTCATTTGATTGAATTATGAATGCATGCCTTTTTAATAGAAAAGAGGGGTGTTTCATCGATTAGCTAGATACACATTCACTTGTATAAAAGTTTTAAGTGAGTATGTCGCCATTATTTTTTGCACTAGGGGCGTAAGGTACAAGACTTACTTAAGGCTACTTAAAGCCTCACAGCCCCGGGGTGTCCAGACTAATATACCACTTTTCTTAGATACATGTAGATGTATAAGTGACTATAAGGATAGAAAAAACCCATGCAAAGTTGTGTTTGATTAATTTGATTTATGAATCTTATTTATTAATCATCACATGTACATATGAGAGTTTTAAGTGAGTATGTTTCCATTATTTTTTTTTTTACCAGGTAAGATACAAGACCTACTTAAAGCCTCAAAACAGGTGTCCAAACTAATATACCACTTTTCTAAGATACATTTGAATATACAAAAAAGAATAACAAGAATATGAAGTCTTGCAAGAAGTCATATTTGACTTGATTATATTATTTATATATGTAATATGAAATTCTTCCTAAGTCTTAACATGGAAATTCTTAGGAATAAATTTTGACAAATATTGTGTTCTTTTTAAATGAACTATACATTTGTAATTCCTATGTGAATCCATGTTAACATAAGAAAAAAGAGTTTCATATTGCATACCTTATATTATCAACACATGCAAACTTATAAGTATTTGTAATTATTATCACTTCATTTATAATAATTAATTTATGGAATTTTGAAAATAACATTTGGTTTAATAGTGATAATAGCCACACTTATTTTATTTAAATTAACACATGCAATTAGACATAAAAGAAACCATTTCATTTAGTTAAATTTAAAAGAAATGAATGCATGATTACATATGACAAGCAACATTTAACACAATTGGAATGAAATAAAGGAACATAAGCATAATCTCATTCATTCTAATTAATTCCTATGGAAAATCATACTAAATAAAGCCATTTAAAACAAACCAAAGTTCTTTAATGTTATTTCATCTTTATGTTTGACTTGAGTTAAGGAAAGTGAAAGAGGTTTGCTAGTGTTAATCCCATTCCCCATGTGTGAGCTAATTTTGGTTTAAGGAAGAGGTAATTAAGTTGATTTTATGATTTAATTAGGTTAAGGTATGATTAAGTGGATTAATTTACTTACACCTACATCTTAAGTTAATTAATTAATTATATTGAGCCAATATGACATGCAACCACATGGAAAGTACATTTGCAATGTACTTAAGAAATGGTAGGGGCCTGATGCAATTGGCTCATAATTAATAATCAATTAAGCTTAAGGGATCTCAATTAACTACTTTTATAGTTTTCTCACATGTGAGCTAACCATACTTTCATTATCTCTCATCTTGGGTTACTGAACACCCAAAGAGCTACCCAAGTTTAAATTAGAGAAATAGATTTTATTAAATTAATTAAGTTCATTAATTAACTAATTAAACCATGATTAACCTTAAGCAACTAAAATGAGATGGGCTTAAAGAAAGAGACAAAGGAGGGAGCCTAAGTCTCAATCCTTCAATCCTTTCAATTAGTTTATTAAAGTTCACATATGATTTGGATTTTAATTAAACTTGTTGATTCATCTTATTAATTAAATAATTAAAAGAGTGTTAATTAATTAACTATTTAAGAGGGATTAGAGAAGATTTAAGGAAATGATTAGAAGAGGGGGTCACAATCCATTTTCCTTGACTTCATGACCATTAGCAGAAGTTAATAGGCTTAATTGATTGATTAATTTACTATTTATTTGCTTAATTATCACTAATTACATTCAAAAAGTGATTAAAGCTTAATACATCAGTTTTCCTAATTAAGTAACCAATAAAATCCTAGAAAATAAGGGGAGGCAGAGGTCATCACCCTAAACATTCATTAAAAGTTTGATTAATTGGATGATTAATTAAAGAGTAATTATGCTAATTATATTTCCAATTAAGCATTAATTAAATTAAAATCACTATTCAAAATCAATTAATAATAATTTTCTTAGATTTTACTCTAAAATATCTTCAAAATGAGCATAAGTTTATATTTTTTGGATTTTTCTATAATTAGTTATGAATTTAGGAAGTTTTATAATTAAAAACTAATTAATTATCCCTAATTAAAGCTTTTCCCATCGTGTGGCTAATGCACTACTTTCTACATGGCATGGGATTCTATTTAAGTTGTCACATGAGTGTTGATGGACACGATATCTCCATGGATAGTGATTGATTGGGCGACCATGATCAAACCCAGTTAAGCATGTGATTAAGTCAGGACCGTTTATCTCGATCACGCGGGATGGACGGTCCATGATCTATATCCTCTTGAGCGATGAAGGATGGCTACTGTCCATCAATGGTCACTCGATCCAAGCTCACCCAAGCTCGGAATGGAGATGAAAATGATCCCACACCTTCGGGGAAGCATAACAAGAAGATTCAACGGAGGAAATCACATGACCATAAAATTTCTTTCATAAAGACCAACCTATTTTCATTCAAGGATCCGTTTCACTGGCATACCTCACCAGAGCTTATGATCGGTGGTTCCAATGATTGAGAAAGCTTCATTTGGTATAAATGAAGCTCTGTTGAGCCACACGAGTTTTGATTTGGTGTAGTTTATTCAAAAGACCAATCCACTAGGCATAGGTGTTTGGGCTTGATAGAAATCTACCCTCCAACCATCGGGATGCTTGAGAAGCAATTTATTCTTGCTCAATTGGCTCCAAGGAAGGTGTATGCAAAGTTAATTGCACTTTGGTGGAGGTTTGAGCAAATGGGAATCGGATTGAGGCTCCCCTATTTTAGTTTTGCGTAAAACTGAGAATGAGGATTTTAGGGAGCTTGGGAAAGCTTGGAAATGGCTCTAGGATTCCTCTTCTTGGCTACTAGGGTTGAATCGAGTGTGAATGTGTGAGTTTGCATGAGAATGAGGGGGGTATACCCCCTCATTCCTTGGATCAGATGGTCATGGTTTATTTGGAATTTTTGATCAAGGGGTCACCATGGGGAGCTCAGTTTGGTCAGGGAATCATATTAGTTGGCTTCCTTTGAGTGGAGGAGAGGTGTGATAGGGGGGTAGTAGTGGCTATGACTTTCCAAGTTTTCCAATGGGAATGGTGATTTCACCACCATGGATCATGGCCTACCCAACCACCTTTGGGTCGCCATGGGGAGAGAATGAATCAATAAAAATGTGTATTATCTCATGGGAAGCCCTAAATCTAAGGGCAACATGGTCATTAGGCTATGGGTTTGATTTAGATAGATTTGGGATAGGTCAAAAGTGGGTTAGCCCAAATTTCAAGTGGTTTGGAGTTTGTTTGATTTGATTTGGATTGATTTGACATATTTAAGTCAAATTGGGTTATGTTGGGTTAAGTTGACCAATTGGTCAAATTAGGTCAAATCTAGGGTTGGGTCAAGTTCACATGACCAATTGGAGTGTATTGGTGTCATTGGTTTGATTCAATTTACTTTGGATTTGGTTATGACTCATTTGGATTCATATAGGTCAAATGGGTCAAGTTGACCAATTTGACCAATTTGACCAAATTAGGTTTGGTTAGGTGTTGCGACAAATTCAATTGGCTAATTAAAAATGATTGGAAGCTTTGGTTTTGTTCAATTTAGAATTAATTTAGGTTTTGGCTAATTTATCCCTTTAGATCAATTTGGGCAAAGTTAGGTCAAGTTGACCATTTGGTCAACTTGGGCTCAATTATGGCTTTAGTCAAGTTCAATAAGTGATTTAGAATGAACTTGAGCCATTGGTTGAAATCAATTTTGAATCAAATCATGATTTGACCCATTTTGGACAATTTGGGTCAACTTAAGTCAAATGATCAATTAGGCTTGGTTTGGCTCAAGTGCGGGGTTGGGCATGTTCAATTATTGGTTAGAAATGGGTTTGAATCAATGGTTTTACTCGATTTGGCATATCATGGATTTTGGCTAGTTTGGGTTTCATTTGAGTTAAGTGTTGACTTGGTCAAAGGCTAGGTTTGCCTTGGTTTGACCTAATTTAAGACAATTGACTAACCTAGGATAGTTGTTGATCATGTTGTGAGGTTTGGATGGGCTTAGTTCAATCCAATTTGGGCTGAATTAGAACTTGGCTCAAAAGGTCTTTTAGGTCACTTTGGGTCAAGTGGACTTAAATTGATCATAGCTTGATTCAAGTTTAGTTATATTGATAAATGAGTTTGAGATGGAAATATAATTGTTTGCAATATGGATCCATTGGTTCACATATTTCAAGTCAAATGATAATTTAGGGATTTGATAATTATGGATTTTGTTTGATTTGATATTTGTTTAAGTTTATATGATGATTGTTTGATGGTGGGTTTTGGATTTTAAATTGAAATTGATTTGGTTATTTTGGGTTCAAATGATATAAATAAAGATATAGTTTAAATTTGGTGAAAATGCATATCAAATTGGTATGAATTTAATCACATTGGATTTTGGGTTGATTTGATTGGTGGAATTTGAATGAAAAAATTGGTATTGAAAGTTGAAGAATTTGGTTAATGATAAGATAAAATTGAAAGGTTATGATGAAAATCATTGAATTTGAAATTGATTTGAAATTTGAATTTGAATTTGGTGTTTCGTTTGAAAGAAGGAAGCAAGGATTGAGTTTAGGCCATAGGGTTGGCAAGTCCTCCAAAATCCTTAAGTATGAGTAACTCTTCTAAGTCTCTATGGTTAGGTTAACTATTCACCTAATCACTAGAAGTGTCTTAAAACTATGAAACTCTTAGTGTCTATAAGAGTCCTAGATCTATGATAAGAAAGTTGAGAGCTCACTTCAAAAGTGAGGTCAACAAAGGGCGCCCAATAGGTGTGGTATGACTGATAAGGCACACCACACGTATTGGTGTTGATCGAGACGATCAACAACGTTCGAAGGACCACAAATACTAACAGAAATGATATATCTCAAACCCGAGGTGTAGACCTAATCAAGCTTAGTGCAATGCAACTCAACTTATGCTAAAGGAATAAGAGAGAAAGAAATGATCTACTGAGGGATCAAGCATGTGAACCTCCCACTAGGGAAGCAGGTTTTGATTATCCACTAAGGATAGGGGATAAGAGTTGGAATTGATTTGATGTGATTTGGGGAGAAATGATCTGCTGAGGATGAGTGTATGAACCTTCCTCTAGGGAAGTAGGTTCAGGTTATCCACTGGGGATAGAGGTTTGATTTGATTTGCATCTCACTGGGGAGAAATTTGATTTGAGTTAATTGATGGGGCATCCACTAGGGATGAGAGTTTGATTTGATTTTTTTTTTATTTATGATGTGGTGCTCCACTAGAGAGAGGACATAATTTAGTTTTGAGTGCACATCTACTGGAGATACGAGCTCAGATCTGCTAGGGGTAAAATAGATTTAATTTGGACTCCATTGGAGGGAGGATGATGGATTTGATGAAATGGACCTTGTCGATGTGTCATGGATTTACTAAGAAGGGGCAATGTCAACCTTGACCTATCTAAGATTTACAAATCCAAAGCGATAGTTTACCTGTCGTGGGGTAGAGCTAACCAATCAAAGGGGTACCTTTCAGTGTGTAATGGTCTAGTTAAGAAGAAAGCATGGGCATTCACATCCTCATATACAAGGAACCATTAGGATGATCAGTTTCTTACGCAATAAATCAAACTTGACCTAAGGCAATTATTTGAGCGAATGCTACTGTAGACTCACATTGACTCAGGAATAGTCAAGATCAATTTAATTTGGGATGGATCCTTTCAGTGTGCAATGGATCTACTAAGAAGAAGCTAATATCATTCTAGACCTATCTTAGGTTTACAAATCCAAAGGGATAGTCTACCGGCCATGGGATAGAGCTAACCAATCAGAGGGGTGCCTTTTGGTGTGCAATGGTCAAGTTAGAAAGAAAGGGTGGGGACTCAAATCCTCCTACACAAAGAACCACTAAGGCGATCGGTTGCTTGCGCAACAAATTGAACCCAACCTAAGGTTGCCCGTTAGTGTGCGACGGTCGTGCTGGAAAGAATGTGTAATAGACTTATATCTTCCAAAGAAAAGACGACCATCGGGGTGACTCGTTGGTGACACAACAAGTTGAACCTAACCTAAGGGCGACTACTGAGAGAATGCCGACCCAGGGACTTATCTCAACTCAAAGTAGCTAGGCAATTCCTATAGGAAGTTTTGCTAACACTGCCCTAAAGATAGGATGCCTGCTTGGAAAAGGGGCCACTAGGGGCTTGAATTCCTAATCCACAAGTGAAGATATGTTTTGTTTGTTTTATGTTATCATGGACCCTGTTGGTTTGCGAGAGACCACATTAAGAAGGAGCTCATATCAGCTGAGTCCTATCTTAGATTTACTGAACCAAAGGGAGAATCTGTATATCTGCAAGAAAAATTCTCCAACCACAGGGGTGGCTACTAGGAAAGGAGACTATCCAATCCAAGGGTAACCGGGGTAGTGTCTAAATAGGGTCATTAAGGATGTGATCCAAATAGAGTTCCCATAAGACAAGTGCCACTGGGGGCGTTATCCAAAATCCTATAAAAGAAAGCCTGTAGGTAGGTGATGGCTAACTCAAGGAGAAAGCATGGGACTCACATCTGCTAAGAGTGGTGTATCCATCGGGTCGGTCACCATTAGCATGATGATAACCAATCAACCTAAGGTGCACGTGAGAATCAAATAAAAAAGAATGTGGTGACTTATATCTCTCTAAAGAGGAATTGATTGCCGGGATAGTCTATCTTTGGCTCGACAGGGGCTATCTGACCTAGGGCGACTACTAGGTGAGGAGTCCAATGTTAGGACTAAACCCAAGCTTAAAGTATTTAAAAGGAGAGGAGCCACTGGGGGACTCATCCTAAACATCAAATATACTCAACCTAGCCAGTGCATGATGGCTAGTCTAAGAAGAAAGCATGTAGGCTTACATCCTCTTAAATAAAGTCAACATGGGGGTAAGCTTACTGGCCGCCCAGTAAGGCCTACCAAATTGACAAGGTGCTCGTTGGTTTGCAATGGTTAAGCTAGAAAGAAAGTATGGGGACTCACATACGCCAGACAAGTGACCATTGGGGTGACACACTAACAAGTTAGCATATTGGCTCAACCTAGAGCAGCTAATGAGTAGGTACCACGTAGGGCTTGCTCCCTCATCAAAATAGCTCAAGATAAAAGATATGTGTTCATTTGTGTTGTGATAGAGGGAAAAGAATGTCGCTTGGGTTCTTTTACACCTACCCTAAACACGCAAAAAAAAGATGAAATGGCACCGCAGGGGCAATTGTGACTCTACCAAGAAAGAATGCTGCTTGGGTTCCCTTACACCTAACTTAGTTGCACTAGTCAAAATAGGATTACTCTTAGGTTCTCTTACACCTAACCTAGTAGCACTAGAGGATCGTTTATAGTTTATGTTTGTGTTGATGAAGGATAGGATGCCGCTAGGGTTTTCCTACACGCACTAAACACATCATGATCGTTTAAAAGATATTTCTAACACATAAGAGATAGAATTTGATATGAAAAAGGAAGTTTTATTGATGATTATTTTCAAACAAGACTTTATGGATAATATTTCTTTAAGTAGAGCCTGTTGATTGGAAGCATCGAGCTCTCTCCCTTATAGTTTATAAGCTGATAAGATCCTCCTTGGTAGATTTTCTCTATGGCAAAAAGGCCTTCCCAAGTGGGTTCAAACTTGCCTCCCATCTTTCGATGGACAACAATTGGTATCCTTAGAACTAAAATAAGCTCTCCTACTTGAAACTCTCTAGGGAAAACCTACATGTTGTGAGCTTGAATCATTTTGGCTTTATACAACTCAAAGTTCTAGCATTCCCTGAGGTGTCTCTTCTCCAAACCTTCGAGCTCTTCTAACTACAACTTGTCATTCGCTATGGTAATCTTGCTACCCACGGTTATCTTTAGTGATGGAAGTTGGACTTCTAATGGTAAAGCAGCTTTGGACCCATACAATAATGAGAAAGGGGTAGATTGAGTTAGAGTTCTATATATGGTATGGTAAGCCCACAAGGCTTCAACTAACTGCTCATGCCACTATCTATTGTTGTCATCTAGTGTTTTCTTTAATATTTGAATGAGAGTTTTGTTGAATGCTTCTACCAGACCATTTGCCCTTAGGTAGTTGATGGTAGAATATTTCCAATCTATGCTATATCTTTGGGAAAAGTTGTTGATTTTAGTGCTCTTAAATGCAGTACCATTATTGGATATAATTCATCGACGCACCCCGAACCTATAAACGATATGATTCTTGAAAAATTGGAGCACCTTTGCCTACTTGGAAAAGTAATTGGTGGTAGCTAGAATGAACAGGTGACCCTTGAAAGAAGGAGGATCGATCGGACCCACTATGTTAGTGCCATGTGGTGAAATTTTCTAAGAGAATTTTCTAAAGAGAAAGTATACTTCTATCTTCACTCTATGCGGGATAAAATGAAGATAGAAATATACTTCTCTTTTTATGCATTTTGACACCACATAGATCCGCATATATTCTGATTGAGGGTGATCAGATACAACATTGAGGAGAAGTGTACTATCTCGAAAGATAGAAGTCACCACCCTACAATGGAGCTAATCACCTCAACAAGGACTCCTAAGAATAATGAGTCTGCATATGTATCAGAGATTCTTCCACAACTTTATATGGAAAAGTAAAGTAGGGTTTATTTTAAATCGGGTTAATTAAGTTCCCTACAGGGGCAAGCCCCATTAGTTAATTACATCCTAAGGAAGGGGGTTCCTTAGGAATACTCTTGATTAAGGTAAATGATCATTATCTCCAAAGATTTTAATATGTAGGACTGTCAATCGATTAGTTTATTTTTAAAAGATCAAATATGATTGATCAAAGAGAGAGAGAGAGAGTTATCATTGAAGACCAAATGGAAATGAGTAGGGGATGTTTAGGATACTAGGAAGCCTAGTAAACATCTCAAACTATCTTATGGTGGCTTTACATTTTTGAAATTGAGTTATTCTATTTGACTTGAATTTTTATTAGAAGTTTAGCGCTTAAAATTCCATAATATAAGGTTATGCAAATGTTTAAGAGGTGAGGATTTATGCTTATGGCCCATAGAAGGGAGAAGCTATCTCAGAACCTAAATCTAGGGAGCTTTGATGAGGACCAAAAGCACAACTAAAATCTAAGGTGAAAATGGGTACTTGGTTTGCCTCCACAAGAGAGGACAAACCACCTGACTGCTTGGACTTAAAACTGACTGGAGGTGGCTGCCAACTAACTCCTCCTACGATTTTAAATTCATGTAGGCAAGTCATATGCTTTATGCAAGATAGCTAGGCTATTATTTATTTAAAAAGAGACTAAGTCCTTAAACTCACTCTATAAGAGACTGGATCATGTAAGGGCATGAAAAATTACCTAGATCTAATGCAAAATATATTACTTGTTATTTTTAATTTTGGACAATCGTTTGACTCAGGCTTATAGGACTCATATGCCTAATGCATGAGAAGTAAGATTACTGGCCAAAATTATCAAGAAGGGAGGAGGTGTGTTTCCACAATGGCTCTCAAAGGTCAAGCCAAGTTTCGCTAGCAAAGGTGGAATCCCTCTAATCAAGAGTGTAACAATATGCCTTTATAGATGATGTTATAAAAGAAATACTCATCCAGTTAAGGGGTTGCTAATTCTTTTATCATGATTTTAACTTAGGCTTTAAATGCGGTTATGAGTTGTTTATTTTAATTTTGAGTTGATTAATTTGGTAGAAGATTTATTTTCTCCTAAGACCCTAATCATCATCCAGGCCATACATCAAGCAAGGAAGAAACTAGAAAAACATGGCATCTTAATGTGCGAACTAAACAAAACATCAAACATTTTATAGAGCTAACACAAAAGAATAAAAGGCAATTTATGGTCGGGCACCATCGTACAAACTTGAAAATAAATTGGGTAGCCGAGCTCTACCCTTATACAACCCAGATTGCAAATAAATTAATTTACAATCAAGTAAAGAAATTCATATCTTCTTTGGTTCGTTATTTTGGATGCATGGAATGTGGATGCTCCCAAGACTTCACATGGAACATATGATGTAATCTTATGACCAATGCTCATCCAAATCTCCCATAACATTCATTCCAAAAATCATAATTACAAAAATTTACATGAAAAAGAAAAGTAAATCTAACTAATACCTGCAAAATAAAGATTAGCTAAACAAATCATACAAATCCCAAGCATGTATATTGGACTTAGCACCCCACACATGAGTAAACAAGTCCACTTAGCCTATTGGATTATGCTTAGGGGTATAAGCACCTGCACAACAAAAATAGTTATATTTTTAGTTATTACCTCACCCCTTTAAGCACAATCCCCTGTAGAAAATAATGGTTAGACTAAGATTTCCTAATCATTCATTCTACGCACATACACCTTAATATTCAGACTAAAATAATTCACCATAAAATAAAAGTATATATCAAGCCATGCACCGCCCTAACCTAAAGCTAGAAGTGGTGACTTAACCTAATGTGTGTGCTTTAAAAGGTTTATGTGGTATGCTTAGCTATGGCTTTAGGTTTAGGTTTTCTAAGTGTGAAGATGTTCAACTTAGATGGGTGGTTTTATTTAAGTGTTTAATTGATTTGGGTTGATTTTATTTTATATTTTGATTTGGTTTAAGTGAATCCTACAATTAATTACTAGGTTATAAAGAGAGAGAAAAGAGAAGAGAACTTCTCTTTCCTTTCCTATCCTAAGTAATTTCTAAAGTGGATTCATGTTTAATTTTGTTCAGTGAATGTATTATTATGTATTTTAATTAATCCTAAGTTTAGATTAACTCTAAACAAACCTATTCAAAAAGAAAGAAAGTTTTAAGATTAAATAAAGTGAATTAAGATCACAAAACACACACCATTTCATTTCTTTCCCAACATGTGTAACATGCATGTGAATAAATCCTAAGCATATCTATACATACAAATGGAAATGTTTAGAACACTTTATGATGACTGCTAAGTGAATTACTTAAGAAAATTTGAATGCTTTAAGATATATAATTTTCATTAAGTAGAAAAGAGGCTTTCTTATCTAGTTTTCACATGCACACATGTATGTATGAAATCCATAAGTGAGTACGATGTCATTGTTAGCACCAGGGATGTAAAGTACAAGGCTTACTTAGGGCTACTTAAATCTTTGCAACCCCGGGATTGTCCAGACTAATATACCACTTTCCTTAAATACGAACATATGTACAAAAGAAATGAATGAAAAAGAAAGATGCAAGAAGTTCATATTTGTTTATACAATTTATATGTGCAAATGTAGATGCCCTTCTTAAGTAATAGTATAGGGATGAATAGAAAGAGGATTATACAAGTGTTGTGTTCTTTTCAAACAAACTATTCACCTTGCTAAATACTATTCAAAACTATACTTAAAAGAAAGGAGAAGGAAAGCTACAGTATGCACATCTTCATATTTACATCCACATGCAAGCTCATAAATAATTATAAGTAGTACACTTTTAGTTTTGGATATTTAATTTATAGATTTTTAAAATAGTTTTGAATTTAATAGTGATAATAAACATTCATATTTTACTTTAGCCAAAACATGCAATTTGACATAAAGAAAGCATTTCATTTTGAATTTTATTTTTGAAAAGCATAAATGTATGAAACTCATATGGCATACACATTTAGCATGTTAGGGAATAACTAAAATGATGAAATCATGTAAACACATTCACATTAATTAATTCCTAAAGACAATCTTATGAAATAAGAAAGCTTAAAGCAAATCAAATTATTTTTAAAGAAGGTTTGATATTGTTTTAAGTTTGATTTAATTTGAGAAATGTTAGTTTAGTTTGCCATTCCTAACCCATTCCCACATATGTTTGTTATTTTATTTTAATTTTTAGATGATTATATCAATTTTATGCTTTGGTTAGGTTAAGGTATGAATTAAGTATGTTAATTACCCCTTACCTATACCACCTTAACATAGTTAATCAAATAATTATGAGCCAATGAGATGACATAAAACCACACAAAAAATTTAAATCAGCAATGCACCTAATAAGAAAAGGGTCTAATGCATTTGACTCATGATTAATGATTAATTAAATAAGGGGTTTAACTTAAGTACTTTCATAACCCCTCTCACAGATGTGAATTGGGTTTTGATTTTCTTAATTATGCTTAAACTCTTGAACACCTATGCTTTTACCCAAGATAGATTAATTGAGTTCTAGAAAGTTTTAGAATTTTATGAAATTAATTAAAGGGGTAATTAGTGAATTAACCCTTAATTAAGGTTAGATTAAGAAAGAGAAAGGGGTTTAAGAAATATCTTAAGGAAAGTATCCCAAATTTATTCCTTAAACCTTATATTCACTTAATAAAAACTTAATTGACTCAAATATAGGGTTTGATCACTAATTATATGCTTAATTAGGCTTAATTATATTAAGGGAGTGATTAAGGAATGAACCAATAATTCTTCTAATTAAGCCACCAATAAATCCCAAGAAAATTAGGGGAGGTAGGAGTCATCCAACTAATTAAGCCCAAGAAGTTTGGGATTAATCAATGGAGTAATTAGAGGGTAATTAGCAAAATAAAATTTCCAATAGAACCCAAATTCAGAGAAAAGCACTATTTAAAATTCATTTAAAACATTTTAAAAATATTTTATGTACAATTATATATCAAATGCAAGTTATTTCATATTTTTTTGATTTTTCTAGGCTTAGATATAAATTTAGGAAGTTTCCAAAGTTAATTAATCATTAAATAAGCCTGATTAAATGCTTAATCCCGCTTGCGCCACATGGGCCATTGACGCAGAAAGTGCTTTCCATGTGGTGCGACAGGATTGGATAATAAAATTGTCACATTCGTTGTGCCACATCAGCAACGGTGCTATACGCTTTCTCCTCATCCATCCGATCAAGGACCGGACATCTGAGGTTAAATTCGCAGATCAAATGGGATAAAACGTAGATTCTACATGTCTTAAACACGACCGTCCATCTAAAATGCATGGATGGACGGCCCATGATCTATCCCTATAAATCTCTGTGAAGGATGGACACCGTCCATCTTCAAGGGGATGATCCGAGCTAGATTGAGCTCAGATTGATCCCAAAATTTACCCACGCCATCTAACCGCAAGGGTAAACACATCTAATAGCTAGATTTGTATGAGATTAAAATTCACTTCATAAAGGACCAAACCATATTGAATTTAAGCTCAGTTTAATGGCTAACGTCACAGGAGGTGATCATCAACGTTCGATTCCCTTGGAGAAGCTTCGTCTAGTGGAGACGAAGCTTTGTTGAAGTTTGGAGGCTCTCAGATTGGGTAAATCTTCCTATGGGCCAACTCCACTTGCTCTTGAGCTCGGTCTTAATCGAATTCAATCCTCCATTACCTTTGGAGCTTGGGAAAGAGCTTAGGAGAACTCAACTTGGTCCTCTGATGAAGCTTGAAGAAGGAATTGGGTTGATGTTGAGTGTGGAGTAAGTTGGATTTTTGGTGGAGCTCCCTTATTTTCAAGCTATGAAAATCGAGAATGGGAAAATGTATTTCACTCTAGGAAGCTTGGAATCACTTGGCAAAGGCTCCTCTAGCTTCCCTTAGCTCAATCGAGTATGAGAGTGTGAAGATTGATTGGAATTAGGGGGAGTATATTTCCCCCTTAAGCAATCAGATGGTTGAGCAAGGAGATGCCATTTTGATCCAATTGAGCTTATGCAATGGGTTTGTTAGGCAGTTATAGGTGTCCTTGAATTCAGTTTTGGCCAGAGAAGGACTGGGTTAGGTGGCCATGTGCTTTAATTGAGTGGAGGAGGGATTCCATGTCTCCAATTTCAGGAGGAGGTCAATTTTAGGTTTGGGCTTGGTTGGGCTGACCAGAACCCATTAGGTCATGTGCATTAGGTCCATTAATGACCATTTGGTCCACTAACAGGATGTCAAGTGTCCATGAAAAGGAATTGACCAAATTCCAAGTGGTTTTGATTTTGGGTTACCCTAGGGCCTAGGGGTAAAATGGTTATTTAAACTTAATTTTAGTTTGGGTATATTTGATATGATGAGAAAATAGGTTTGGCCAAGTTTCATTGAATTTAGAGTTGGTTTGATATGATTTGGCTCATGTTGACCCATTTAGGTCAAAATGGGTCAACTTGGGTTGAGTTGACCAATTTTTCAAATTGGGTCAAGTTCATATGACCATTTGAAAGGTTTTGGTGGCTTTGGTTTGATTCAATTTGGTTTATATTTGGTTTTGGTTCAATTGAGTTCATTTAGGTCAAATGGTTCAAGTTGATCAATTTGACCCATTTGACCTATTTGGATTAGGTCGTGGGTTGGTTCATGTTTGGTTGGTCATATGAAATAGATTGATATCTTTGTTTCCAATCAATTAGGTTTATATTTGAGTTTAGCTTAATTTGACTCTTTAGGTCAAGTTGGGTTCAAGGTCTACTGGGTTAGGTTAGGTCTAGTTGGCCAATTGAGGCTTTGGTCAAGTTAAACAATCATTTTGGATTGGACTTGACCCATTGGTTTCAATCAATTTGGCTTAGATCAAGTTTTCACATATTTTGACTTTTTAGGTCAACCTGGGTCAAGTGGCAAATTGGGCTAAGTTAGGCTCAAATATTGACTGACCAAGTTCAAACATTGGTCATGAATGAGTTTTGATCAATGGTTTTCATCAATTTGCTCTATGGTGGGTTTTGGCTATGTTGGATTTCATTTTGGCTAAGTGTTGACTTAGTCAACCCTTAGGTTTGATTTGGTTTGTCCCAATATGAGTGATTGATCATCTTATGTTGATTGTTGATCATGATGAGAGGCATAGATGGACTTAGTTCAATCCAATTTGGTTAGGATTTTAATTTGGCTCATAAGGGTACTTTAGGTCACTTTGGGTCAAGTGAGCCTAAGTGGGTCAAATGGCTTGGTCAAAGCTTGATTTGAGTTTGATTGAATTCATATGTGGACTTATGATTGAAATATAAATCTATTTGAAAGTGATTTGAAGTTAAATGGGTTTTGATTCATTTAACAATTCCAAGTTTAAAGGGGTGAACATGAGTTTGACTTAAGTTTGATTTTTGAATTGAATTTTGATTTGATGATTAAAGTTTATGTTTATATTTGAATTCATGATTGAAGGATTGATTGAATCATGAAGAGAATTCGAGAGTTTGGCTTGATTTGAAATTTATTTGGCTAAGTTCAAGATTTTGACTTGAAAGGCTTAAGTTGAATTTTGATTGAATTTGAGTTTGATTTTTTGAGTTGCTTTTGGTTGTTTGAATTTATATTTCATTTATATATGTGAATATAAATGAGAATGTAAATGATTTATAAGAAAATTTCAAAGATTTGAAGTGATTTGAACATGATTTAGGCTATGTCATTAAGTGGGAATCAAAGTGACTTAGGAAAGATTTATGGTTTGAATTTGAATTTTGGATTTAGTTTGATTGATTTGAATTTATATTTCATTCATATTTGTGAATGTAAATGAGAATATAAATTGGTTGTGAGAAAAATTTCATGACTTTGAATTGATTTAGGTTTGACTTAGGCTAAGTCCTTAAGAAGGGATTACAGGACTTAAGAAATATTTTGAATTTCAATCATAAGCTTCAATCATAAGTTTCAATCATGTGTTTCAATCATGCATTTCAATCACGTGGCATTGATTTGAGTGTGGAGTAAATCAATTAAGCTGGAATTGATTTAGGTTTGATGTTGATTTGATTTGGAGTTTGACTTGAAGGAAGGAAGTGAGGAATGTGGTTCAAGCTATAGGGTATGCAAATTTTCCTAACACCCCTAAGGCATGACCTATTTCTATGGCTAGCCCTTCTAAGTCTCTAGGGTTAGGTTGAGTGTTAACCTAATCATTAGATGTGTCTTAAGTCTTAGGATCTTTTAAAGTCTAAGAGGAGTCCTATGTCTAAGATGGAGGAGTTGAGAGCTCATCCTAAAAATGAGGTTAACAAAGGGTGCCCAATAGGTGTGGTGTGACTAACAAGGAACATCACACGTATTGGTGTTGATCGAAATGATCGACAACACCAAAAAATCACAAGCAGTAACAGAGATGATCTACTCCTAACCCAAGGTGTAGAAGGAATCCAGAGCTTAGTGCAATGTGACTCTACTTATGTCAAGGACATAAGAGGGAAGGAAGCCACTAGGGATAGAGTATGTGAACCTTCCACTAGGGAAACAGGTTCAAGTTATCCACAAAGGGGATGAGAGGTTTGATTTGATTTGAGTCTCACTGGGAAGAAATTTGATTTGATTAATTAAGTTCTGCTGGGGAAGAGGGTTTGATTTGTTTCATTTTGTTGTTTGTTTAATTGTGTTTATTTGGACTCCACCGGAGATAGACAAGTGAACTCACCACTAGGGAGGCAAGTTCAAGTCATCCACAAAGGAGGAAAGGTCAGTAAAATCCACTGAGGGGTTAGAATTCTAGATTCGATGGGGAGCTAGAAAGATTTACATCTCATTGAGGAGGAGAAAAACATTAGATTTAGATTGATTGATTATTTTTTGTTTTATTTTTTTGAATTTTTTTTTTAAATTTTGGATTTTGAAATGGACCTTGTTGGTTTGTGATGGACCGCACTAAGTAAGAGCCATAGAGGCCTAGACCAAACTCAGATTTACCAATCCATAGGGTATACTAAACACATAGTAGGACTAGCCAACCAAAGGGAATTCCTTTTGGTGCATAGCAACTGTACTAGGAAGAAAGCATAGTCAACTTATATTCTCCAAAGTAAGGACCAGTTGCTAGGGTGATCTATTGGCAAGGCAATGGATTGAACCCAACCTAGGGCTGATTATTGAGTGAATGCCGTTGGGGGACTTAGATCAACTAAAAGGTAGTCAAGATTAATTTCATTTTTAGATTTGCTTTTATGGGTCTCATTAGTTTGCGATGGACTGCACTGAGTAGATGCCATAGAGGCCTTGACCTAACTCAGATTTATCAATCCAAAGGGAGTAGTCTACCAACCACAAGGTAGGACTATCCAACCAAGGGGATGCCTTTCGGATTGCAATGGTCAAGTTTTAAGAAGAAAGTGTAGGGACTCACATCTTCTAGAAATAAAAAACTACTGGGGTGATCAGTTAGAAAGGCAACAGATTGAGCCTGACTTAGGGCTGACTATTGAGTGAATACAGCTGGGGGACTTAAATCAGTTCGAAGATAGTCAAAGATTAATTTTATTTTTTAGTTTATGTTGATGGATTCCATTGGTTTACGATGGATCACACTGAGAAGGAGCTTATATCAGCTTAGACCTATCTCAGATTTACTGAACCAAAGAGAGTAGCTTTCCAACTGATGGGAGAACTATCTAACCAAAGGAGTGCCTTTCGGTTTGCAAAATGATCAATTGAAGGGAAGAAAGCTCAAGGACTCACATCTTCCACTACAAAAGACCACTGGGTAATCGGTTGCTTTGGGTAACAAATCGATCTTTGGCTAATTAAATTTACTTTATTGTAGTACCAAGAGTTGTGTAAGATTTAACCTAGGGCTGCCCGTCAATTTGGGACAGTCATGCTAGAAAGAATGCATCATAGACTTATATCTTCCAAAGTGGAATGACTGCCGGGGTAACCTGTTTATGGCAAAATAAATTGAACCCGATCTAAGGGCGACTACGATGTGAGTACTGACCCGGGGATTTATTTTAACTAAGGTAGTTAGGCAATTCCTATGGGGAGTTTTGCTGACACTGCCCTAAAGATAGGATGCTTGCTTGAGAGAAGGGGCCCTTCAGGGGCTTGAATTCCTAATCCAGAAGCTAATATTTGTTTGTTGATCATGGACCTTATTAGTTTGCGAGAGATCAAACTGAGAAGAAGCTTAAATCAGCCTAGACTTATCTCAGATTTACTGAACCAAAGAAGAATCTGCTCATTCGCTGAATAAATTCTCCAACCATAGGGGTGGCTACTAGGAAAGGGGGATTGTACAATCCAAAAGTAACCTGGGTAGTGTCTAAATGGGGTCGTAAAGGACGTGATCCAAACAAAATTCTCACAGGAAGAGGGACCTTTAAGGGCTTAATCCAAAACTTTGGAGAACATGACATGGTTAATCATATATTAAATAGGTATGCGGTGGCCAACTCAAGGAGAACGTGCGGGGACTCACATTTGTCAAAAGTGGTGTATCCACCAGGTGAGTCACGTAACGAACATCAACCAACCTAAGGTGCCCGTCTATTTGCAACAATCAGCCTAGGAAGAAAGCTCGGGGACTCACATCCTCTTATAGTGGAACTGATCACTGGGATAGTTTGTCTTTGGCTCGACAGGTGCCATCTAACTTAGGGCGACTACTGAGTGAATGCCATTGGGGGACTTATATCGACTCAAATATAATCAAGAGGAAAGAAGCCTCTGGGGGACTTATCCTAAACCTCAAATATACTTGACCTAGTCAGATCATGATGATTAGTTCATGAAGAAAGCTCGAGGACTCACATCTTCTTAAACGAAATAAACACGAGGTAACTTACTGACTGGGCCGTGAACTCTACCATACTAACAAGGTCCTCGTTGGTTTGCAATGGTGTGGTGAATAGAATTTTTTATAAGGGGAGTTTCAAATCTATGAGGAGAAAGAAAGAGGAACCCTTAAAAAATTCATCTTGGTAAGATGAGATCCATAGATGATGTACTTATTGGTGATCGATATATCATCAAGGTACTATATTGAAAGAAAGTCACTTTTAATGGAACTAATCACCTTAATAAGGACTCCTAAGGATGATGATAGAGATTCTTTCCCCCTTATGCTAGGATTTACCCATTAAGGTAAATGATCATCACTTTGAAGATTTCAATAGGGAAGGACTATCAATTGATTGGCTTGTGCTTGAAGATCAAATGGGATTGATCAAAAGAGGGAGTTATTATCGAAGCCAAAATGTGAAAAAAGTAGAAGATGCTCATGATGCTAGGAAACCAGCGAGCATCTCAAACTATTCTATAATTGGGCTTTATATTTTAGAAATTAATTTAGTTTGTTTGGGTTGTATTTTTCATTAGAATTTTGGGACTTTAGATTCCTTTTAAAAGATTAAGAAAATGCCTAAGAGGTGAGGAATTAATCTTATAGCCCACAAAGGGGAGAAGCAATCTTCGAATCTAAATTTAGGGAGCTTTGACGAGGGCTGGGAGCACAACCTAAATTTAAGGAAAAATGGGTTATTGGTTTGCCTCCATAAGAGAGGTCAAACCACCCGATAGCTTGGATTTACAACCGCCTTGGGGTAGCCGCCAACTAACTCCTCCTAAAATTTTAAATACATGTAGGCAAGTCTTTATGCTTATGCAAGATAGCTAGGTTATTTTTATTTAGTAAGAAGCTAAGTCCTTAAACTCACTCCCTAAAGAGATTAGATCAAGTAAAGTGACATGCTTCAAATGACTAAATCTAATGCGATTCAAATTTCATTTTATTTTTATTTTTGGACAATCATTTTTGACTCAAGCGAATAGGATTTTTATGACTAATGCATGAGAAATTAGATTATTGGCCAAAATCAGCGAGAAGGTAGGAGGTGAGTTTCCACCACGGCCCTCAAAGGTTAGGCCGAGTTCTCTAGCAAAGATGGAAGTCCTCCAATCAAGAGTGAAGTAAGATGCATTTGTGCATGATATTATAAAGAAATGCTCATCCAGCTAAGGGGTTGCTAATTATTTTATCTTGATTTTAATTCTAAGCTTTTGGTGAGGTTATGAGTTATTTAATTTGAATTGTTAAGTTGGGTAAAAGATTTATTTTTCTCTAAAGAGCCTAATCTACATCCAGGCCATACATAAAGCAAGGAAGAAACTAGGAAAATCATACCACTTAATGCAAAAGCTAAATAAATCATTAAAAACTTTATAAAGTTAATCGCGAAGAGAATAAGTGGCCGTTTGTGGTCGGGTGCCACCGTACAAATCTAAAAATATCAAATGTGGGTAGTCGAGCTCTACCCTTATACAACTTGGATTACAAATGAATTAAATTATAATTTAAGAGAAGGAATTCATTGTTATGGAGGGTGTTCAAGCTTTATTCTTCTTTCTTTCATCTTCTTCTTTCTTCCTCTTCTTTGGTTCCTCCTTTGAATGATTGGAAGGAGGATGCTCCAAGACTTCACATGGCGCATAAGATAGGATCTTATGACCAATGTTCATCCTAATCCCCATAACAAATCATTCCAAAATCCTAAATATATACAATTTTTACATGAAAAGGAGTAGTAGAAATTTGACTAACACATGCAAAACAAAAGTTAGTTAAATCACACCACACACATCCCAAGCATGTACATTGGACTTATCACCCCACACATGGTTGGCTAAGTCCACCTGACCTATGGATTATGCTTAGGGGTATAAAGCACCTGCAAGCAAGAAGCATTTATATTTTTATTTATGATATCACTCCTTAAGCACAATCCCCTGCATAAAAGAACAGTTAGACTAAGCACGTCCTACCATTCATTCTATGAGCATACACCCTAACATTCAATCTAAAATATTCATCACAAAATAAATAAACATCAAACCATGCACCGGCCTAACCTAAAGCTAGAAGTGGTGATTTAGGCAAATATGTGTGCTTTGAATGCTTATGTGGTATGCTTAGCTTAGTACTTTAGGTTTAAATTCTCTAAGTGTGAAGAACATGTTCAACTTAGAGGAGGGTTTCATTTAAATTGTTTAAGTGTTTTGGGTTATTTTTATTTCATGTTTTAATTTGGATTAAGTGAAACCTACAATTAATTACTAAGTTATGAAGAGAGGGAAAGAGAAGAGAACTTCTCTTTCCTCCCCTAACCTTAAGTAATTTTCTAATGTAAGTTCAAGTTTTAATTTCATTTAGGTGAATATTTTGATTACAGTTTTTAATTAATACTAAATTTAGATAAACTCTAAACAAACCTATTCAAAAAGAAAGGCATTTTAAGATTAAATAAAATGAATCAAAATTCACATAACACACATTACTTCATTTCTTTTCCAACATATATAACATGCATATGGATGGACATATATCTACACTTGAAAATGAGAATAGTTAACACACTTTATGATGCATGCTAAGTAATCCATTTAAGAAAATTTAGAAGTTGAATATACATTATTTTTCTTAAGTAGAAAAGATTTTCCTTATCCAAAATTCCACATACATACATGAAAGTAAGAAAGGCATAAGTAAGTACAACGCCATTATTAACTAGAGGTGTAAGGTACAAGGCCTACTTAAGGCTACTAAAAGCCTCACAATCTCGGGGTTGTCCAGACTGATATACCACTTTCCTTAAGTACAAGCATGTATATAAAAGAGATGAAATGGAAATGCAATATGAAAAAGTTGTTTAATAGATTTGTTTTTATTTATACAATTTATGCATGCAAGTATAGACTACTCCTCTTAGATGAGAGCATAGGAATAAATAGGGTATGGAATTAAATAAGTGTTGGGTTCCTTTCAAATGATCCCTTCATCTTGCTAACTCCTATTCAAAATTATGCTAACATAAGAAAGAAAGGAAACCTATGCTAAACATGCTTTTATAATCCATCACCTGCAAGCTTATAATTAAGATATGAATAGCACACTTTCAGATTTGATATTTCATTTATAAGTTTTAAAAATATTTTGGATTTAGTAGTAATAATAGCCACTCATATTTTACTTTAGCCAACACATGCACATTTGAAATAAAGTAAACAATTTTCATTTTAAAATTTGAAACATGAAATTATGAATGCATGAATCATAGAGAATACAACTTAACATGTTGGGAAAGATCCAAAGCAATGAAAGAATATAAACAAACTTACTTTACTTAAATCCTAAAGACATTCTTAAGGAATAAGAAAATTTAGAATAATTCAAAGTGAATTTAAAAATGATTTTTGTTTGTTTAAAGTTTGATTTAATTTTGAAAAGGTGAAATGAGTTTGCTGTTCCTAACCCATTTTCACATGTGTTTTATATTTTAATTTAATTTTCAGATAATTGAATCCATTGTTAAGCATTGATTAAGTAAAGGTATAATTTAAGTTGCTTAATTAACCCTTACCTACACCACCTTAGAAAAATTAACTAAGTAATTATGAGCCAATGAGATGACATTAAATCCACAAGGTATTTAAATTTGCAATGCACGTAAGAATGAAAAGGCCTAATGTAATTTGGCTCACAATTAAAAAGTTAATTAAGCTGAGGGGTTTAACTTAAGTAATTTCAAAACACCGTTTCATACTTATGAAAGGGGTTTTAATTTCCTTAATTAAACTTAGGATATTAAACACCTAAGCATCTACCCAAGTTAGATTAATTAAGTTATGGAACTTTTTAGAATTTTTAAAAATTGATTAAAGGGGTGATTAATGAGTTAACCCTTAATTAAGAGAGGATTAAGGAAAAAAAGGGGGTTTAGGGAATAGCATAGGAGAAATGCCCCAAAATTATTCTATAAAACCTTTACTCATTGGATTTGACCATAATCAAACTTAATCATTAGGTAAATCCACTAATCATACCTTAATTACCCTTAATTACTTGAAAGGGGTAATTAGGGAATGAAATAGCAATTTCCTTAATTGAGCCCTCAATAAATCTCAAGAAAATTAGGGGAGGTAAAGGTCATCCCCTAAAATGAATCCTAGAAATTTTAGTTCAATTAATGACCTAATTAAATGCTAATTAGCTAATTAAGATTCCCAAAGAAACTCAAATTCAGAGAAAGGAGTAATTCAAAATCCATTGGAACCATTTTTAAAATGTTCTAGATGAAATTATCTTTCCATAGCATTTTTCCTTTTAGTTTTTTTATTTTTCTATGAAGAGTTATGAATTTTCGAAGTTCTCTAGATTAATTAGGAATTAATTAAACATATAACTAATCCCTGATTAATCTTTAGCTCACGACGCGATGCGTGGCGGCGGTGGTCAGAGCACTTTACACACATCATGTCATGAGGGGACAACTTAAGTTGTCACCTCATAAAGGCGGTGGCACACTGATATCTCTACTGCCCAATCAAAGATCACGAGGATTCACCGTGGTTTTGGGGATGAATTTTTAAAATGTGTTAAATAATCTTGGTCGTCCATCTAAAATATGCTGATGGACGACTGAGATGAGCCAAGTTCTTCCCTGAGGATCAATGGGGACCGTCCATGATCGAAGGGGAGATCCGAGCCTGATCTAGCATAGAATCATACAAAACTCAACCCACACCATCTAAGCATAATTACCAACCTATCCAGTAGTTGATTTCTCATGCCATGAGCATTTCTTTCACAAAGGACCAACACTTATCAAGCTAAGTGGTCAGAAAATTACATACCCCTTTAGGTCATGTTGGGTCTAAGGTCAATTGGGCTAGGTTGGGTCTAGTTGGCTAATTGAGGCTTTGGTCAAGTTCCACAAGTGATTTGGAATGGATTGACCCATTGGTTTCAATTGTTTACATCAGTTTTGACACATTTTGGCCCTTTAGGTCAAAATGGGTCAACTTGATCAATGGGCCAACTGAAAGGTTAGCTTAAATGTTGGCTTGGTCAAGTTCAAACATAGGTCATGAGTGAACTTGGATCAATCGTTCCAATCAATTTGGTCTATGGTGGATTTTGGCTATGTAAGGTTTCATTTTAGGTTAAGTGTTGACTTGGTCAACCCTTAGGTTTGATTTGGTTTGACCCAATTTGATTGATTGATCATCTCATGATGTTTGTTGATCATGATGAGAGGGGTATACGAGTTTGGTTCAATCTAGTTTGGTTAGGATCATAAGTTAGCTCATAAGGGTACTTTAGGTCACTTTGGGTCAAGTGAGCCTAAGTGGGTCAAATGGCGTGGTCAAAGCTTGATTTGAAGTTGATTGATCTTGTATATGGACTTATGATTGAAATATGAATCCATTTATGAGAGGATTGAAGTCAAATGGATTTTGATCCATTTGAGAATTTCATATTCAAAGGAAGAATATGAAGGGGTCTTGGGTTTGAATTTTGATTTGGGTTTTGATTGTTTGATTGAGGTTTGGATTTATATATGAGCTCATGATTGTAGGGTTGATTGAACCATGAGAGAAAATCAAGGGTTTGGCTTGATTTGAATGTGACTTGGCTAAGTTCAAGATTTTGGCTTGAAAGGCTTAGATTTGATTTTTAATGGATTTGAGTTTTTTGGATTAGGTTTTGATTGTTTGAATTTATATTTCATTTATTTATATATATGAATATAAATGAGAATATGAATTGATCATGAGAAAATTTCAAGAATTTGAAAGAGTATAATCAAGATTTAGGTTAAATCCATTAAAGGGAATTTAAAGGATTTAAGATGATTTTTAATTTGAAATTTAATTTTTGATTAGATTTGATTGATTTATATTTATATTTCATTTATATATGAGAATATAATTGAGAATACAAATAAGTTTTGAGAAAATCCCATGAGTTTGAATAGGTTTGATCAAAGTTTAGGTTAAATCCATTAATGGAAAATTAAGGGATTTAAGGGAATTTCAAGCATTTTAAAATTGGAATTTAATTTGAGGTATTGATTTGATTGAGTTATATTTATATTTCATTTATATATGAGATTATAAATGAGCATATAAATATGTTTTGAGAAAATCCCAAGGATTTGAATTGATTTGATCAAGGTTTATAGTTGATTTTGGCTAAGTCCTTTAATAGAAAATTAAAGGGACTTAAGAAAGTTTTCATGAACTGATTTGGAATTTTGAGTTTGATTTGATGGGCTTGACTTTATATTTCATTTATAAATGTGAATATAAATGAGGATATAAATGGATCATGAGAAAATCTCAAAGATTTGAATAGGTTTTGATCATAATTTTGGCAAATTCCTTAAGAAAGGGTTAAGGACTTAGGAAATTTGAACTTAAAAATTTATGATGGATTTTGATCATGGGTTTCAATCATGGCTTTCAATCATGGAATTGAATCATACAATTGATTTGAGTTTTGGAGGAAATGAAATGGAATTGATTTGGAGTTTGACTTGAAAGAAGGAAAGTGAGGAATGGTTTAACCTAAAGGGTAGAAAATTTTCCTAACACCCTTAAGGCATGAACTATTCCTATGGCTAACTCTTCTATGTCTCTAGGGCTAGGTTGAGTATCCACCTAATCACTAGATGTGTCTTAAGACTAAGAAACTCTTAAAGTCTAAGAGGAATCCTATGTCTAAGATGGAGGGGTTGAGGGATCATTCTAAAATGAGGTCAATAAATGGTCAAGTAAGGAAGAAAGTGCAGGGACTCACATCCTCCAAACAAGTGACCACTGGGGTGACATACTAGCGAGGTAGCATGTAGACCTGACCTAGACCAGCTAATGAATGAGTGCCACAGGGGGCTTGCTCCCACATCAAAGTAACCAGAGATAAAAGATTTATTTTTATTTTTGTGCTTTGTGTTAACGGGAATAGGACGCCTCTGGGGACTCTTACACCTAACCTAAAACACACTAAGGATTTTGATGAAATGGTGCCATAGATGGAAATAGGATTTCCCACTAAAAAAGGATGCCACTTGGGTTCTCTTACACCTAACTTAGTTCATCTAATAAAAATAGGATGTCTCTTGGGTTCTCTCACACCTATTCTAATAGCACCAGAAAAATTGTGTTTGATTGTGTTTGTATTGTGAAAAATGGATAGGATGCCACTGGGAGACTCTTACACCTACCCTAAATACATCATGGAGGATTCGCAAGATAAGCAAACAATGCTTCGAAAGAAGAGAAGATTTTGATGAAATGGAATCACATTTTTGTTGTTTGATAGAATTGTTTTCAAACATGATTTTTATGGGTAATACTTCTTTAAATAGAGCCCATTAATTGGAACCATCGAATGTTCCCCTTTACAATCAATAAGTTGATAAGATCATCCTTGGTAGGCCTTCACTATGACATAGGGGCCTTCCCAAGTCGGGTTCAAACTTGCTTCCCATCTTTTGAAGGGCAACAATTAGTCTCTTTAGGACTAACACAAGTTTAGCATCAATAAGGGATATGACTTATCTATTTTGGACCCTTATTGAAATGGACTCATCTTCTGGACATGCCAATTCTTTGGCAAGTTTAGCCAAAGCATTTCCTACTGTGCTCTTTGCTCAGGGAACCTTGTAGATTGTGACTTAAGGAATTTGGGCCAATAGCTTCATGGTATACTCATGGTAATGATGAAGCTTGGGTTTGAGAACCTTGTAGGACCCAACAATCTGGTTGATGACCAATTGAGAATCCCCAAAGATGTTGATGCTCTTGACAGTGATGGCTAACTTCGCACGAATCAAAGCCTCATACTTCCTTCATTAGGGGTTGGAAAGATAGTATGAGAATCTCATCACATTGCAGTTTGGAGTTAAGAGAACTATTCCTACCCCTACCTTTCTTAGAAGAGTAGATCATGGTGCTTCCCCTTTATGAAAAGAAGATGCACCATCAAAATACATCTCTCATCAGCAGTTGTCAACCTCCCATAAGTTCATGATTTGTTAATCAGGGAGGTCATCACTAAACGAGAATTAGCAGGAAGTGGGTGTGATGCTAAGAAATCTGTTAGTGCTTGTCCTTTACCAATAAATATGAGGGAGGGCCATGTCATGCCAAACATGAGATTAGTTGATTACGAGAAGTTCATTATGAGATGACGTAGCTTTTGGGAGGCAAAGATTAAAGCTAGTCAATGTTTCTCAAAGGTGGATAATTTGTTTCAACAGGAATTAGTCGATGGCTGAGGTAGTAGAGAGTGCTCTCCTTCCCTTTATCGTTGGCTTGGGCCAACAGAGCTCTGAGAGAGTCATCCAATGCAGCAGTGTAAAGGTGAGTGGCCTGCCTGAGATAGGGGCTGCTAGAACTGGCGGCTTCACCAAATATTGCTTGATATCTTCAAAGGCTCATCCCACTTGAACTTGACATCCTTTTTGATAAGTTCTAAAAATGGCTTGCCCGAAAGGTTGAAAATAAAGCATCTTAGATACACCAGTCATCCTTAGAAAGATCTGAGTTAAGTTAAACTTTAGGAGGTGGCATTTCTAAGATAGCTTTAATCTTTTCTGGATCTATTTTATTCCCTAATGTCGGACAACAAACCTAAGGAATTTTAATGAAGGTACTCTGAATGCACACTTCAGAGGATTCATTTTGAGGTTATATTGTCTTAACTGTTCAAAAACTAATCTCAAGTCAAAGAGATGATCTTCATTTTCTTTACTATTGACTACTAGATCATCAACATTGCACTCAACCTGATGATGGATGAGTTCATTGAAGATCTGAGTTATGGCCCATTGGTATGTAGCACCAGCATTTTTAATGCCGAAAGGCATGATTTTATAACAATAGATTCTAATCAGGATTCAGAAAGGAGTGTTTCTTTCATCTTCAGGAGACATCTTGATTTGATTGTAGTCAGATGACCCATCCATGAAAGAAAACATTGCATGAGATGAGGCAACGTCCACTATTAATTTGGTATAGGAAGAGGAAACTCATCTTTAGGACATTCCTTATTTAAATCCTTAAAATCGACACATATACGGATTTGGACATTCTTTTTATTTACTTGTACGACACTGGCTAACTAGGTAGAGTATTTTTCTTCCTTGATGAAACCAGCATCGATCAATTTCTTAACTTCAGAAATGACCTATTATTTGATTTCTAATCGCATGCGTCTAGGAGCTCGCTTGATAGGGTGAGCACTAGGATCTATAGCTAGCTTGTGGACTACTACGTCAGGAGATAATCTGGGCATCTCTTCATAACTCCATGTAAAGCAGTCCTTAAACTCAGTCAATAGTTAAGTCATTAGTTTCTTCTTCATTCAACAATGACCTTTTGTACATCAGGCGTGGATTTTCTTCTATCCCGAGGGTAATTTCTCTAAGCTTGTCTATTATTGAATGGATCTCCTCTTGAAATTATGGCGGTGCCACTTTGATTTAGAGATCATCTGGATCATCTGAGGCTTCTAAACACACATTCTCATAAGAGTTGGTGTTGTGTGAAAGGAACCTATCAGACTCCAAATGATTGGTAACAACTAAGTAGTAATCATCATCATCAACTAGACCCACTATATCGAATCCTAGTTCTACTCTTGATTATGCTTCCCTGCCTGTATTATTCCATAGCTTTTTAAAATACTTTGACTTGTGCCTGGACCATGCATGAGGAACTAAATCTTTCTGTATAAGATTATGATCACAAGGCGAGTAAAAGTCAAGCAGTAATTCCATTAATTCTATAAATGAATCCTCCTCAAGTTCAACATCAACTTCAGGACTTGAGGATGATAATCCCAAAAAGAATCTCTTTGGCTTCATATCACTGGAAGACTTAGGGGCTTTCTTAACTACCAAACTTTCAACTTTTTGGGTTAAAAGTGAGGTTAAAGCTAAGGTTCTCAGCTACTGTTTGATTATTTTACATGCATCTAATTTGAATACTTTGCTTTGCCTGGAGGCTCAATCTTTATTGTTGTCTGGATCAAAAGTCATTTGTAATGGAACCCGCTGAGAGGGGTTGGCTGGTATGCTAATCATATCAGATTCATCCTCTGAACTGGATTCCAACTCTATGTGAATAGTAGGGGTACTCCTATGAACTGGAACATAACCCCTATTGGTTGATGGCCAACCAAGGGGTCTTCCACCTCTGGAATTGCCTCTAGTTCTACCTCTGCCTTTCTTGGTGTAGTTCGAGTCATCCTACCCACATGTCCACATGATGGAATGAACTGTGAGTGGAATGTGATATGCGGATCTATTTCTTCTTCGATTCCCCTTTCTTGTTCACTTGGATTTTCCTTTTTCTTTTCTTTTTCATCTTTTTTTTTTTGAATTGAAATTTTATCCAAGTTCACGAGAAAGGGTATTTTGAGAAAGATAGTAGGTCGCATCCTTATATATCTCAACTTCTCTAACTAAAAATGGCTTTTCATCCCCATTGACATGATATTCAATCCCATCCTTTCTGAACTTGATGCACTGATGGAGGAAGGATGGAATCATCTTGTTCTGATATATCCAAGGCCTATCGAGCAAAGCAGTGAATGAATTATTTGAATAAATGATGTAAAACTTTGCTTCAGTCATTCAATCACCTATCTCCAAAGGCAACACTATGGAACCTAAAGCTCGCTCACCTTGTTCATTGAATCCTCTCAACATCATCCGATCTCCTTGAAGTGTGGAGATGTCTATCCTCAAATAGGCAAGAGTCTTTAGACTCATAATGTTCACCGATGCACTTGGATCGATGAGAACTCTAGCAAGTTTGAATCTACCCATGTCCATTGTAATGTAGAGGGGACGATTGTGCTCCATGTCTCCTAGAAGAAGGTCTTGATCTATGAAGGTAATCCCCTGAGCTTCTCTGGAATAATATGCCTTATCACCAATAGCGATCGGCTAATATAAGCATATCTCAGGATCAAAGAGAGCCTTGATTAAAGATTCCCTCATATCTTTGGATAAGACAAGGGCATCACATATGCTTAGCTTAGTTGATAACTTTCTTAGATGAGAGAGGACATTGTAGTCCACCTTGGGTTGATCCTCCACAAGCATATCCAAAGGTGGAGCATCCTGTGGAGGGGCTTCTCGATCCTCTGCATCAATGACTTATTTCCCCCTATCTTGAGGTGCTGCCTTAGGAGGTAGAACCTTGCCACTATGGAGGTTGACTTTAATGATCTCTTTTGGCAGGGTAATGGAAGGATCTACTTGCACATCAAGCTCACTTACAGCTTCTCCTATGGGACCCTCAGAGTCAGATGTTTTCAAGTCTATCTCAAGAGGAAAACACGTAGCATTCAGAGTAGGAAAATCCAACTCTGAATTAGAAAGAGGAAGATCAAAATTATTATAATTATTTTGACTTGAAGAATTATCATTAGGAATAGAAGTAGACAACTCATCATAAGTTACAGATGTAATTCAAGCTAGCTTTATACTTCAATTTCTTGAATTTGATAGTAGGTACAAAGTAGAAATCAAGTAAAGTAAGAGGGGTGAGGGATTTGATGCCCTCATCCGCCGATACAAGATGTCTACTAGCAGAAGAAGAACTAGTTGAAGTAGTGGGAATCATTGATGTGGTAGTTGCAACGGTGGAGGAATCTAGGTTGCACTACTATCCCAGTGACACATGTCGCCGCCGCTTGAGCTTTTCCTTAAGTTGGCTAACAACTTACAAACCTTCCTTAATGTTGGAGGTTTGACTGTGCACTTGCAAGGAAAGTTTCTTGATCTTCTGAATAATCTTTTTAGAGGTTTTGGATAAGGAGATATCCTAACCTTCTTTAGTTTTCAAAAGATCGCAAGTATCCCCAAGGATTATCCTAATGGAACTGGATGGTTGTTCCACAAGATATTCCTTCGGGATGATTATAGTACTAGTCTTGAAGCTGTGTTCAAGCCAGCCCTTGAAGGTGAAGCAATCTTCCAAAACATGACCTAGCATACGGTGGTAGGGGAAAAAGTTAGGATCATGGATTTTGCCCACTCCCTCCAGTTTTCTAGGTTTCGATAGCTAAAAATTAGGCTTATTTAAGAGATTCTTAAAGATCTTCCTGATTATCTCCCTCTTAAATGAAGCTTGTTAAGTTTTTCCAAAAGAGTAGGTGAACCATAATTTCCTAACGGCGGGTATGTGTACCGGGCCGGTGATGTGGCGAGGAGGCAGTAGGTGTGGAGGTCGCTATGGTGGCCAGGGCGCTCGATGGTGGTAGAGGAGGTGGAAGTGAAGGTTGAGGTCATGGTCTCGACCGATCTCTACCGGTTGCTTCCATCTACCATTGCCATCAGCTTCTTCAGATACCTTCTCGTGATTAAAGTAACCTGCCTCTTGTAGCATTAACCTCAAAGTTTTGATGGTGAAGCCCTTAAGCATGAAGGAAATCGTGCCATGGATATTCTTTAGAATAATCTCAATGGCATGTTATTTAGACAGCTGCGGCACACATTTCATACTCAGGTTATGCCATCTGAGAATGTAGTCAATAAGGGACTCACTTAGGTGTTGTTGTGCTACAACAAGATCGCCAAGAGTAACCCTTTGCTGAGCTCCAACAAACTTCTTAATGAAGAGTTGCTCCAACTCAACAAATATCTTCACTGAACTATTGGGAAGTTCAATGTATTAGTTAAATACTATCCCACGCAGCTAAGGCATAATAGTAAAGCTTCATTGCCAAAAACAACTAGCAAACGATATGTTGCCTCGAGTTTCCACTGCCATCAAAACTCTTGAAGGAAAGTGGCACGAAACCCTTGAGATATTGGATTGCATTAAATTCCTCCGGGTAAGGTCTTCCCTTTAGAACTAACGATCCTTCCCGCTTGAGCCAACACTTCCTTCACCTGCTGCTCAACCATAGACTTGATATCCTTTTCCTGTATGGAGGTACTTTCCACTACCTTCATATACATGCTAGTGCTACCTTGCTCTAATGGAGGCAGGGTCTTGGTTGGGTCCAAGACATGCACTAACTCTGGCTGACTAGTCTCAACTGTGGTAGGATGAACTGCTCGGGCTTGTCTCTGAAGTACTGAGATTGCTATTAACAAGTATTCGAGCTGCCTTTTCATCCTATCTATTTGCTCATCTTTTTATTTTAATTGATATCGAAGGTGTTCATGGCTTCTTCGCCTCATCACCTTCCATAGCCTGCTGCTCTTTGAGGAGGGATCCCCTGGTATCTATCATGCAAACTCTGGATGATTCTCCTAATAAATCATCTTCATTAGGATCAAAGCTGATCTTCTCCTCATCAGATCAATTGTATCCTATGATCTCCTTCTTTTCCATGAAATAGTGAGCTACTATGTCATCTAAAGAATGATCTGTCGGAACTGGCACAAATTTTTTTGGCTGACCGGTGATGAGTTTCACATTGTGTAGGCACTGGACTTCCCCTACTGCTGGAGAATCAACCATATGAGGGATGCACTCGCTAGAAGATATACACTCCTACATGTCACTGACTCTGTACAGGGTGGCACTCCTAAGAGGTTCTATGATCATGGGTGCAACTGGGTTGCCACCCTCTCCCTCTATAACTACTGTAACCATCTCCAAATCCTGCTATGGTGGTGATGGTGAAGCGATGACTACTATGCTTTGGGGTCACCATTCCTAGGGCAGAAGGTTGAGCAGAAGAGCTCAGCCTTACCATAATAGGCGGTGTGGATGGAATGGGATCCTTTGGCAGTAGCTGGATCACTAATAGGGTCCTCTCTCCCTAGATGTTTCCTTCATGGCCTTAGGTGGAACTGAAAATGTTGATACATGAACAGGCAATGGTGGATGAGGGTAGAGTGGTGTGGTGGAGACACGACCGACTCTATCAAAATAGGGGTTCTCCTCCTGTGATTAGTAGTCCCTATAAGTAGAATACTATTTGTGTGATCAATGAGCGTAGCGTGCTGATAAGGAAAATCAATGAGTGCAGTGGCCGCTGATTGCCGACCAAACCTCCACCTCTCTCGGCTAGTGATATGAGCTGTAGTACAGGCCTCCTTCTCCCTCTCCTGCCATAGATGCTTCCCCATGTTGTGGGGGATAACATATCTTAAGTCAAATTGAGCTCCAAACTCGATACATCTGTAAGCTCTGCCAAGCTGGCATAGAACTGAATGGAGGCTGGCATACAACCTCCTACTCTGGCTAACTGTGGGCTGAAATCAAACCTTTGATGGAGGTGAAGTAGGAATCCCCCTGGAATCCTCTCTGTCAGACCCAGAGAGAGGATGAAATGGGTTCACTGTAACCAACGGGGAAATCAGAGCTGGCAACTCCTCCATAAGTGAGCGTGTAGTTGCCTCCATCTCTCTAGCGATGCATGTATGATACCGCTTAATCATGCAATTTTTGTTTCTCCTCTGAGTCTTGGTGGGGCAAGCAAAGTAAAAACTAGACCAAACTTCAAAAGCTGGGAAGACAATCTCTAGGATTAGAGGAGCCTTACCCCTTGAGGGTGCTAATGAGTGGGTACTAGCCCTCACTAAGGCAAAGACGGAAATAACGCACATAGTGTCACACGATGTCGACACACACAAGAAACTATCACCGCCTTCCTCTGAGGGGATATCGAGTCGATGCAAGTCACCAATGATTGACTTCTTTTCGGTCACTATGGTCCTACTAACAGTGGTGAGGGGAATGCCCTCATAGGTAATCCTCACCCCCCTCAAAACCTCATCCGAAATGAAAGAGGTCGGCATAATTAGCATGAGGAAGGCTGGCCTGATCCAAGGCCAAGTCCATTCTGTGGGAAAATGTAAACCATTCTGTACCATTTCTCAACCAAACTAAGATTGGACTGTAATTAAAAACTATCACTAAATGAGAGTTTGCAATATTGAAATTAAACTTGAATCAGATTTTTGTTGACTTTGAATTTAGAATTTAGAATTTGAACCCACACTCAACATCTTGAAATATTAAGTCAATTTTAAATGATTTGGAATAGATTTTGGGATTTTGATTAGAAAGAGGAATTTTTGGATATAGAATCCACTTTCAACAAATTTGGATATGTTGAAAATGGGTTCAAATATTTTTTATTGTAGGGATGCTTCCATAGGTTCATATTTGAGTTTTAATTTTTTGATTTTGATGGCCCTTTATTTAACAAATTTAGGTATATTAAAGTAAGGGGTCAATTTGTTTTTATTTTGGATTTGAGATTTTTGGATTTTACTTATTTAGTAAATTTGGGTATGCTAAGTGAGATATTTGAAAACAATTTCTTCTTTTTGTTTCTTTGTTTGCTTTCTTTTGTGAATCATTTTGTGATTTTGAAAAGTGAAATGGAATTTCCCATTTAGCAAATTTCGATATGCTAAATGAGGAAATCCAAATGTGTTTTATTTTCAGAAATATTTGAAAATAAGATTCTTAACAAATTTGAGTATGCCAAGAAAATCCTTCTTTTGGTTTTGATTTGATTTTTTAAAAGTAGGCTCCTTAGAAAATTTAAGTATGCTAAGGGAATCCTAAAGTGTTTCTTTTGGTTTTGATTTACTTTTTTTTTTGGTTGGAAGTGGAGACTTCACTTTAGCAAATAGGGTATGCTAGCATGAAGGTCCAAATGCGCTTCTTTTTATTTTGTGAAATAGAAATTTCACTTTAGCAAATTTGAGTATGCTAAATGAAATTCCAAAAGATGTGTTTAAATTTTTTTATTTTTTTTTATTATGGAGAATTTGTGGAATGAAGATTTCACTTAACAAATTTGAGTATGCTAAATGAAATTCCAAAAGGTGTTTTAAATTTTTGTTTTTGGAAAAGGGAGACTTCATTTTAGCAAATGGGGCATGCTAAATTGAAGTTCCAAATATGTTTTGAAAATTTTTTTGTGAAATGGAAATTTCACTTAGCAAATTTGAGTATGCTAAATGAAATTCCAAAAGTGTTGTAAATTTTTGTTTTTTTATTTCGAAAAGGAAAACTTCATTTTAGCAAATTGGGTATGCTAAATTGAAGTTCCAAATGTGTTTTGAAAATTTTTGTGAAATGAAAATTTCACTTAGCAAATTTGAGTATGCTAAATGAAATTCTAAAAGTGTTTTAAAATTTTGTTTTTTTTTTGGAAAAGGGAAACTTCATTTTAGCAAATGGGGTATGCTAAATTGAAGTTCCAAATGTGTTTTGAAAATTTTTGTTAAATGAAAATTTCACTTAGAAAATTTGAGTATGCTAAATGAAATTCCAAAAGTGTTTTAAATTTTTGGTTTTTGGGAAAAGGGAAACTTCATTTTAGAAAATGGGGTATGCTAAATTGAAGTTCCAAATGTGTTTTGAAAATTTTTGTGAAATGAAAATTTCATTTAGAAAATTTGCATATGGAAAATGAAACTCCAAAAGTGTTTTAAATTTTTTGTTTTTTTTAAAAGGGAGACTTCATTTTAGCAAATGGGGGATGCTAAATTGAAGTTCCAAATGTGTTTTAATTTTTTTGTTTTTGTTGATTATTTGAAGAAGGAGATTTCCATCTAACAAATTTGGGTATGTAAGATGGAAATCAATTACATTTCATTTTCTAAAGATGTATATTTTGTGTGTGATTATTGCTTTTTTGAAAGGAGGAAATCCCAACTTAAACATATATGGAATATGTTAAGTGGCATTTCAAAATGATGTTATTTAATTTGGAAATGAAATCTCCATTGAATAACTTTGGGTGTATTGAATGGAGATATTCGTATGTGATTTTTAAAAATTTATTTTTATTTTTGTTTGAAAATGAAACCTCCATTCAAAAAATGTGAGTATATTGAATGGAGAGGTTTCATATGTGTTTTTTGAAAATAAGAAAGTTCTAACTTAACACATGTGGAATGTGTTGAGTGGAATTTCAAGATTATGATTTTGCTTGAAGATGTAATATCCATTCAACATATTTAGATATCTTTGAATGGAAAGGTCCATCTTCAAATTTTTATGCTTTTGAAAACATGATTGTTGAAATTTTATTTTGGAAAATGAGGTCTTCACTAAAATGAATTAAGTGAAGAAACTCATTTGTGCTTTTACAAAAATGTGATTATTGGAACTTTATTATTATTATTATTATTTTATTTGTAAAGATGATCCTACATTTAAAAATCATTAAGATAGTTAGATTAAGGTGATTTAGGAAATTTTTTGTGCAAAATATTTTATTATGTTCATTTTGAAAGAGTGCATTTTGAAAAGCAAGATTTTTATGAAGGATTTATTTTGTCTTTATTATTTTAGAATGAACCTTTCCTTAACATGAAAATGATAAGGAGGAAGTATTTAATTAATTCATTTTTTGATTGAACTTTCATTTTCACCCATTGGGAATTTTTAAGACCAACAAGGGGTGAGGTCCTAAAACCTAAAGATGTTGGCTAACTTAACTTAAGGATGAAATAAGCTAAGTTCTAACAGAAAGAAAGATAATCTTGGATTCATACAATGTACAAACCCACTATCGATATTTGGAGACAACGATCATTTATCAAAGATGGAGAGAGGAACCATCCCCAAAGGAGTCGCCAGAAAAATTTATGGTGAAATTTTCTAAGAGAATTTTTCTAAAGAGAAAGTATACTTCCATCTTCACTCTATGTAGGATAAAATGAAGATAGAAATATACTTCTCTTTTTATGCATTTCAACACCACGTAGATCCACATATATTCTTATTGAGGGTGATTGAGAGAGAAGTATACTATCTTGAAAGATAGAAGTCGGCACCCTATAATGGACCTAATCACCTCAATGAAGACTCCTAAGGACAATGGGTCTGCATATGTACCAGATATGCTTCCCATACTTTACATGAAAAAGTAAAGTAGGGTATATTTTAAATCGGATTCGTTAAGTTCCCTGTAGGGGCAAACCCCCATAGTTAATTTCATCCTAAGGAAGGTGATTCCTTAAGAATACTCTCGATTAAGGTAAATGATCATTATCTCCAAAGATTTCAATAGGTTGGACTATCAATCGATTAGTTTATTTTTGAAAGATCAAATGAGATTCATCAAATAGAGAGAGTTATTATCGAAGCTAAATGGAAATGAGTAGGGGATGTTTAGGATACTAGGAAACCTAGTAAACATCCCAAACTATCTTATATTTGGGCTTTACATTTTTGAAATTGAGTTATTCTATTTGAGTAAAATTTTTATTAGAAGTTTAGGACTTATAATTCCACAATACAAGGCTATGGAAATGCTAAAGAAGTGAGGATTTATGCTTATGGCCCATAGGGTGAAGCAACCTCAGAATCTAAATCTTTGGAGCTTTGACGAGGGGCAAAAACACAACCTAAATCTAAGATGAAAATGGGTATTTGATTTGCCTCCATAAGAGAGGACAAACCACTCGACTGTTTGGACTTATAACTGCCTGGGGGTGGTCGCCAACTAACTCATCCTATGATTTTAAATTCATGTTGGTAAGTCATATGGTTTATGCAAGATAGCTAGACTGTTATTTATTTAGAAAGAGACTAAATCCTTAAACTCACTCCCTAAGAGACTAGATCATGTAAGGGCATGGAAAATGACCCAGATCTAATGTAAAACATATTACATGTTATTTTCAATTTTGGACAATCATTTGACTCAGGCATATAGGATTCATATGCCAAATGCATGAGAAGTAAGATTATTGGCCAAAATTAGTGAGAAGGGAGGAGGTGTGTTTCCACCATGGCTCTTAAAGTTCAAACCAACTTTCTCTGGCAAAGGTGGAAGCCCTCCAATCAAGAATATAATAATATGCATTTATGCATGATGTTATAAAAGAAATACTCATCCAATTAAGGGGTTGCTAATTCTTTTATCTTGATTTTAGCTTAGCCTTTAAATGAGGTTATGAGTTGATTAATTTGGTAGAAGATTTATTTTCTCCAAAGAGCCTAATCGTCATCCAGACCATACATCAAGCAAGAAAGAAACTAGAAAGACATGCCATCTTAAAGCGCAAGCTAAACAGAACATCAAATATTTTATGGAGCTAACGCAAAAGAATAAAAGGCCATTTGTGCTCGAGAACCACCGCACAAAACTTGAAAATAAATTGAGTAGTCGAGCTCTACCCTTATTCAATCTG
This sequence comes from Cymbidium sinense, assembly GCA_021442155.1. Classification (NCBI taxonomy): domain Eukaryota; kingdom Viridiplantae; phylum Streptophyta; class Magnoliopsida; order Asparagales; family Orchidaceae; genus Cymbidium; species Cymbidium sinense. The sequence continues at coordinate 53,118,242 of CM038222.1, forward strand.
GATTACAAATGAATTAATTTACAATCAAGTAAGAAAATTTATGTTATGGGAGTCTTCATTCTTCATTCTTTATTCTTCTTTCTTTATTCTTCTTTCTTCTTTGGTTCCTTCTTTTGGATGGTTGGAATGTCTGGCTTCACATGGTACATAAGATGTAATTTATGACCAATGCTCATCCTAATCCCCCATAACATTCATTCCAAAAATCCTAATTGTAAAAAATACATGAAAAGAAGAAGTAAATCTAACTAACACCTGCAAAATAAAGATTAGCTAAACAAATCATACAAATCCCAAGCATGTATATTGGACTTAGCACCCCACACATGGGTAACCAAGTCCACCTATCCTATTGGATTATGCTTAGGGGTATAAGCACCAGCATACCAAAAGAAATTATATTTTTATTTATTACGGTACCCCTTTAAGCACAATCACCTGTCAAAAATAATAGTTAGACTAAGATCGCCCTACCATTAATTCTACGCACATACACCCTAATATTCAGACTAAAATAATGCACCACAAAACAAAATTAAATATCAAGCCATGCACCGTCCTAACCTAAAGCTAGAAGAGGTGACTTACCCTAATGTGTGTGCTTTAAAAGGTTTGTGTGGTATGCTTAGCTATGGCTTTAAGGTTTAGATTTTCTAAGTGTGAAGATGTTCAACTTAGGTGGGTGGTTTTATTTAAGTGTTTAATTGATTTGTGTTGATTTTACTTTGTATTTTGATTTGGTTTAAGTGAATCCTACAATTAATTACTAGGTTTAAAGAGAGGAAAAAGGGAAGAGAATTTCTCTTTCCTTCCCATTTCTAAGTAATTTCTAAAGTGGACTCATGTTTAATTTTATTTAGTGGATGTCTTATTATGTATTTTAATTAATCCTAAGTTTAGATTAACTCTAAACAAACTTATTCAAAAAGAAAGAAATTTTTAAGATTAAATAAAGTGAATTACGATCACAAAACACACACCATTTCATTTCTTTCCCAACATGTATAACATGCATATGAATAAATCCTAAGCATATCTATACATACAAATGGAAATGTTTAGCACACTTTATGATGATTGCTAAGTGAATTACTTAAGAAAATTTGAATTCTTTATGATGCATGATTTTCATTAAGTAGAAAGAGATTTTCTTATCCATTTTTCATTGCACATGTATGTATGAAAGGCATAAGTGAGTATGGCCATTAGACTGGGGTGTAAGGTACAAGACCTACTTAGGGCTACTTAAAGCCTTGCAACTCGGGGGTTGTCTAGACTAATATACCACTTTTCTTAAATAAAAACGCATGTACAAAAGAAATGAATGAAAAAGAAAAATGCAAGGAGTTTGTATTTGTTTATTGGTTTTGTTTATGCAATTTGTATGTGCAAATGTAGATGCCCTTCTTAAGTAATAGTACAGGGATGAATAGAAAGGGGATTAGACAAGTGTTGTGTTCTTTCAAATGAACTATACACCTTGTCAAATCCTATTCAAAATCATACTTAAAAGAAAGGAGAAGGAAAGCTACACTATGCACATCTCCATATTTACATCCACATGCAAGCTCATAAATAATTATAAGTAGTACACTTTTAGTTTTGGATATTTGATTTATATATTTTGAAAATAGTTTTGAATTTAATAGTGATAATAGCCATTCATATTTTACTTTAGCCAAAACATGCAATTTGATATAAAGAAAGCATTTCATTTTGAATTTGATTTTTGAAAAGCATGAATGTATGAAACTCATATGAAATACACATTTAGCATGTTAGGAATGAACAAAAATGATGAAACCATGTAAACACATTCACCTTAATTAATTCCTAAAGATAATCTTATGAAATAAGAAAGCTTAAAGATAATCAAATTATTTTTAATGAAGGTTTGATTTTATTTTGAGTTTGATTTAATTTGAGAAATGTAAGGTGAGTTTGTTGTTCCGAACCCATTCACATATATGTCTATTATTTTAGTTTAATTTATAGGTGATTAGATTAATTTTATGCTTCTTTAATTATGAGCAAATGAGATGACATAAAACCACACATAGAATTTAAATCAGCAATGCACCTAATAAGAAAAGGGCCTAATGCATTTGGTCATGATTAATGATTAATTAAACTAAGGGGTTTAACTTAAGTACTTTCATAACCCCTCTCACACATGTGAATTGGGTTTTGATTTTCTTAATTGTACTTAGGCTCTTGAACACCTAAGCATCTACCCAAGATAGATTAATTGAGTTCTGGAAAGTTTTAGAATTTTATGAAATTAATTAAGGGGAAAATTAGTGAATTAACCCTTAATTAAGGTTGGATTAAGAAAGAGAAGGAGGTTTAAGGAATATCTTAAGGAAAGTATCCCAAAATTATTCCCTAAATCTCATATTTACTTAATCAAAACTTAATTGACTCAGTCAGAGGATTAGATAACTAATTATACCCTTAATTAAGCTTAATTATATTATGGGAGTGATGAAGGAATGAACCAATAATTCTTCTAATTAAGTAACCAATAAATTCCAAGAAAAATAGGGGATGCAAAGTCATCCCACTAATTGAGCACAAGAAGTTTGGGATTAATTAGTGGAGTAATTAGAGGGTAATTAGTAAAATAACATTCCCCATAAAACCTAAATTCAGAGAAAAGCATGATTCAAAATTCATTCAAATCATTTTTAGAATATTTTATTTTCCTTTATCTATCAAATAAAATTTATTTCATATTTTTTTTGATTTTATAAGCTTAGATATGAATTTAGGAAGTTTCCATGGTTAATTAATCATTAAATAAGCCTAATTAAATGTGGTGCAACAGGATTGGATAATAAAGTTGTTCATTGTAGCGCCGCGTCAGCGGCGGCACTATGCATTTTTTCCTCACCCGTCCGATCAAGGATCGGACGGCTGAGGTTAAAGCCGTGGATCAAATGGGTTAAAACGTGGATTCTATGCATTTTAATCATCGTCGATCTAAAATGTGTGTATGGACGACCCATGATCTATCATTGTAAATCTTTGTGAAGGATGGACATCATCAATCTTCAAAGGGATGATCCGAGCTCAATTGAGCTCGGATTGATTCCAAAATTTACCCACACCATCTAAGCATAAGGGCAAACGCATCTAACAGAAAGATTTGTATGAGATTAAAATTCACTTCACAAAGGACCAAACCATATTGAATTTAAGCTTGATTTAATGGCTAATCTCACTGGAGGTGATCACCAGCATTCGATTCCCTTGGAGAAGCTTCGTTTAGTGGAGACGAAGCTTTGTTGAAGTTTCGAGGCTCTGAGATTGGGTAGATCCTCCTATGGGCCATCTCCACTTGCACTTGAGCTTGGTCTTGATCAAATTTGTTCCTTCCTTGCCTTTGAAGATTGGGAAAGTGCTTAGGTGAGCTCGACTTGGTCCTCTAATGAATCTTGAAGAAGGAATTGGGTTGATGTTGAGTGTGGAGTAAGTTGGATTTTTGGTGGAGCTCCCCTATTTTTAAGCTTTGAAAATTGAGAATGCAAAAATGGATTTCACTCTAGGAATCTTGGAATTACTTGGGAAAGGCTCCCCTGGCTTCCCTTAGCTCAATCGAGTATGAGAGTGTGAAGATTGAATGGAATTAGGGGGAGTATATTTCCCCCTTAAGTAATCGGACGATCGAGCAAGGAGATGCCATTTTGATCCAATTGAGCTTATCCAATGGGTTTGTTAGGCTGTCAGAGGTGCCCTTGAATTTGGTTTTGGCCAAAGAAGGAGTGGGTGAGGTGGCCATGTGCTTTATAGAGGAGGGATTCCATGTGGCCAATTTCAAAGAAGGTGGTTGATTTTGGGTTTAGGCTAGGTTGGGCTGACCCAAATTCATTGGGTCATGCGCACTAGGTCCATTAGTGAACATTTGGTCCACTAAGAGGATGCCAAGTGTCCATTAAAAGGAATTGACCAAATTCCAAGTAGTTTTGATTTTGGCTTACCCTATGGTCTAGGAGTAAAATTCATTGGCCTTGAATTTAGTTTGGGTATATTTGATATGATGAGAAAATAGGTTTGGCCAAGTTTCATTAAATTTGGAGTTAGTTTGATATAATTTGGCTCATGTTAACCCATTTAGGTCAAAATGGGTCAACTTGGGTCGAGTTGACCAAGTGGTCAAATTGGGTCAAGTTTATATGACCATTTGAAATATTTTGGAGGCTTTGGTTTGATTTAATTTGGTTTATATTTAGTTTTCATTCAATTGAGTTCATTTAGGTCAAATGGGTCAAGTTGACGAATTTGACCCATTTTACCTATCTAGGTTAGGTCACAGGTTGGTTCATGTTTGGTTGGTCATATGAAATGGATTGGTATCTTTGTTTTCAATCAATTTGGTTTATATTTGAGTTTGGTTCAATTTGACCCTTTAGGTCAAGTTGGGTTCAAGGTCAATTGGGCTAGGTTAGGTTTAGTTGGTCAATTGAGGCTTTGGCCAAGTTCAACAATCATTTTGGAATGAACTTGACCCATTGGTTTCAATCAATTTGGCTTTGATCAAGTTTTGACACATTTTGACTCTTCAGGTCAAGTTGGGTCAACTTGGGTCAAGTGGCCAATTGGGCTAGGTTAGGCTCAAATGTTGACTTGGTCAAGTTCAAACATTGGTCCTGAATGAGTTTTGATCAATGGTTTCAATCGATTTGGCCTATGATGGGTTTTGGCTATGTTGGGTTTTATTTTTGGCTAAGTGTTGACTTGTTTGACCTAATTTGAGTGATTGAACATCTCGTGATGATTGTTGATTATGATGAGAGGCATAGATTGGCTTAGTTCAATCCAATTTGGTTAGGATTAGAATTTGGCTCATAAGGGTACTTTAGGTCACTTTGGGTCATGTGAGCCTAAACAAGTTAAATGGCTTGGTCAAAGCTTGATTTATGTTTGATTGAACTCACATATGGACTTATGATTGAAATATAAATCCATTTGCAAGTGATTTGAAGTCAAATGGTTTGATTCATTTGATAATTTCAAAGGGGTGAACATGAGTTTGACTTAGGTTCGATTTTTGAATTGAGTTTTGATTTGATGATTGAAGTTTATGTTTATATTTGAATTCATGATTGAAGGATTGATTGAATCATGAAGAGAAATCAAGAGTTTGGCTTGATTTGAAATTTATTTGGCTAAGTTCAAGAAATTTACTTGAAAGATATTGTTTGGATTTTGATTGAATTTGAGTTTGATTTTTGGAGTTGGTTTTGGTTGTTTAAATTTATATTTCATTTATATATGTGAATATAAATGAGAATATAAATGGGTTATGAAAAAATTTCAAAGATTTGAAGTAATAACATGATCTAGGCTAAGTCTTGATGTGGGAGTCAAAGTGACATAAGAAAGATTTGTGGTTTGAATTTGATTTTGGATTTAGTTTGATTGATTTAAATTTATATTTCATTCATATTTGTGAATATAAATGAGAACATAAATGGGTTGTGAGAAAATTTTATGACTTTGAATTGATTTAGGTTTGAATTAGGCTTAAGTCCTTAAGAAGGGATTAAGAGAGTTAGGAAATATTTGGAATTTCAATCATAAGCTTCAATCACAAGTTTCAATCATTTGTTTCAATCATGTGTTTCAATCTTGTGAAATTGATTTGAGTTTGTAGTAAATCAATTAAGCTGGAATTTATTTAGGTTTGATGTTGATTTGATTTGGAGTTTGACTTGAAAGAAGGAAGTGAGGAATGTGGTTCAAGCTTTAGAGTAGGCAAATTTTCCTAAAACCCCTAAGGCATGACCTATTCCTATGGCTAACCCTTCTAAGTTTCTAAGGCTAGGTTGAGTGTCCACCTAATCACTAGATATGTCTTAAGACTAAGGATCTCTTAAAGTCTAAGGGGAGTTCTATGTCTAAGATGGAGGGGTTGAGAGCTCATCCTAAAAATGAGGTCAACATGCCCCAACACTCAAATGGCCACGAGGTCAATGTAAGATGTAGAATATTGGGTGGTTGGTGGAGGACCACACCATGCACTTGACATTGGTGGCATCTCCTAGTTACATCCATGCAGTCTGTGATCATCGAAGGCCAGTAGTATCCTAGTCTTTTTATCTTGGCTTTCATCTTTGGACTGGATTAATGCGCTCCACATAATTCTGAGTGTACCTCGATCACGATCTTACAGGCTTCATGTTTGTCCAGATGATGTAACCACATAAGATTGAAAGATCGCCGATACAATGTGCCACCTACGAGGGCATCGGAAAGGGCTCTTTACTTCACATGGTGTGCTAATGATTTCTTTTGAGGTAGTTTGCCTATATTTAGATAATCTATGAATGATTTTCTCCAATCTGACTTATCATCTATTTTAGCAATTGATGTAGAACATCATGAGGATCCAAAAATTAGAGCTCAAGGTCCATTTACAAGATCTCAAGCTAAAGCCCAAGAAAATTGAAGAAAGAAGAAGGCTTAGCTATTAGCCTGCTAAGGTCCATTTTTTGATTTCATCTTTTCTATTTATGTAATTTTTAATTTTCATCTAGAAACTCCATGTTTAAAATTTTGCATTTAAAAATTTAAAGCATGACATGTGAGGTGGTTGAATCCACATAAAATAATAGCATGTGAAATGGGTGGATGTCATAAAATAATGAGGCAATTTAATGTTTCACATTAATATGACCACCTACCTTTCTCTTCACATTTTGAATTCTTTTCTTTTGAAAGACGTGTAATGTATATAAATAGCCCCTCTTACTAGAATGAAAGAGATCTCTTGGAAATTACAAATTATTGAGTTATTCTTGGGTTTGAGTGTATAGTGGCCAAACTTTGGCAATCCTTGGTAGGAGCGCTAGTTATCTAAAATATATTTTTCTCTCACATCTAATACCCATGTTCTCTCAATCTCATCAAAAGAAAGAATGCCCAACTCTATCAAATTTGGTATCAAAGTGAAGTCTGGAAGGAGCAAATTTGGCCAAAAGTTTGCTTCAACAAAGGGAGCATCTCAAGTACTGGACTTATCTTCAGACTTGTGAGGTTAATTAATTTTCTTTTATATGATAGTTTAAATACATATTAGTATCTTGGAAAGATATATATTGCTTGAAAGTTTATGGTGATAGCATAAAATTTCAATTAGTAAGCTCCATTATATATGTTTGTCATTTTCCAATTGTGAACTTTGCATGCCAACAAAAAAAAAGAAAAATAAAATTAAGAGAGCACCTAGTGGTGTGTCGCTTTCACCCTAAAAATAACCCAGTCATTAGTGCAAATCAAAATCTAATTACTTGCTTAATTATTTTTGTTATTATTTATGGTTAATTTTAGAAGTTTCTTTGATTAAATTATGATAACTTGCTTTCTTAAAAAAAAGAGGCTTCATAAATTTGAGCATTTTTTTAATTGCATTAAAATAAATAAAAAAATATGCATTCATAATAATATAAGTGTGTTAAACTTGGTGATTTTGGAAGCTAAATATAACTCTATCAAAAAGTCCTAAGTCAAGGATTGCTTGGGATTTATGGTCTTTACCCTCTCCTCTCCCCACCTAAAGTTCTCTTAGCCTTAAAATTTTACTTTTTACACAATTATATTATACTTGTTTATTTTATTTCATTTTTTTCATTGAACCTTTTTTAAAAAAAAATATCATGGCACTAAAATCTATCTCAAGATTAAGTTGAAAATTTTAGATTAGTTGATGCCTCATCTTAGGATCCATGACAAAGAATTAAAATCTCAACAAATATTAGAAGAAAGTAAGAATCAAATGCAAGAAATTAAACAACAAATGCAAACTCTTATAGCTCATCTATAAAATAATAGAGTACCAGCTCCTCCTCTAGTATCTGGTCAGACTATGCCAATAGGGATAGATGAAGAAGATTCATATCCAAATCATAGAGAAAATCAACCACTTAGAAGACCATCAATTCTTAGAAATGGTGGAAGGGGAGAAAATTATTTTAGGACTAAAGAACACTCTGACGATCCATCTCAAGAGTTAAAGTAGAAGCCCCAACTTATGGTATACATGACCCAAATAAATTTCTCATTGGTGTTCAATTGGATGACTTCTTTGATTGGTATAAAATGGATGATTACCAAAGGGTTACTTTTGCTAAAATGAAATTGATTGGGCATGCTAAAATTTATTGATAAATATTTTAGCTAAAGAACAAAGATTAAAGGACAAACCTCTTGGATGTAGAGATGAGAGAAATGTTAAAGCATCATCATCATAAGAAGATACATAGTCAATTACTAACTTTGTGATAAAGAAATTATCTTGTAATTGAATACTTAAATACTTTTGAAGATCTAGTTTCTAGAACTGATTGAACTGATAACGATTGACAATTAGCCAATAAATTTATTATTGGACTTAAGACTGACATTAGAAATGAAGTTGAATTATTTGACCCATGATCATTAGAGAATGCATTTCATTATGCATTATTGGTTGAAATAAAAGAAATCTGCCTCCCTCTAAAAAAAAAGTCAAGTACCTTCCATTTTATCCCATAGATTCATCTTTTTGCTTAAAACTTTAATTGAAGGGAGTTCTAAGAACACTAGTGAAGTATTATATTTTAAATGTCATAAAAAGGGTCATATGCAAAATCAATGTAAAGCTCAAATCTTATTTTTAGAAGAAGTTGAAAATCTAATAGATGATAATCTAGAAGAAGTTCATGATGACACCCCATTATTTGATGAAGATTTGGAATTATCTGATGACCCCCATGTTAATGTGATGAGATGTCTTACTGTAATTAAAAATGAGGTAGAAGATTGGAGGAGAAAGATAATTTTTAGCAAGTATGTTTTGTGTAATGAAAAGAGATGTAGGTTAGTTATCGATGGATAGAGTGCTATGAATGTCATTTCAATACACAACTTAACTCAAGCCAACCTAAAATCTGAACCTCACTCAAACTGATTTCATATTAGCTCATAACATCTTCCCATAACCACAATATTTAGTTCCAATTAAAATATGAAGCTATGAAGATCAAATTTGGTGTGATGTTCTCCCTATGGACATTGCTCATATTCTCTTAGGATGACCTTGGTTGTATGATTTGAATGTTATTCACTATGATAGAAAAAATACTTATATTTTTAAACATAATAATAAGAATATTAAACTCCTACAAATAAGGCCAGTAGAAAAAACACCCTCCATAACACCACACAAAATAACTTCTGACTTGCAACCTAAGCCTCCATTGAAGAAAAAATGTCAAACTGTCAATTAATTATCATAGAAAATCCTACTATTAGCCTACTATCATATCATTCTTACTTTAAAACATCTACTCTTCCTTCTTGACCCCAATGATAGAAATAATATGGTTTGGAGCTTTAAAAAAAAGAAATTGATCCATTTCTTCTTCACATATTACATGTAAAAGAAGTCATACTAGCTCTAATGAGACTCACATACATGATGTGGTCTCTTCTCTTCTTTCTAATTTAAAGTTATTGCACCCAATGAGCTTCTTGATGAGCTACCTCCTCAAAGAGACATTCAACATGCTACTAAGTTCTTACCCGGTTCTCAACTTTCTAATCTTCCACATTATAGGATGAACCCTACCGAGCATGTTGAGATTAAAATTCAAGTTGAGGAATTATTAAAAAAGAGTTTTATTTAAGAGAGTCTTATCCCTTATGCAGTCCTAACATTATTAACTCTAAAGAAAGATGAAACATTGAGAATGTGTATTGATAATTGAGCAATAAATAAAATTACTATCAAATATAGGTTTCTATTCTTATAATATGTTGATTTAATCTCAGGAGCAAATTTTTTTCAAAGATTGATCTAAAAGGTGGATATCATCAAATTCGGATTATATCAGGAGATGAGTAGAAGATGGCTTTTAAGACCCCTGATGGACTTTATGAATGACTTGTCATGCCCTTTGGATTTTCAAATTCTCCGAGCATATTTATGAGATTAATAAATACTGTTCTTAAAGCACATATAGGTAAATTTTTGGTGGTGTATTTTGATTGTATTCTGATTATTAGTCCAAGTGAAAATGAACATCTACAACACCTACAAAAAGTCTTTGAACTACTTAGACAAGAGAAATTATACATTAATTTAGAAAAGTGTATCATTTTGTAAGATGAGGTAACCTTTTTAGGCTTTATTATATCGACTACTAGACTTAAACCTAATCCTTCTAAAGTGAAAGCAATCTTAGATTGACCATCACCTAAAAGTGCTACTGAAGTTAGAAGCTTTCATGGTTTAGCCACTTTTTATCAGAGATTTATCAAGAATTTTAGTACAATTGTTCCTCTGATAACTGATATACTACAATTAGATAAATTCTGTTGAACTCCTAATGCATAAAAGGCCTTAGAGCAAATTAAAGTTCTTATCACTTCTGCACTAATCCTTAGACTTCTTGATTTTTCTAAAGCCTTTGAAGTGGCATGTGATGCTTCAAAAATTAGGATAGGTGGAATTTTAATTCAAGAGAATCATCCTATAGCATTTTTTAGTGAAAAGTTAAATGAAGCCAAACAATGATATTCCACTTATGATAGAGAGTTTTATGTAATTCAAGGCATTGGTGACACTATCTCTTACTTAGAGAATTTATACTTACCATCATCATGCCTTAAAATTCATTAATACCTAATGAAAATTAAGTCATAGGCATGCAAAATGAGTTGAATTTCTATAAGACTACTCTTTTGTTCTAAAGCATAAGCCTTGAATTGAGAATAAACCTGTTGATGCTTTATCTAGGATAAACTTAATGATTTCTTCTTTAGAATTGGGAATCCTAGGATTTGATAGAATTAAAGATGATTATATTGTGTGCCCTGACTTTCATCTAATTTATCTTGAACACCTAAATAAACTAATAATTTTATAAGGGACAATCTTGATAACAAATATATATTTATATAAAGGAAAATAATTATGCATTCCTTAATCTTCTCTTAGAGATTCCTTATCACTGAGCTACATGTTGGTGGTGTGGCTGGTCATTTTGGAAAGAATAAGACCATATGTTAATTAGAAAATAAATTTTGTTGGCCTTCATTAAAATGAGATGTTCAAAAATTAGTGGTTCAATGTTTAATTTATAAACAGGCTAAAATTATCAAACAAAGGTCTGGACAATACACTACCTTACATGTTCCTTATAAGCCTTGGAAAGACCAATAAATGGATTTTATTCTAGGATTATCTAGGACAGCTCGAGGACATGATAGTATTTTTGTTATAGTGGATAGGTTCTCAAAAATGGCTCATTTCTTACCTTGTTCAAAAATAAATGATGCTTCTTATATAGCCAAATTAATTTTTAAAAGAAATAGTGCAACTCTATGGTCTCCCTTTAACCATTATTTCTGATAGAGATGTTAAGTTTGTCTCATATTTTTGAAAAATATTATGGAAATTATTAGGTACCAAATTAAAATTTTCTTCTGCCATTCATCCATAAACTAATGGACAAATTGAAGTAGTTAATCATACCTTAGAAAATTTGCTTAGATACTTGGTAGGTAAAAGTTTAGAAAATTGGGATTTACATTTACCAATCTTAAAATTTGCCTATAATAGCACTATTTTTAGAACTACAAAAAAATCACCATTTGAGATAGTCAATGGTCAAAACCCATGATGACCAATAGATGTAGCAAACCTACCATCTAATGTATTATCTGATGCAGCATTCTCATTTGCTAAAGATTTTCAAATCTTCCATGAAGATATAAGAAAACAAATTACTATAAGTAATGAAAACTATGCTTCTAAGGCAAATCGTAATCGTTCAACGAAAGAATATAAAAAAAGTGATTATGTATTGATTCGCATTCATCCTGAGCATTATCAAACCACCAGATATAATAGATTACATGCATGAGCTTGTGGTCCGTTTAAAATTCTTAAGAAAATTGAAACTAATGCTTATCACCTTGATTTTCCTGCTGGTATGCTCATTCATCCACTTATTAATATTGAAGATATTCTATCATATGAAGGAGTTAGCAAGTTCAATCTAACTCTTTAGCAATAATAGATATAAATCATACTTAGAATAGCCCTTCCTTTGAAGTTGACTATATTATCACCCAAGCACCTTATGAATATCATATTTAGTTCGTTAGAAGAATAAGCCAAAAGCACATAGTTGACCGCATCATCTTTAGCCCACAAAATTAGAAGACTTCTTAGATTTCAACTCTATGGAGTGGAGTTCAGTGGGAGTTGGTGTAGAACATCATCAAAAAAATTAGAGCTCAAGATCCATTTACAAGATCTCAAGCTAAAGCCCAAGAAAATTCAAGAAAGAAGAAGGCCAGCCCATAAGACCCATTTTATGATTTCATCTTTTCTATTTATGTAATTTTTAATTTTCCTTTAGAAACTATATGTTTGAAATTTTGCATTTAAATATTCAAAGCATGACATGTGAGGTGGTTGAATCCACATAAAATAATAATATGTAAAATGGGTGAATGACATAAAATAATGAGGCAATTTAATACTTCACTGGTAATATGGCCACCCACCTTTCTCTCAATGTTTTGAATTCTTTTATTTTGAAAGATGCTTGTAATGGATATAAATAGCTCCTCTTACTAGAATGAAAGAGATCTTTTGGCAATTACAAATTATTGAGTTATTCTTGTGGTTTAAGTGCTTGGTGGCCAAACCTTGGCAATCCTTGGTGGGAGCATTAGTTATCCAACATATCTTCTTCTCTCACCTACAATACCCACGGTCTCTCAATCTCATCAAAAGAAAGAATGCCCACCTCCATCAGCAATGGCAACCTCCACTTCAAGAGAGAGTCTCTCGATGAGTTCAACATCAATAAAGGATTAGACTTGTCTATTTTAGATCCTTATTGGAATGGATTCATCTTTCAGACATGCCAACTCTTTGGCATGCTTGGTTAATGTGTCTGTTGCTACGTTATCTCCTCGAGGGATCTTGTAGATGATAACCTCTGAGATTTGGACCAATAACTCCATGGTGTACTTGTGGTAATGATGGAGCTTAGGTTTTAGAACTTTGTAAGACCCAATGATTTGGTTGATGACAAGCTGAGAATCTCTAAAGATGATGATATTCTGGACGCATAATATAATGACTAATTCCAGACTAACAATCAAAGCCTCATATTCAATATAGGTCCATGGATTAGACAGATGATATAAGAATCTCATCAGATCGTGATCTAGAGTTATGAGAACTATTTCTACGCATGCCTTCCCTGGGATAGTACATCGTAGTTCTTCTCCTTTTTGAAAGGAAGCCGCACCATCAAAATACATCTCCCAATAGCTAATGCTAGTGTCCCTTAAGTTCATGATTTGTTCATCAGGGAGGTCATCACTAAGCTGAGAGAATCAGTAGGAAGTGGGTGTGCTCCTAAGAATTCTGCTAGTGCCTATCCTATCATAGCACAGAGAGGTACGAATATGATATCAAACTATAATAAAATCATGGACCAACGTGCCAACCATCTGGATAGTGTCATCCATGTCATGAGATATTATAGTGGATTGATTTTGGAGACCAGATTCACTTTATGAGAAAGCATGTAGTGTTGTAGCTTTTGGGATGCGAAGATTAAAGCTAGGCAATGCTTTTCAATTGGTGGGTAGCTTGCCTCAGCAGGGATTAGACGACGACTTAGGTAGTAGAGAGCATTTTCTTTCCCTTCGTTATTGGTTTGAGCCACCAAAGCACCAATGGAGTCGTCTAATGAATGTGATGTGGATTAATGGCTCAGGGATAGGTGAACGGTAGCATTATCAAGTAGTGCTTGATATCTTTGAAAGTATGCTGACACTTATCATACTACTTAAACTTAGCATCCTTTTTAATAAGTGCTAAGAATTATTGACATCTTCTTGATAGGTTGGATATGAGGTGTCTTAGATACGCCAACTACCCTTGGAATGATTTGAGTTGAGTTAGACTTTTAGGGGGTGGCATTTCTAAGATAGCCTTGAACTTCTCTGAATCAATTTTTATTCCCCGGTGTCAGACAATAAATCCAAGGAATTTTCTTGAAGCTACTCCCAATACACACATCATGGGATTCATTTTGAGGTTAAATTATCTTAATCATTTGAAAACTACTCTCAAGTCAAAGAGATGATCTTCCTTTTTTTTGCTTTTGACTACTAGATAATCAACATAACATTCAACTTGATGATGAATGATTTCATTGAAGATACAAGTCATGGCCCACTGGTATGTAGCACCGGCATTTTTAAGTCCGAAAGGCATGACCTTAGAATAATAGATTCCAATCGGGGTTCAAAAAGTAGTGTTTCTTTCATCCTCGGGTGGCATCTTGATTTGGTTATAGCTAGATGAGCCATCCATAAAGAAGAATATTGCATCAGATGAGGCAATGTCCACCATTAATTCTGGTATAGGAAGTAAAAATTCATCCTTATGACATGCCTTATTTAGATCCCTGAAATTGACGCATATACGAATTTGGCCATTATTTTTCTTACCTAGGACGACACTCACTAACGAGGTAGGATATTTTTCTTCCCTAATAAAGCCAACATCGATCAGTTTCTTGATTTAAGAAGTGACCTGTTGTTCAATGTCTAATCGCATGCGTCTAAGAGCTTGCTTGATAGGGTTAGCATTAGGTTATATTGCTTGTTTGTGGACTGTAACTTTAGGAGATAAACTAGGCATTTCTTCATAATTCCACGTGAAGCAATCCTTAAACTCAGTTAATAGCTTAACTAAGTCATTGGATTCTTATTCATTCCATAGGGAATTGATGTATGTTAGACGTGGATTATCTTCGGTTCTAAAGTTGATCTCTTTAAGTTCATATATGGTTGATCTGATCTCTTCTTTGAACTTTGGTGGTGCATCTCTAACTTCAAGCTTATTTGGGTCATCTAAAATTTCTAAACAAACATCCTCATAGGAGTTAACATGATTTGAAAAGAACCTATCATACCCAAATTAGTGGTGATGATTAGGAAATGGTTGTCATTGTCAATTGGACCCACTGAGCCGAATCCTAGTCCTGGTCTTGATTGACAATATCTACTTTGATTGTCCCATAATCTTTCAAAGTAATCCACCCTATGTTTAGACTAAGTATGTTAGATTAATCCTTTCTTTGCTAAGTTAAGAACACAAAGTGAATACCAATCAAAATATAATTGTATTAAATCTTTATATGAGTCATCCTCAATTTCTACATTGGTTTCTTGACATGAGGATGATGCTCCCAACAAAAATCTCTTTGGCTTGACATCTGTGGATCACTTGGCGGCCTCCTTAACTACTAAACCTTCAACTTTCTGAGAAGAAAGTGAGGTTAGAGCTAAGGTTCCTAACTGTTGTTTGACTATTCTACATAATAGTGATTCAGATACATTCATGCTTTGCTTGGAGGCCTGGTCTTCATCGATATTTAGCTCAAATGTCACCCCAAAGGAGAGGGGTTGGCTGCATATGAGACTCATCCTCCAAACCGCACTCTAAGTCTATGTAGATCGGGGTATTTTGTGAGTCGAACATATTGGTGGCCAATAGGGAGAAGGTCATCCACTTGTGGAACTATCTCTAGATTTATCTGCCCACCTGGGGTCAGTCATCCCACCCATGTGTTGAGGAATGAACTATGGGAATCTAATATTCCTCTATTCTCTCTTTCTCGGCATTTTCTTATTTTCATTTTCATTATTCTTTTTCTTTTATTTTTCTTTTTCTTTTATTTCTTTTTCATTTATTTTTGAACATTCACCAAGTTTGTAAGAATAGACTTTTTGATTTGGAGGAAGATAGTAGGCTGCATTTTCATATATCTCAACCTCCTTAACTAAAAATGGCTTCAAGTCTCCTTTAACACAATACTCGATTCCACCTCTTCAGAATTTGATGCACTAATGTAAAGAGGATGAAACCATGTTGTTTCCATGTATTCAAGGCCTACAGAGCAAAGCGGTGAAAGATGTGTCTAAATCGATTATGTAGAACTTGGCTTCTATCTTCTAGGAATTTATTTACAATGGCAACACTATAGAGCCTAAAGCCCTCTTGCCTTGTAAATTGAATTCTCTCAACATCATCCAATCTCCTCGGACTTCAGAGATGTCAATCCTCAAGTAAGCAAGGGTCTTTAGACTCATAATGTTCATTGATGCACCCAGATCAACTAACACCCTGGCGAGTTTGAATCTACCCAAGTCTACCGATGTAGGGATTTTGTCACCTATCTTCATCGCTGAATGTAACTCATAGGCTTCTCTTGAAAAAACATGCCTCCTCCAATAGGATATTTTTGGATCAAGAATTTTGATCAATGACTCATCACTTTGGATAAGACAAGGGCATCATATATGCTTAGTTTAGCTAACAACTTTCTTAGGTGAGAGGACATTATATAACTTGGCCCTCCATAAGCATATCCAAAGGTGGAGCATCCCGTGGAGGGCTTCTTGATCACTATAACCAATGACTTATTTACCTTTATCTTAAGTGCAACCTAGAGGTGAGAACTTTGCCACTACTAAAGTTGACTCGGACTGAGATGATTTAGTGGAAAGTTATACGCTCATCAAGTTCACTCTCCCTACGGATTATTGAGTCGGATGACTCAAATCAATCTCAATGGTGACCAATGATTTAGGAATGGAAAATCCATTCCTAAATCAGAATAAAAATGATCAGGACTAGAGTTATTATTATTATTTTCTAGACTTGGAGAGTTTTTGAGAGGAATAAAATCTAGAGTATCAAAAGTGGAGAAGATGTAAGTGAAAGCTTTCTTCATTGATTTTTTAGATAAAGGTATAGAAATCTAATAAAGTGGGGTAGGGGTTTAGTGCCCTTGTCCCACGATAACACTCACTGGCAAAATAGGAGCTAGTGGAGGAAGACGTAGTAGATGCAATGGTGGATGGAGTGCTGGACACGGATGATGATTGCAACAGCTATCTCGCAAGTAAGGTGGAATGTCACGCCGGGCTTCTACCTCCTTCAAGTTATCCTTAGCAAATTGCAAACCTTCCTTAATGTTGGAGGTTTGAGCTGCTTCAAGCACATATAAGGGTAGCTTTCTGATCTTAGAGATGATTTTCTTGGAGGTTCGGGATAGGGAGATATCCCAACCTTCCTCTATCTTAAGAAGATCACATGTATCCCCAAGGATTATCCGAACTAGAGGGTTGTTCTAATAAATATTCCTTAGGGACGATAATGACACCTAATGTGTAGCTACACTTAAGCTAGTCCTTAAAGGTAAAGTAATCTTCTAAGACGTGATTTAGCATGTGGTGGTAGGGGCAATAGTTTTGGATCGTGACTCTTGCCCACTTTCTCTGGCTTCCTAGGCTTTGGTATTTGGAAATTAGGCTTCTTTAAGAGATTATTAAAGATCTTCCTGACAACCTCCCTCTTTAATGAATATGGTTTATTCAATTTGTCAATAAGAGTAGGTAAATGGTAGCTACCGGTGGCGGGTAGGAATACTGCTGTTGATGATGCTAATGAGGATACTACTGAGGATATTGTTGAGGATACTGTTGAGGATACTACTGAGGATACTGCTAAAGAGGCGGTGGTGGAGGCCATTGTGGGAATTGAGGTGACCGATATGATGATCGAGGTGGTGCAAAAGGAGGTGGTTGAGAAGGCCGAGCTCAAGCCTATCCGACCGACCCTAGTCGCTTCCCTATCAACTAATGTGACCTCAGCTTCTCTTCTCAAATACCTTCGACCGAATCGATCCGGGTAACTGTTTGACCTCTCTTTGTAGACTATCCACCTTGTTGATTAATTTCTCAAATATCTTAATGGTAAACCTTTAAGAATGAAGGCTACCAGGCCATGGATATTCTTGAGTAGGATTTCAATGGCATACTATTCAGATAGCTGTGATTTACATTTCATACTTAAATTGCTCCATCTAAGAACATAATCAATAAGGGACTCATCGGGGTGTTGTTGACTACAACAAAATTACCCATAGTTACGCTTTGTTGAGCTCCAACAAATCTCTTAATAAAGAGCTACTCCAATTCAATAAATGTCTTCAATAAATCATTACATAGGTCAATGTACCAATCAAATGTGATGCTTGTTAAGCTAATGATGAGGTGGAATATGAGTGTATCACTACCACCGGCATGGCAACATCCATCCCTATAATGTGCTATATGCTGGCGAGGGTTCCACTACCATCAAAGATTTTGAAGGAAGGAGGTACAAAACCTATAGGGTATTATACAATATCAAATTCCATCGGGTAGGGTCTACCTTTTGGAATAGCTGAGCCATCTCGAGCTTGTGTCAATGCATCATTCACTTATTGCTCCACTAACTACTTTATATCCTTCTATTACATGGAGGTGTTGTCCACCACTTTCCTATGAAAGCTACAATTATCTTGATCTACTAGAGAAGTGCTCTTGGGCTGATCTAGGACATGCACTAATTTGGGATGATCTATCTCTATCGGTATGTGCTGCGACACTGAGGTCTGG
Organism: Cymbidium sinense; assembly: GCA_021442155.1. Taxonomy (NCBI): domain Eukaryota; kingdom Viridiplantae; phylum Streptophyta; class Magnoliopsida; order Asparagales; family Orchidaceae; genus Cymbidium; species Cymbidium sinense. Next base: position 53,136,770 of record CM038222.1, read on the forward strand.
TTTTGAAGTGCATGGAGGGCTGCTAACAAGTCCTCCATGCTTTTCTCTATTCGGTTGATCTAATCATCCTTTTATTTAAGCTGTTGATGGAGGTGTTGGGTTGAGTGGACAGTGTCATCTTCCTCAACCACAACACCTTCCTGACTATGTTGATCTTTATGGAGGGAGCTCCTAGTATCGACCATATGGACTTCGATCGAATCTTCAAGAAGGTCATGCTCATCGGGATCAAATGTTACCTGCTCATCCTTAGAATCTATGTGATCACTGCCGAAGAGTTCCCTATTGTTAGTAAGGTAAGCAGCTATGATCTCATCAAAGGAACAATCTAATCATGCCAAAAAAAAATACTCGGGGCTGACCGGTGGAGGGACTGTGGTCACTGACCAAACTACAACTAACATTGCCTGCCGCTAGAGCTAGCTCTATGAGGGTCATGCTCACTGGAAAAGGTGTGTGTGCCGAGTGGGAGTGGGTCCTCGTGAGATCTACTCATGGGAACTATAAAACTATCATCCTCCCCTTATGACTGGGCCTAATGGTAGTGGTGGTGGTGGCACGATGCCACGCCACTTATTCACCAATACTAAAAACCAAAGTAGGAGGTTGAGTAGGGGAAATCATTCTCACCTCAGTCGGTGGAGTAGATGGAGTGGGATCCTTTGGCCGTAGCCTGATCACCAAAGACGCTGGTCTTTCCTCGGATGGGGGCTTCTGGATCTTGGTGGGAGTGGTGGATGTTGGGAGATGTACGAGCAATTATGGATGATGAGGGGAGCAGTGTGAATGTGACATTGACTACTCCTTAACGGGAGATCTCTGCCTACGGTGGGTAGCACCTGTAAGAACAATCATGTCTGAATGATCGGCCCTAACGAGGAGACAATCAGAAAAATCCATCGAGTAGAGGCGCTGCATCAGTTGTCTAACATACCTCCGTCATTCCCTTCTGCCTGCCTGAGTAGATGCTTGAGCCTCCACGACTCTCTCTCTATGAATCTAACCCTTAAAACTCTAGGGATCAATGATCATATATTAAACAAAGTACCGAACTCCAAGCATGTATATGCTCTGCCAACCTAGTGTAGGATAGTCCTAAGCCCCGACATAGGCTTCTGCGCTATCCCAAGTCTCATGATATACCGATGGTGGAGGAGAAGTAGCAATCCTCTAGTAATCTCCTCTGGTCGAGGCCAAGAGGGGTCGGGAACTTATGCCGGTCGTGAGAGAGACTCATCGGGGAGAACCCTCGTCAACTATGTGTGATGTAGCCTCAAGCTCTCTAGCTTCTCTCTTATGCTCATGCTTAATCTTTTGATTTTTATTACAAAATTTGTACAAGTGAACAAGGCAGAGCGGGAACTAGAACCTACCTCAGTAGAGGAGACTATCTTAAAAGCTAAGATAGCCTTCCCCTTTGGAGTAACCAAAGAGGAGGTAGTAGCTCTAGTTGGACCAATGGGAGGGACAGCTGGATAGATAGGTGCCAAAACTATCTCAGAATAGGGCATGGGAACCACTGCAGTCTTCCTATTCAATGGAGGGTGCTCAGACTCGGAGGGCATGTCGATGCGGATGACTGGCTTCCACCCAGCCACCTCATCTCGACTAACGATAGTGAGGGTTACCCCCTCACAAGTAACTCATGCCCCCTTGAATCCCTAGCCAGAGAAAACCATGTGGGTGGAGTTGGTCTCAGGGAGGCTGGCCCGGTCCAAGGCCAAATCTATTCTGAAGGGAAAAGTAAAAATGAACTCTGGTGGAAGCCATGTAATCAGAAAGATCAAATTGATATGAGCTATATCTCCGCATGCTGAAATGTAACTTGAGTCAGGTTTCTTCTTTAATATTTATTTGAAGAGAATCATAAAATTTGAGTCCTCATCCCACTCTCAATAATTCAAATATGATAAGTGGGTTCAAGTGGAGAGATTTGATGTGATGAGGAGAGTCTTTACCATTTGATTTTGATTTAGAACCCATCCAACCAGCTAGAGATTGGGTGGGGTTCTAAAATTTAAGGAGAGATTTAGATATTAATATTTTATGTATCTTTGAAAATATTAATGGCTTGAAGGAACCTCTACTTGTAAATTTGGGTATGCTAAGAAGAAGTAGATCGTGTTTAAAATATTTTGTAGAATGTCTTTGCTTTGTGATGTGTGAATGAAATGTTATTTACGACAAATTTGATATGTCAAGTAAATACAAATGTGTTTAGATTTGATTTTTCTTTAAATGGGACTTTCATTTAACAAATTTGGTATGTTAAATGAAAGCCAAATGTGATTTTATGTATGTTTTATTTTTCTTTGAAAATGGGACTCTCACTTAAAAAATTTGGTATGTTAAACAAAATCCCAAATGTGATGTGGTATATGTTTTGAAAATGAGACTCCCACTTAACAAATTTGATATGTTAAGTGCATGTCCAAATGTGGTTTGATTTGTGTTTTTCTTTTCTTTGAAAATGGGACTTTCACATAACAAATTTGGTATGTTAAGTGAAAGTCCAAATGTGCTTGATATATGTTTTGAAAATGGGACTCCCACTTAATAAATTTGATGTCTAAAGTGGAGGTCGAATGTGAGATGGAAATGAGGCCCTCACTTAACAAATTGCGTGTGTTAAGTGGGGAATCAAATATGTCATGAAAATGAGATTCTCACTTAATAAAATTGATATGTTAAGTGGAATCAAATATGATTTATGAAAATAATACTCTCACTTAGCAAGTTTGACATGTCAAGTGAAACTAGCAATACGTAACTGAACCGAGATTCTCACTCAATAATTTTAATATATTAAGTGGAAATCAAATGTATATGAAAGTGATATTCTAACTTAACAACTTTGATATGTTAAGTGTAATCAATATGACAAGAAAATAAGATTCTTACTTAACAACTCTGATATGTTAAGTGGGAATCAAATGTGACATCAAAAATAAGATTTCACTTAACAACCTTGACATATTAAGGGGCTGTTTGGTTCCGTGTAATTAGCGTGTAATGTAATCTAAATACACGCATTTATCTTTTTTCCGTGTTTGGGTTGCGGTAATTTAATTACCATGTAAAATTTTACGGCATTTCAAATTCCTTTGCGAGTGTTTTCTGTAAATGGAATACCCCAAAATCGAGCAAATTCGAAGTCACGGTTAACGACAGAGAACTCCTCGTCTCCGCAATCTTTTGCATACCCACCTTCGCGACCCGCCCATGAGAGAGAACGAGGCGAGCAAACCTTGTGGCGGCGGGGAGGTGAGATCGCCCAACATTGCTCAAATTAGCGGAACCTTCGCGTACATCCCTTTTCCTCCCTTTTTCCACTTCCTTCAGCGGGTATATCGGAGTTGATTGAGAGCCGCAAACCTTATTTTTCTCATTCTCTTTCTTCGTAAATGGAATATTACGGAAGGAAGGTGAATACCATTGTTGATATGGAAGATCCGCCATTAGAAGATCATGAAGAAGACCAAATGCAAGCGAAATGATCAAGGAGATTTACCGAATGGATGTAAGCCTTCACAAATCGCATCTGTTTTGCATCATAAAGTAAAATTTTGTGAAGTTCGATCCATTTATTGCATTCATTTTAAAGGATTCAGCCGATACAATCGAAACTCCCAAGCTATTTACGCATCATATTGACCATATAGTGCAACTTGCAACCATCTAACCATATGCGGTCGACTGAACAAAAGGAGTTTAAAAGATTCATATCACGAGGAGGCGAGAGAAGGAAGGAAACAAAGCGCTTGAAAGCTTTAGAAAGAGTCAAGGCACGTTTCTCTCAGGCGTCTTAGTTTTGGCTCTCTAGTTCAATAATCTTAGTGTAAATAGTTGAGCATTTTTGCGTGTTTTCAGTCTTTGAGTAGAGTGAAATCATAATTAAATCTTAGTGTAAATAGTTGAGCATTTTGTTTTGAACATTTTAGAATACTAAAAGTTCCATTCGGACATGAACTTGCGTTTTAGTGGTTGTATACACAACCGTTTTTTTTGATTATGTAATTTGATGTTGCTTTATATGCACTTGTTGAATGCTTTTTCTTGTTATGAAATCAACGGATTTCTACATTGCAGATGAAAGCATTTCCTTTTGCTATGCTGCCCTTTTCTTTATCCTTGATTAGCTTATATTGATGAGTCCTTTTTCTTCCATTTTCTCTGCAATTTGATCATTCCATGAATCTGGTGATGACAACCCAATTCATTTATCTATTGGCATTCATCTTGTTGCTTTTAAGTGCTTCTTATGGAGATCTTATATAATTGTGCCAAGTTAAAAAAATATTTTAGCGGTGATTTCTCCCACTTTATATATTATTCCCATTCTTGAACATAAGCTTTTTTAGTTATTTGATAGGATAAAGTGCAAGTATCTTGCTCAATTGGTCAAATTTGCATAAGCGAGAGAAGAAAGCTTGGAGTTTGATAAAGCTTTGAGAAAACTCTTTTACTAGATTTTGACTTACTATGAACACTTTGCTATGGAGGCTAGATGGAAAGACATGTTAAAAAATGCGTATCTTATTATGCCTTTGGAGAAGAACAAATATAAATGTATAATCCTTCTAAGTGCATGAATCATGTTGTTCAAACATGACTATTTATGGTTAGAATAGTTGTGAAAGCTTGAGAATTTCAATGATTGATTCATCATAGCTTTAGCTAACATATGCCCCTTGCTTGTTTATTTTATTATTGACAATGGTAGATATGTTAGCATAAAAACTGCAGCTTTGTATATGCTTACTCTCAAGCTAATGTATGGAGCCTGGTTTTAACAATTGTTGAAGCTTGAGAATTTCAATGATTGGTTGAGCATGGCCCTAACAAATCTATTGTAGAGGCATATGTAGTCATGTTTTATTACCATAAAAAACATGCCGCAATAACTTCACGCCTTCTTAGTTTTCTCTCCACTGTCATCCAAAACAACAAAACCGATTTAGAATGGATTCGTTTGGGTTGATAAGAGGTAGTGATGCTCATCTTTGTTGTCTAGTAGGTGGATGTGGATGAAAGAGATTTAGTGAATGTTGTGTTCGATTAATTTTACAATGAATGGAAGAGGCAAACCTTTTCATAAACACCACACATTTTCATATCGAGCTAGAAATGTCTTAGTTGTAGTATATTTTATTTTGTTGGATTTCTAATTCAAATCTAATATGCAATATAATGAATGCTAGTATTCTAAAATGTTCAAAGCAAAGCAACATGCAACTTTAGTTGAGCAAGGGTGAGCAAACTTTTGGAATCCAGTTTAGCGAGGTCGCTCTTCAAGTGAAGGAAATTGTAGGAAGGTATGGAGCTCGGAGTTTTGAGTAAGAACCAGGAAGAGTGTCTTGTAGAAAACAATAATAATGAAACTTGATTTCAGGTTTTGCTTTAGGTGCTCTTTGTTGATGTTGAAGAAGACTTGTAATTGCTCTTGCAATGACCATAATGCTTTGTGCGAATCTATGCCATTTTATGAAATTGAATTCCTTACGTTTCCTTTTTTACTTACTATGAACCGGCGTCATGTTTAGAATTTCCAAACAACTGTAAAAACATTTTCTTATTCAAAGCCATACAAATAATTCTAATAATGTATATGATACGAGGTTAAAATATGTTGTGAGCTCTGTAATCTCTTGGTCAGATGCCTTTCATGGAATATCTCTATGTTTCCCATGGAAATGTTGAAGCATGTATATGATACGAGGTTAGAAAATTTCTACTGATCATTTTACTCCAATCTACCTTGTAATGACAATGATTGAGGTGCTCAGGGCTTTACATCTTATTCTCTTGTGATATCTTCAATTAATGGTAATTTTCTCCTTAATCCACTCGGTGTTGTTAAAGTGATTGCATTATTTTTTTTTTTTTTTTTATAAAATGTGGTATTACTTCATTTCTTTTCTGTGCCCTCATGTGGAGATGCAGTTGCTTTGAATCCAGCTCGACATTGTGACTGATTTTTAGGTATGAACAGATCTTTGATGCCAAATTAACTTATTTATGAGGCGTGAAGGATGTCTTGAAAGACATATAAATGGTGCAACCATTTTTCCTGAAATATTTTTGTTTTATGCTATGGTTAATCATCCTCTTAATTATGCAAGACATGTCCTGAATCAAAAAATCATCCAGTTTCTTATCAAATCATCGAATAATCCTTTCAGTTTTTCATAAATAACATCATTTTTTAGTAAGTAATTTATTTCCTGCAGTAAAGGAATGGATTTGATTTCTGATAGTCATTCAGCTAGTTCCAGTAGTCTTTTGCAATCCCCTCTCGTTGATTTCTTTTTTCAAAGCTCTTACGTCTTCCTACCTCCCAGCTGCAGCATAGATATTCGATAAGAACATGTAGTTTCCACTTGGAGGTTCCATTTCATTTAGCACAAATCTTGTCATTTCTAGATTACTAGACAAGACAAGCACTCAAACTCTTCATACACTTTCGCATCGGCTCCATGAGCATCGAATGAACCAATTTTAGAGCTCTCTGAAATTGTTATCTTTAAGAATTTTTAATAATAGTTTCTGAGTATAAATTTTTGTGAATTTGGAGTTCTGTTAGCTGATTTTTCAAATACAAAGTTCATTATTCATATTTTTTCTTTGATTTTTTGTCATACTTTATTGCATATATACATGTACTCTTGTTTTGCTCTCATCTTATAGGAATTTCAGAATTTTTAGGTCATTATTTGACCTAAAAAGATTATGTAATTTTTAATATATATATATATAGCTTCCTATGAAAGCAAAATAAAAAAATATTTTAAAATAAATAATAGATATCATTAAAATAAATTTATTTATCAGTTCAAGTTATATAGATATCATATTGTTTTCTATTTTTAAAATAAATATATTATAATTTTTTTAACTAAGTAATAAATTTTTATTTATAAAATATTTATATTTTAATATATAATTAATTTATTAATTTAATATTTCAATTAATGAAAAAAATTTCACTAATTTCAAAATATACAAGAGTATTCAATACAAGTATTTACTTTACTTTACATATGCTCAACCAAACAGAAAATATAATTTACATGCATTTACTTTACATAGAACCAAATAACTGTAAAGTATTCAGAATTCACTGTATTCACTTTATACTGTATTTCCTTTTACACTACATTCTAAATGCAGGCAACCAAACAGCCCCTAAGTGGGAATCAAATGCATATGAAAATGAGATTCTCACTTAACAACTTTGACATGTTAAACGAGAATCAAATGCATATGAAAATGAGATTCTCACTTAAAAAATTTGACATGTTAAGTGGGAATCAAATGTATTTGATGTGTTTTCTTTCTTTTTTGGAAAGTGAGGGGAATTCTTTGTTTAACAAGTGTGCCATGTCAAATAAGATTCTAAAAAAGAGGTGAAATTTATTTAACAAATTTTAAGTATGTTAAATAGATTTCTTTGATATGTTTTGATGCCATGTTTGTGATTTCTTGATTTTAAAAAGAGAGAAACTTCAACTCTAGCATATATGAAATATGTTGAGTGGAGTTTTAAAATTTGTTTTTGTTATGATTTGAAAATAGAATCTTCATTCAACAAATTTGAGTATGTTGAATGAAGGTGGCTACTTTTTTTTAAAAAAAAAAGTGTATTTGGAAAGTGTCATTTTGTGAAATAATTTATTTTCTTAAATTTTATGATAAACCTCGCCTCACCAAGCTAGTGGTAAGGAGGTTCTAAATTTTTATTATTTCTCCCTTCATTGATAATTTTTTTTTTTTGACCTACTAGGGAGCCCAATAGGGGTTTGAAGACCTACACGGAGTGATGTCTTAAAACGTAAAGGATGTTGGCTAACTTTGCCTAAGAATGAAATAGGCAAAATGCTAATGGAAGGAAAGATAGTTTTAGACTCACATAAAATGCAAGTCCACTATCGATGCTTGGAGACAACAATCATCTACTAGAGATGGAGAGAGGAACCATCCCTAGTGGAGTCATCAAAAAACTCTATGGTGTTTATTTTTGATATTCATTTGTGTGTGTACATGTGAGGGGATACTATGCAGATCTAAGGACGCACTTATTGAGGTAATCAGATACGACATCAAGAAATAGTGCATTATCTCAAAAGATAGAAATCACTACCCTACGATGGACATAATCACCTAATAAGGACTCCTAAGGCATGATGGGTGTTTCAATATACCAGAGATTTTTCTTGTACTTTATAAGAAAAAGTAAAACAGGGTTTATTAAAATTAGGTTCGTTAAGTTCACTATGGAGGCAAGCCTCCATATTTAATTACATCTTAAGGAAAAAGGAATCCCTTAAGAATACTCTTGATTTAAGTAGGCGATTATTTTCTCCAAAGAATTCAAAGATAGGACTATCAATAGATTGGTTGTATTTTGGAAAATCAAGTGGGATGAAGAAAAAAGGAGAGAGTTATTATTGGTGCCAAAGGAGATAAGTAGGGAGTGCTCGTGATAATAAGAAACCTTGTAAGCACTCCAATCTATCCTATGGTTGGGCTTTATATATTTGAAGTTGAGGAGATTTCTATGTTTGAGTTGAAATTTTATTAAAAATTTTGGGCTTATAATTTCACAACACAAGATTGTGGAAATGCCTAAGAGGTGAGGATTTATGCTTGTAGCCCCAATGGGAAATAATAATCTCAGATCCTAAATCTAGGGAGCTTTGGTGAAGGCCAAAGTATGACTTAAATCTAAAGCAAAAGTAAGTATATGGTTTACCTCCATAAGAGAGAGAGTAAACCATCTAACTAGACTAATTATTGCCTGGAATGACATCTAGCTAATACCTCATATACTTTAAATCCATGTAGGAAAGTCATATGTTTTTTTGCAAGATGGCTAGGTTGTTATAATTTAGAAAAGAAACTAAGTCCTTAAACCCACTCCCTAAGAGATTAGAGCATGAGGGGTATGAATAATGACTTAAATCTAATGCAAATTTTTATCAAATTTCATTTAATTTAGGACTCTTTATTTTGACATAGGCTGTGGAATTTTATATGCCTAAATGTATGAGAAATTGATCATGGGTCAAATGAAAAGGGAAAGAGGTGTTCTTCCATCACAGGCTCTTAAATGTTAAGCTCATTCTATCTGGCAAAGATGGAATCCCTCTTAACAAGAGTGGAACAAGTTCATTATGCATGATATTAAACATATAATATCCAGCTAAGGAGTTGCTAAATATTTTATTATCTTGATTTAATTCCTAAGCTTTTATGTGAGATTATGAGTTGTTAATGGGATACAAAAATTTTTTAATCCTAAGAGCCTAATTGCATCCAGGCCATACAACAACCACCAATCATGAATAAACTATGAAATTGTATGCTTTTTCTAATGCACAAGCTAAACTGATCATCAAATAATTTTATAAAGCTATCATAAAAGAATAAACAACCGATGCAGTCGGGTGCTGTCGTACAACCCGAAAAGAAAAGTGGGTAGTCAAGCTCTACCCTTATACAACCCAGATTACAAGAAAATAATTATAATCAAGAATAATGAATGTTATGGGGGTCTTCATTCTACATTCTTCCTTCTTCATTTGATTTACTTCATTTTTTTCTTCCTTTTGGCTTGATTTGGGTATGCTTGCTCCAAAGGCATCACATGGTACATAAGACTTTGTCTTATAACCAATGCTCATGTTAATCCCCTATAACATTCATCCTAATCCTAATTACAAAATTACATTAAAAGAAGGAAAGTGAATCTAGCTATATCTGCAAAATAAATGTTAGCTAAACACACCATACAACCCAAGCAGTAATATGGATAATTTGGACTTAGCACCCCATAAATGGGTAACTAAGTCCACCTGTCCTAACTTGAGTTATGCTTGTGGGCTAAGCAACCTGCACACCAAAAATATTTATATTTTTATTATGATGGCCCCTTAAGCACAACACCCTATTGAAAATATGATTAAGCTAATATCGACCTAACACCCAGACTATGAGGCATACACCCTAACATCCAATCTAAAATTATACATTATAAAATAAGCATACATCAAATCATATGTTGCCCTAACATAAAGCTAGAAATGGTGACTTAGTATAAAGTGTGTACATGAAATCTTGTGTGTTATGTCCTAACTAGGCTTTAGAGTTATAATTTGTGAAGTGTGAGGGATTTAATTTATAAAGGATTGATTTCTCTTTAAGTGGTTTAATTGATTCGAAGATTTCACTTAGTATTTTCTTTTCTTTCATATGGCCTACACTTAACAACTAAGTGTTATAAAGAGAAGAAAGAGGGGGAACCTTTCTTTCATTCCTACCATAAATCATTTTTAAAGTAAATTAATTAATTAATTTCCTTTAGTGATGACTTATTATATGTTTTAATTAATCCTAAGTTTAGGTTCACCCTAAATGACCTCATCCAATAAGAAAGATATTTTAAAATTAATTGGGTGGGAGAGAATCAACTGTCACGGAGAAACTTTTCCCAAGTCACCCGTGCGGCCTTAGCACTCTTTCTTCAATGCTAAGTCAGCCTAACTTTCGCAACACAGGACTAGAACACTCAAATCTCTTTTATAGAGGAGAGGTTAGAAAGATTGGGAGCACTTCACTATGTAAAGAAACTTTACAATACAAGAATACTTGGGATCCTTGATTGATTCCTTGGTTTCTTGGTTGGTTACAAATGAGGGGTGAGGTCTCCTATTTATAGCTCTCCCCCTATCCCTAGGAATAATCTAGAAAAGAATATTCTAGAATACAATATTATGTACATGGTTCTAGATCTTTCTATGCCACTCTAGCATATACAAGGGTTCTAGAGTATTCCATACCATTCTAGAGTCCTCTTGAAGCATTCCTCCTCCAAAGCTTTCTGGAATATGGTGGAACCTTCTAGAGTGCTCCAGGTTATTCCCCATCTTTTTATAATTCTCTAGAAGCTTCCCTCCTTGTGTATGGCTAAGAGAGCATGGTTGAATCATATCAAATAAAATCATTTATGGTAAATCAAAGCTTTCTTAATGTCATTTTTAATTTCATGTTTCGATTTGATTTAAGAATGTGAGAGGAGGTTTGCTAATCCTAACCCACTCTCATGTTTATTAATTGATTTAGTTTAATGAAATTTAATTAAGTTAATTTTTTTAGGTTAATTAGGTTGTAATATGCATTAAATTTATTAATTAACCCTTTCCTTTGTTGTCTTAACATAATTAACCAAATAATTATAAGCCAACATGATTTGCACATACATTTGAAGATAAATCAGTAATGATCCTAAGAAATGAAAGGGTCTAATGCAATTGGCTCACAATTAATGATTAATAAAATTAAGGAATTTAATTAAGTACTCTTATAATTCCCCCCACACATGTGGGTTAACTATAATTTTTTTAGGACTTTCTTAAGTTATTAAACACCTAAGGGTTTAGCCCAAATTTAATTAATCATGTTCTTATATGATTATGATTTCAATTTAATTAATTAAGCTATTTGATTAACTAATTAAAAGAGAAATAGGGAAATAGATTGGGGAGGAAGCCTCAATCCCATTCCATAGGTTCATTCACTATTGGATAGTGATTAACCACTTAATTAATTGATATTATACTGTTCATGTGATTAATTAATGTCTAATTAACTTAGGAGGGTAATTAAAGCTTAATTAGTCAATTTTCCAAATTAATTAAACAACAAATCCCAAAAACTATTATGGGAGGCAAAGCTCATCCCATTGAATTAACCCACAAAATTTAGGATTAATTACTTAAGTAATTAAAGAGTAATTAAGCTAATTAATTTCTTAATTAAACTTTAATAAATCTCTAATTACTATTCCAAATTAATTAAGATTATTTTTTATAAATTCTCCTCTAAAATACCTTTAAAATGAGTATTTATTTATATTTTTTTGATTCTTCTATAATTAGTTATGATTTTAGGAAGTTTTGGCTATTAAAACACATTAATTAGGCCTAATTACACTCCTAATCCCGTCGGTGCCAAGTGGTGTGCTGATGTAGCGCGCTTTCCACGTGGCACCATGGGATTGGCTATTTAAGTTATCGCCATCAATGTTAAGTCAGATGGTGGTGAGACATGCTTTCTCGTGCATCGTTTGATCCAAAATCGGACAGCCATGATTAATCTCGCGGTGTAAAGAGGATTTAATTGATTTGATTTAATAGATCTAATCACGATCGTCCATTCCGATCATGTGGAACGGATGGTGCATGATCTATCATCCACTGGCGAGGGAGGATGGAGCCCATTCCTGCTTCACATGATCCGCTCAGTTGATCTGTCTGATCGCACATGAGGAGGGTCCAAAGGTATCCAACGGTCAAGATCAGGTGGGGTGGAAGTTTTCTTTAGAAAGCTCCAACAAAATTTATTATATGGTTAGTTTCAATGGCATACCTCACCAGAGCTCAAGACTAATTCGATTAAGGAAGCTTCGTCTAGTAGAGATAAGGCCTTATTAATTAGCATAAGCTCCAATTTGAGGTTGATAGCTCAAAAGGCTAACTCACGAGGCGTAGGTGGTCGGTGTTGATCAAAGTCCACCCTCCGACCGTCAAGAAGCTCGGAAGGCGATTCGTTCTTGCTCGACTGGGCTCCAAGGAAGGTGTGTGCAAAGTTAATTGCATTTTGGTGGGAAAATGAGCAAATATGAATCAATGGGATGCTCCCCTGTTTCAACTTGAAGAAAATTGAGAATGGGGAAATAAGGAATGGGCTTGGGAGCTTGGGGAAGGTCTCTAGCAGCTCATCTTAGGTAGCTAGGGCTTTGAGGAATGCAGGTGTGTGAGCTTGAGTGGAAATGAAGGGAGGTATTAGTTTGGCTTCTTCTTGATCATTTGGTCACCTCAGAGGGTTGTGGAGGTCCTCAAGTGGATGAGTGGCTCTATTTGGTTAGGTGAGAGTGTGGAGGAGGCTGTCAAGGAGGGTAGTGGATGTCCTTGGTGATTTCAAATGCTCCAATAGTGGAGGTGAGGTGATTTCACCTCCCCATAGGTCATGGCCGACCCAACCACCCGTGGGTTAGGTTGGGCAATGTCCTAGGAGCCTAGGTCGACCAATGGGAGAGTGTCAAGTGATCAAAGAATAGAAATGACCACTAACATTGGTGATTTGCCTTGTGTGATACCCTTAGCCCAAGGGTAGGATGGTCATTTGGCATTGATTTGATTTGGACAGATTTGAAATGAGTCAAAAATGGGTTAGCCCAAATTTCAAGTGATTTAGAGTTCCTTTGGTTTGATTTGGCTCAATTTGATCTATGCCAAATTGGGTTAGGTTGAGTTAAGTTGGCCAATTAATCAAATTGGGTCAAACCAAGGGTTGGGTCAAGTTCATATGATCATTTGGAGTGTATTGGTGTCATTGGTTTGGTTTAATTTGGTTTAGATTTGGTTTTGAGTTCATTTGGGTCAAATGGGTCAAGTTGACCAATTTGACCGAATTGACCAAATTGGCTTAAGTCATGGCTTGGTTTGGGTTTGGTTAATCATTTGGAATATGTTGTAGGCTTTGGTTGAGTTTAATTTAGATTTGATTGAGTTTTAGGTTGGTTTGGCTCTTTAGGTCAAGTTGGGTTTAATAGGTCACTTGGTCATCAATCTATTGCTAGGTTGAGTTTGACTTGGATTGATTTTGATTTGGCTTGATAATTAAAGATTTCATTTATATTTGGAATGGTGATTGATGGAATGATTGACTTGTAAGAAAATCAATTGAATTTGGTTAGAATTTGAGTGGCATTTGGCTAAGTCCATGAAATTAGCTTAAAGGGTTTAGATTTAGATTTTGATTTAGTTTGATTTAGTTTTGATGATTTAAATATATATATTTTATTTATATTTATGAAGATTATTGAAGATATGATTGATTCATGAGAAAATAAATTGAATTGGAAGTGATTTAAGAGATTTGGCTAAGCTCATGAAGGTTGATTCATGTGCTTAGAAAGGGTTTTGATTTAATTTGAATTAGTTTGATTTGGTTTTAATCATTTTGATGTAAATTTGATTTATATTTGGGAAGATAGTTGAAGATATAAATTGGTTATGAGAAAATCAATTGATTTTGGATTGATTTGAATTGGATATTGGTTGAGGTCATTAAGGTAGGTCACATGGCTTATGAAGGATTTGATTTGGATTTTGGTTTAGATTGATTGTAAGTTTGATAGATTGATTTAAAGGGTTGAATTGGTATTTGAGAAAATCAATTAAGTTTGGATTAATTTGAATTTGGCTAAGGTTAAGTACATAAGATAAAATCATAGGGCTTAGGTTGATTTTGAATTTGGATTTGATCATGTGCTTTAATCATTTGGCTTAAAATTTGAATTCGGATTTAAATTTGAATTGAATTTGAGATTTGATTTTGGCTTAAGAAGGTGAACATGGGTTGTATTTGGGTTGTATGGTAGGAGGGTTATCCTAATCCCTAAGGCATAGCCTAATCCTATGATTAACCCTTCTAAGTCTCTAAGTTTAGGTTAAGTATTCACCTAAGTGTTAGAAGTGTCTTATGACTAGGGAAGTCTTAGTGTCTAGAAGACTCCTAAGTCTAAGATGAGGAGATTGAGAACTCACTCCAAAAGTGAGGTCAACAACAACTAAATATTATTTTTTTGGCACCACATCTAAAAATCTTATGGGAAGATGGTTCAATTCTCTTCCCCCCTTAAGCATCATATCATTCAAGAATTTCTCATACTTGCTATTAGTGTAGTTCTCAACATTAAAAGATCTTTGAAGGGCATCCAAACTCTCTTCTATATTGAACATGAGAGCAAACTTGAGAAAGTGTATCATATGGTTTAACAAGACATTCCAAAAAGTTGTTAATGATGACAAGTTTGGTGAATAAAGCCTTTATTTTTGAGTATGATTATGTGCTAACAACTTCAAATTTTTTGTTATTAATTATTTTGTAGACAATATGGTGAGGTCTTCACATAAAGTAGATAACATATATAGTCACCAAATAGTTCTTGTAAGAGTTAGGCATTATTTTATCACTTCTTCTCATTGGAAGAGAAAAAACACAAAGCATAATAGAATTTGTTTTTCTAACCCAAGAAAATAATGACAAAAGAAACTTATTAAATTGGGGAAATTAATTTAAAAGGGAACAATTTATAAGTCAACTTATATTACCTCAATAAAATATTTTAAAGACAATATGCTTCCATTGAAGCGACCACTTGCCTAAATCATAGATGCAGTTGAAAACAAAGAATATTTTAAATGTTCCACACTTATGAATAAGCAAGTAGCGTGATAAAACTTAAGCCATGGCATTGAGGATTGTAGATGCCTAAAGGCTTTTGTAAGCATTATTAAATAATGCACTTTGAAAATAACTTATTGATAAACATACCAAGTAGCAACCTCAAGATTACAAGTCTTTTATCTTTAGAGATTCAAATAGTTGGTACAATATATGTCATTAGTGTGCCATAGTTGAAGCATTATGATAAAAGAGTTTGAAATGACTTACATAGTATAAAGTTCACTCTCCTTCTTTCTCACCAACCCCACTAGTAACCTTCTTAGACAATAAATAACAAAACTACAAGATCATCTATAATGACACAATTATAATGTTTACGGATCATCATCGATACTTGTAGTTCAGTGAAAATCTTTTTCTCAACTTGCCTAAGAAGATAAATAATACTTTTTTCATTTTTATGAACTACCAAGCTTGCATATAAAAGCATGATATTGTATAATCAAACTATTGGGATTTTGGTAAGAGCAAAAAAAATATGAGTTTTGTTGCGTGCTGGAAAACCAGTTGCGGTAGAGTAAAAATTTATGCCTTAGCCTTGTTGATTCAAAGACACACACAGTAATTAAAGAGCAACACTCACCAGAATTTTAACGTGGAAAACCTCGAAAAGAGGGTAAAACCACGGCCTAGCCCAAGAAAAGATTCCACTATGTATCCTTTCGAGTACAAAATCTTCCATAACGGATTACGAATTCTATTTGAGAAAGGGACATAACAACAACGATCGGTTTATAATAGTTCGATGTTGGAGATCTTTGGGTACCGGTGGAAATGCGGTATAATTAATCCATGGCTGGCGTGCTGATTCGGGATCTTCAAGCTTTAGAGCTTTCTCTTCCTCCTCACTTCACTTTTCCTCTTCTTCCTCGAGGACTCTTCCTCTTCTTCCTTGCCTTCCTTGCTTTAGCTTCCTTCTTCACTTGCTTGGACTCTTCTTCTTCTTCCTTGCTTCTTGTTCTTCTTCACTTGCTTGCTTCCTTCTTCACTGCTTCCTTCCTTTATTTAGGCCCCTCCATGTGAGGAGGCCTATTTATATAGATGTATTAGAAATTCACGTAGCCCATACCACTCCCCTCGATGACTCGGATGACTTCGATCATTTGATGTATTTTGAGCATTTGGATGCCCAAATGAAGTGAATTATGAGATCTTAGGCTCATTAGATCGGCTCGAGACGCCGATTTGACTATAAACACTTCATATTGAGAGTTTTGAGATTTAATTGATGTCAAGATTCTAATGATATTTTAAGTCATGATCGACTATTAAAATTATATAGAACATCAAGATTTGCTTTGACTAATTTTGAGAGCCATATCAAGTTTAAATTTCGTTATAAATTTTTATATTTAGATGAGAAATTAAAAAAAAAAGTTATATGAGAATTTTAGGCCTATAAATAGAAAATTTTAAGGTGTTAAAAAAAAAAAAGCCATTACCTTGCCGGTCTTCTTCGCTGAGTTCGGCGAGTCAACAGGATGGATGCGTGGCGATAGTTTCCGTGCTTGTTCACCTTGCTTAAGTCTCTTGCCCATCATCTTCATCTCCCTTCAACGCTCGCCCAAAGCCTCAGTTCTTCTTTCATCATTTTCTTTACCACTTCGTCTTTATGCAACAGATTATGCCGATCGGCCCTACACATTTGTGCCCTCACAAACTCATAGACTGAAACCTTCCTTCCTCTCTATAATTCTTCCGTCTCTGATAATTCACTTTCTTTGTTTCACATTGTTGACGGCAAACTCGCCCGTCCCCTTCCTCACATTCCATGCTTTAAGTCCTTAATTAATTTGCTGGCTCTTTCTGCTAAGTGTTAACTTCGTAGTTAGCTCTACCTCATATTTCAACTCGGTGAGTTTTGATTATTTAAAGATATAGACCATCCTTTATTAATAAGTCAATGAGTTCATTCATTATGATGTGACAAGAATTTTTATACCATTATTTTGAAGTTTTACAAAATACAATTTTTAAATTTTTTAATGTTCAACACCAAGTCTTTAATTTTATATTTCAACTTGGTAGTAAATGAGAATAAATTGAAAAAAATTTATATACATAGCATATAATTTTTATGCATTTGTATATCTAATATTTATATAAAATTTATTTTTTATGAAGAAAAAGATGTATTTTATTTTAAGTAAACTTGGATGCTATAAGTTAACTTGGAATAAAATTAGGAGAGAGAGAGAGCTGTAATCTTGAAATCCTTCGTCGCAAGCCCTGACGATCACCGTTGTCGATTATCGCCGACTGGTGCCGACTACTATTATAATCCAACTACAAAAGTATAGCTATTGTAACCAGATTTTGGAACTTTTATCATTTTATTTTCTCAAATAAGATCTTGTAATCTTGTTATCGAGAAAGTGAGAACTTTATACTCAAATATATATAGAGTAGAATATTTTGACTGAGATAGGTCCCGTAATTTTTGTTTGTTATTATCTTTTTAACTATTTATATGTGTGTTAAATTTTCATTCAAGTTAAGATGTGAAGTTTTATTTTATTGATTTATATTTGTTGGCATGCAATAATTATAAATTAGTAGAATCAAATGCTACGTTATATATAATAATATATATAAAAATTTAATTATAATTTACATTAAAAATTGTTATTAATTGAGCCTATATGTTTTTTAATTGTTTATAAATTTATGTGTTGTTGTTGATGATAATATTCTATGTTTAATTATGAATATAATTTGTATATATAGTTTATGTATGAAAGTTGAACCTTTAATATATTTTGATGTTGACTTTCATTTAAAGAAATAAAAATATATATCAAAATATTATGATAAAAACTACATCAAGATTTTCTTAAAAATGATTAAATTTATTCAAAGATTAGTGTAATAAAAATTTATCATATGCATGCAATGTCAACTTTTAACTAAATTTAATAATTGAGAAAGAGCGGAGCGCATGAGGCGAAAACTAGGGCTCCCAAGGTAAGTCCCAAGAACCACCTGCTCTGCTCCTCCCTCATTATCTTAAACATTCTCCACCTCCTCAACTCTATTCTCTATCTGACCTCCATTAGGGCGGAGGTCGAAGTCCTCTTTCTTGAGAAATGGCCTTACCCGGGAATTTGTCTCAAGCATCTTTCCCTCCTTTATCTGCCGCCGAGCTACATCCCTCCTGTCAACAACTGGAAAGATCTTCTTCTTGCCCAAAATGAGAAGAGTAAAGCCGCCTCGTTATCCTTCATCCCCCCAATCGTCGGAAGTTTGCTTCTCAAGATGATTTATCTCAAGGCGTAATGAATGGAATCTCTCATTGGTCGGGCATGCTATAGGAAAAGACCGTATTATGGTTCCTTATTGAATGCTGTGAAGAGACGATGGAGGTTTAAAGGTTCCATGGATCTTCTAACATTGGAAGGCGACTTTTTCCTATTCAAATTTTCATGCCAAGAAGATTACGATCTTGTCTGGGATAATGGTCCGTGCTTTAAATGGCCCTTTATTTTCAAGTGGGAATGGAACTTCCACCAACAAAAGAGCAAATCAAAGAATTACCCCTATGGATCAAACTTCCAATTTCCCACTGTCGTGTTGGAATGATTTGGGATTCTCCAAAGTTGCGAGCCAAATTGGCATTCCTTTAGCTTGATAATCTCACGAACTAAAGCAAGAATCACATTTGCCGGATTTGTGTTCAGATTAACAGATCAATCTTGCCGGACTCAATTCCAATCAACTTGAATGGGCTGAAATTTAATCGAGAGGTGGTGTATGACTGGAAACCGCTTGCTCCAAATGCCAAACTTTTCTCATGATGAGAAATCTGTCCCTTAAACCCGACACCTTCTACACGCAAGAGGAAGAAGTAAGAGAAGGCCATACCGTAGAGATACTGGGTGCAAAATACGCAATTGGACATTGTTCCTATTGATGAATCCACCGTGAACCGCTCGTGAAACGAGGAATTACGTCTTTAGAAGTCATTGAGAACACCACCTCCACAACAAATTACTGACCTAAACCACTCACCTATTCAATCCCTGTGTTGGAGACGGAAACTTATCATGAAGAGATAACCACCAATTTAGGAGAATCGATGTTTTGATATCCCTAAGGAGGCTCAAAGCAAATTCACATTTGTGAGGAATCAACCGCTTATAATTCCAACACAGTGAAACTTAGTGATATTGCTCTTTACTTAAAACCGCGACGGCAAATTCCACCGCTAGTCTTGAATCGGATCCTCGTGGAAAAGCTACTCTTATACCAGGTAAGTCTATCTATTCGTTGGATAATGCTAAGGAGAAGGTTATTCACTCCAATGCGACTAAAGGAAAGCAAAAAAAGGGCGGAAGCCCGCAACATCTTCATCCTCTTAATGTCACTCGGTTCTAGTCACTGGAACGTCGGGGTTATCTCGAGGCGAGTTTGATTGTTTTCGATTGATTCAAGAGACTCGTCGATCTCTCCTTTGCTGGAAACTAAAATTGGTACGTAAATCTCTCGCAATCCTTTCCTTCTAAAAAATTTAATCTATTCAATTCTGAATCGCAAATTTCAAACTTTGAATCTTGGGGTGAATATGGATCAAGTGGTGTTCGGATAAACTTGATTTTAAGCCTTTGATTGTCAAGTTGTTGTTGGCTACTTACTGGGAATTATACCTTCTACTTGTCCTGCATTTATGCTGAAAATACGCCGTCGCTCTCCCTATGGAATGTGTCGAGATCGATTGGTCAAGATATAACCGAGCCTTGGATCCTGATGGGTGACTTTAATTGCGCTTGTCGAGTCATGAAAATCTGGTGGGCTTCCTATCTCCTTAAACAATTCACTTGATTTCAAAGAATGTGTAAATGATTGTGAGCTCATTGAATTACCTAGTTCTGGGTTATTTTATACCTGGTCGAACCAACAAAGTAATAATCCTATTCTTTCTAGGATTGATAGAGTGTTATGCAATTCTAAATGGTTTGATTTCTTCCCACTCTCCCATTATAAAGTAGTGTCACCTCTCTCATCTGACCACTCCCCATTAATAACCACTCTCCAACATTGTTATACTCCGCTCATCGGTTTATGTATAGGAATCATTGGTCCGCTCATGAGGACTTCAAGACTATCTCATTTGATGCTTGAAGGGGGTTTGTGTCTGGTGATCCTATGTTTGTTCTTTCAAAAAAGCTATCTCAGGTTAAAAAGGCTTTTAAAATGCGGAAATGGGACCCCTCTCCTCTTCACTCTCAAATTATGCAGGAAAAAAGAATGCAAGATGAAATCATGTTAAAGCTGAACCGTGATCCGGGCAATAAAGAGTTGATGAAGGAAGCTAATGATGCAAAATGAGCTACACTAAGCTTCTCAAAATGGAAAGTGGGCCAAGCAAAGAGCAAAGGCTCATTGGCTTAGTCAATCCGATGATGATCAAAATTCCTTTTTTGTTCAATAAAAGAAAGAAGAAATGCGAATAGGATCCATGAACTACATACGGAACAGGGAGTAATTTCAAATCAGGAGTTGATGGCTGAGGAGATAAACAGGTATTATGCCAATCTATTTAATTGCAGTAACCTTTTCTCCTTACCAATGCAGGACCTTCCTTTGGGGGAAACACTCTCTCTTTGGCAGGCAAATGAATTGGAAAAAGATATTAGTGATGAAGAAATTACCTCTGCTCTTCATAGCATAAATGAAAATAAAACACCAGGGCCGGATGGATTCAATTCACATTTCTTTATCAACACTTGGGAATTTACAGGGAAATACTTCTTAAGAGCTGCTCATCATTTTTTCAGTACAAAGAAATTGCCAAGATGCTTCAAACATACTCTTCTTACCCTAATACCAAAGGTGAAACATTCTAGTAATATATCTGACTATCGTCCTATTTCACTTTGCAATATTTTTTTACAAAGTTATTGCTAAAGTACTTGCAAATAGGCTAAAACATGTCTTCCTATGTTGATAAACAATGCTCAATCGGCTTTTATAAAGGAAGAGATATAGGCGATAGTTTGGCTTTGGCTAATGAAATTTCTTCCGAGTTTTCTTCTCCTAGTCACCAGCACATTTCTTGCTAAGTTTGGATCTAAAAAAGCTTTTGACTCTATAAATAGAAGCTCTTATACACAGATTACTGGCAAAAGGTATACCAATGAGATTTGTAAAATGGGTGGAGGCATGTATCATGGATGTTCCATTTTCTGTTGTGCTCAATGGGAAATCAAAGGTTGGTTTTCCTCATCAGGTTAAGACAAGGCTGCCCCTTGTCTCCATTCCTTTCACTATTGCTATAGAGACTCTATCTTGTCTTGGAACGAGAAACTCAATTACTAAGGTATACCCCTTGTCGCAAAGTTATGCAAAGTATCTCACCTTCTTTTTGATGATGTTCTTGCAATGGGTAAAGAAAATGATACTATAAGATCGTTACAAGGTTGTCTTACTACATTAGAGAATTACATGGGATTGAAGGTAAACATTGAAAAATCTACTATTTGCTTTTCAAAAGGAGTCAAAATGCTGAATATTTGTTAAATATTCTCAATATCACATAAACTTTTTTCCTATAAATTACCTTGGACTTCCTGTTGTAGTGGTGCTCACAAAACAATCCATTTTAATGGATTATTTGATAAATTGCAAAAGAGAATGGGATGGAAAAGCAAATTTCTCTCCTTAGGGAGGTATCAAATGATTAGATCCTCGTTAATGGTTTACTTTCATATTGGTTTTATTTCAATTGTTGTTCCAAAGGGTGTTTTAAAAAGATATGTTCATTTACATCCAACTTTTTCTATCATAGTGGGAAAACAAAAAGCTACACACTATCTCTTGGCTCAAAACAACCCTCCCTAGAGAAAAGGGGAACCGGTCTTATATCTCCTATTCTCTCTATACTTGCGATAAAATTATTTGGAGAGTCATAAAAACGATTCTCTCTTTGCCTCCTGGTGTCTACAGAAATATGGAACTATTTGGGAAACTCCAAATACCAAATGCACCTCTTGTTGGAAGGAGTTAAGATCAATTGGATTTGCATATAAAACAAAGTTTAAATATCTTGTTGGCAACGAAACACTATTTCTCTTTTTTAGATCCTTGGTGTAATGGCAATACTATTGCTAACGATGGGGAACTTGCGTCGAATGGGAATTTCCAACGATGCAAGGTTGGTATCCTCCTAAGCACGGTAAGTGGTGTCTCCCTTGGACTTCTCTTCTGAATACTCTTTATTGCTTGAGAATATTCGAGCATTAATATACGGAGGGGAGGATGTGATTCAATGGGAAAATCAAAAAAAGCCATCTAACCGTGACTTCAAAAAAAGCCATTTTGAATCCTATCCTAGCATCTCATGGTACAAGGAAATTTGGTTTAAAGGGGTGCCATAAACTATTCACTTTCTTGTTGGATGGCTTTTTTAGGGAGATTGAAGACCTCGATGTGTTAGCTAAAAATGGTGTGGGTGTTTTGAGGGAATCTTGTTTCATTATGAATTTTCAATCTCACTCTCACTTGTTTTTTGAATGCCCGGTTACAATGAGCTTGGTGAGATCTCTTCTTCCTAATGGCCAATTCTACTTACTTAACTCCACTCTTCAACAAATTCGGAAAGTGTTGATTTACATGCTCACAAGATAATTAAAAGGTTACATAATATGATTCGCTGTTTTGGTATACATGATTTGGAGAGAGAAACCAAAGACTTTTCTCCAACTCCTTCTCTTCTATTCAATCCATTATGCAAGTCAAAATCGGGTTGGTGCTAAAATATCAAAGTGGAAGTTGAAGGAAACATGGCCTCGCAAGTTAGACAATTGATTCGGCATGGAAAAGTTCGTTGCACATTTATGAACTTTGTTTTCTGACTATGTTCGCTCAGATTTCATCTTGTTTGGTTTTCTTTTCTTTTTCTTTGGGCGATGATGACAGATAGTTACATTGGGATTTATATATATATATAGTCCCTGCATGGATGACCTTCTGCAACCGGTAAAAGTGCAATTTGTATTTATACATCCATTGGAGGGGGAAGGTAACCCAGGTTTCGATTGGTTGATTCTCAAAGTGGGGTCTTCTGGATACACTATACTGATTATTTCTTTTTTATTATGAGTCCGGATAGATTACCAAATGTTTCTTTCCGGTTATTAGTTTTGTTTAGTTTTGTTTACTTCACTGAATTCCTACTCTAACTAGATTCGCTTGTTTCGCTCCATCATTTTATTTTTGTTGTCTCGGTTATCCCTGGGGAAGTCCATGTTTGATCTTCACCTGTTTTTTTTCTAGCTTAGTCTATCATCAGATATGTAATCACTTTTTTATGGAATGAAATTGGGCAAATGCCCTCATATTTTTCCAAAAAAAAAAAAATTTAATAATTTTAAAATCTGTTTTGACATAATTTATATCAGTATATTCCGATATTATTTTTTATTCATTTATGTCTCGAGAACTCATTAATACGATTTCTTGATAAGAGGAAAGCTTAAATGCATTGAAATTCTCAACGACAACACATTCTTCGTTTCGAATTGTTGCTAAGCGTTTGTATTATTTTAAGAATCCGCCCTTTCAAATTCTTATATGCAGTACTCAAACAATAATATGATGAATACATAATAGTTTTTTTTTTTTTTTTTTTGGAAAAGGTGAGGGTATGAACCTAATTTTATTCCAAAAAGAGATGTTACATATGGGTCAGACTAACTTTCTAACAAAACCAAACAGGTCAAAAGACCACAGCAAAAACCAATCATAGGATCGCTAATGACATAAGGAAATAGAGAGTTCCAAAAAAAAAAACAAAAGAAATAAGGAAATAAAGAGATAGAACTCAGATCACAAAAACTTTCCAATTAGGGTGGAGAGCAGCCCCCATAATCAGCCATTCACCAGTTTCTGAGTTGTCATCCAAAGGAACCTTCGAGAAATAAAAAACCAAATCACAAAATAGCTAACAACTGAAGTATAGAGGATCCCGGTTTCAACCCAGCCATCCAAGATGAATGGTGATCAGCATAGCATTCAAAGCTAAATACCGATAATATGGGGCACCGAAGATCATCATTGTCCACAGAAAGGAGAAAGAGCATATACGAGAGGATGACAGCATGCACAGAGACTGTAAATTAGTGTTCCTGATTCCTCCATTTTAGCAATAATCTGGTGGTTTCCTCAGGCCAATGATCTTTAAATACCCACCTTAATTTGAAAGTCACAATAGTTCTAATTTGGTTTCCCATCCATATAGTAGATTTCCCAACCTGATTGTGGAATCGAGCATTCCTTTCCCTCCAGATGATATACACCATTACAGCAGTAATTAGATAGCATAATCTAGCCAGGACCCTGTTTTCCATGTTGCTGATTTCACTCAATAATTGTGGTAAAGTATTTTGCATAAGTAACAAATTTTCAACAGGAAGAGTGTTCCTCAATAAGGTCATAAACATAGAACATTCAAAAAAAAGATGAGAGTGGGATTCTAATATATCTTTACAAAAGTAGCAAGTGTGAACCGGGCCTAATCCTCGAGCATAAAACTGATCCGAGGTTTCAAGTCCTTTAAGAAGAGCCATTCAACAGTATATTGCATAATTAAGAGCATACCCTTTAAACCATATATCTTTGAACCAATTAACCTTGGGGGAATGCTCAAACATGGTTTGGATGATTAGTTTAGAGGAAAACTTGTTGGAGCATCCCCAAAGCACCACCTGAGAATCCAGTCTACTAGATAGTTTAGAGAGGATTTTAAAAACAACAGGAAAACGAATGTGCATTCCAATTGGAACAACAACAATCCCATTATGGAAAATGGAGTTCAGCCTAGCATGTACAGGTTTGTCAAAGCAAGAAAAGCATTCATTGCCCATAATTTCAAATAAAGAAAGTCCATTACACCAGGGATCAAAATAGAGAGAGTGTGTAGATTTGTTCTCTCCAATTAGTGAAATTTTTTGCCTGAATTGAGTAGCTAGCAATTTAAGTTCTCTCCAAAGTGATGACATGTGAAATTCATTTTTATACCATAAGGATATATATTTGTTTTGACACCAACCTGCAAATTGAGAAGTATTGCTAAGGACTCTCCATAAACATTTTACCTTACTTAAGGTATTAAGGGCAGAGGTAGATAGAAGACCCACACCTCCCATATCCCTAGGGAGGGTTGTTTTTGCCCATGAAATGAGATGGATTTTTGGGCTTCACCATTGTGATAAAAGAAGTTGGTCATAACAGAGGATATCTTTTTAAGAATGCATTTAGGCATTGAAGTCGATCTTAACCAATAAGTTAGTAAATTGTTGACAGTTGCACGAAGAAGTTGAAGTCTACCCCCTATGGATAGAAGCTTGCATTTCCACCCAGCCAGCCAAAGATGCAACTTATCAAGAAAAGTAGCAAAGTGATGAGCTTTAAGAGGTCCAGCCGCAATAGGTATACCCAAGTATTTGAAAGAAAAATTGCCCCTATTGATATGCAACAGCCTGCTGTAATTTTCAGCAAAGGTACAGTTTTTAGAGAAACATATTAAAGATTTCTCCCTATTAACCTCTAAGCCAATGTAAGGAGCTAAGGAATTCAAAATGCCTTTAAAGGAGTTGATAGTCATATGATTAGCATGTCCCATAACAAGAAGATCATCTGCAAATAACAGATGAGAGATGGTATAATTCCCAGCAGTAATCAGAGTGAAGTTGTTCTGCCTTATCTGATCATCAATTAAGCAAGATAAAGAGTCCATAGCAACAGCAAATAGAAAAGGTGAAAGAGGACACCCCTGTCTAAGACCATTAGAAGAATTAAAATAACCTTTAACACTTCCATTCAACACAACAGAAAAAGGAACAACACATATACAAGCTTCAATCCGCTTGACAAATCGAGAAGGGAACCCCTTCTGAGCTAACCAGTGGAGAAGAGCAGGTCGATGAATTAAATCAAAGGCTTTACGCAAATCGAGCTTTGCTAGAAAAGAGTTTTCCATTATTCTTGTCGCAAAATCAAGACTAAGCCAATGTGCAAGTGCAATACTATCAGATATGTCTCTGTCTTTAATGAAAGCAGATTGAGCCAAGTGAATGATAAGAGGAAGGACCTTCTTTAATCTATTTGCAATCACTTTGGCTATCACCTTATAGAAGATGTTACACAAGAAAATAGGCCTATAATCTGAAATAACATTGGCATGCTTAATTTTTGGAATCAATGTGATGAGAGTGTGCTTAAATGAAGGAGGCCATTTCCCATGCTTGAAGAAGTGGTGTACTAAGTAAGAATTGTTTTCCTGTGATTTTCCAACTAGCCTTAAAAAATTTTGCATTAAAATCATCCGGGCCAGGAGACTTATTGTCATAAAAACTGTGCAGGGCATTAATGATTTCCAAATCAGAGATTTCTATCTCCAATTCTTCAGCATGCATAGAATAGATGTCAATACCAGTGGGCAGATTAGAGCACGGTTGAACAAAGGATCCCCTGCAGTTAAACAAATCAGTATAATATCTGCAAATTTCTTTTGCTATAGAGTTGGGCTCATAAATAGTTCCATTTTCCAATTGAAGACTTCTAATACGATTTGAGCAATGTCTCTCCTTTATAGAGCAGTAAAGAAATTTGATATCATCATCAGATGAGGTAAGCCAATGCGCCTTAGCTCTTTGAGCAGCCCAAAAATATTCATCTTTGATAAGTGAGGCATACCTGTTTTTGATTTCAATGGATTCCTTCATAAGGAGCTCATTTTGAGGATCACTCTCAAGTTTAAGAAGAATATCTTCTTGTTCTCTTTTGGTTGAGGTAATCTGGAGTTGAAGAAAAGAAGATGACCACTTCTGATTTTTAAGCAATTTTTTAGTAATCTGGAGTTTTTTTTGTAGTACAAAAAGAGGGTCACCTTGAACGAAGGTATTCCAAGCCAAACCAGTAATCTCTAAGAATCTTTAGTGAGAAGTCCAGTAGTTTCTAAAACAAAATCTTGGTTGTGCATGAGGAGTATTGTTGATAAAAGTTGACAATGGAGAATGGTCAGAAGATAGTGGGGCAGATACATTATAATATGAGGATGGAAAGGTATTTAGCCAATGATCATTACATAGGACCCGATCTATCCTAGTAAGGATGGGATTTTCATGTTGTAGATTGGACCATGTATAAAACAGACCTGAACTTGGGAGCTCCAACAGCCCATTATCTTGGATGCAATCTCTGAAATCTTGCATTCTATTCAATGGGGTCGGGTTACCTCCAAGCTTTTCTTTATAAGATAAAATGCAATTGAATTCTCCCTTGATAATCCACAGGGAGTTTATTAAAACCGCTAAATCACGTATGGAGTTCCAAAGGGACCTTCTATCTTGTGGGTTGTTATGACCATAGACAAAAGTGACAGAGAAATCCGGAAGACCCATGCAGCTAACCTCTCCATGGATATATTAAGCATCCTTGTAGAGAGTCTTATAAGAAATGTTTAAGGGATTCCATTTTATCTAGATTCTACCCCCAAGAGAGCAATCAAAATTATCTGAATACTCCTCTGGGAAGAATAACTGAAGTTTATTGGAGGGTAAACTTTTGCTTAAAGAGGAATGAGACAATTTAGTTTCCAAAAGACAGAATAAATCAAACTTAAATTCCTTAAGAATTCTTCTACAATCATGAAGTTTGCCCTCGGCAAGAAGGCCTCTAACATTCCAGCAGCCAATTCTAGGATTTATTGTCAAAGGAAAAAAAAAAGATCATTTACCCTTTCTCTTGGATGTAGCTTTTGACTATGTCCTTTATGAGGCAATGAGGATTTGGCTTGATCATTGTCTAATGAACCTTTACTCGGGGTCTTAGAATAATGTTCCATTGATTTTTGAGACTGGGAACGCGCCGGTGAGGCAGCAGAGGAACGGGTTGTAACACCTATTATGATCTGGTTCAGATTATCAGATTGAGGCAGATGTTCATTGCTCAAGGAATTAGTAGTTATTGTAATATATGGATTTTCTTCCTGTAAGGAAGATTGAGCCGGCAACTGATTCAAATCATTTATAGGTGAATTACCAATGGGATCCTTTTCTAAAGAAGTAGCATTCTGGAAGGTGGACTGAGTAGTGATAGTAGTACCATTTGGTTTGGTGAGATCAACATCTCTGGGGGGAATTACAGGGACTTTAGTTCGAAGTAGTTGCCAAGGAGCATGGCTTCTACTTCATCCTCTTGAAGTAGGTCGTTTCTCCGGATTAAGAGGGCAAGCTTCTTCTTCATGAGAAAAGGTGGAATAATTGGAACATGCTTTTAGTTTCCAATCATAGATAATCTTCTATTGAATCTTATTCCCGTTCAAGTTAACAGAGATTGTGTCTGGAAGAGGGGATGAGGGGCTCACCTGCAAGCACACTCTAGCAAAGGTAATTCTAGATTTAGAGGCTATCAACTTGTCAATAGCTGAGGGAATGCCCACTGAACTGGCTACTTTTGAAAAACCAACTTCATTCCAACAACAAAGAGGAAAGTTTGGTAGTTTGATCCAGAGAGGGATATCAGTTATATGTTCTTTAGAGGGTCTAAAATCTCATGAATATTTTTAAAAGATAAATGGTCACCCATTTAGAAAACACAGCCCATGGTCCCAAACCATATCAAAGTCTTCCTGACATGCAAACTTGAATAAGAAAAAATCCCCTTCTAAGGACAATAAATCCAACCCACCTTTGAATTGTCACTTCCTCTTAATAGTCGCAAGCAAGGAACCATAGAAAGGCCTTTTTCCTATGGCATAGCCAACTAAAGATAGGGACCAATCTTTTTCCCCTTCCACTATCTCACTTTCAGTGAAGCAGATCTCATCCGACAATGTGGGAACGTAAGACAAAGTCACAGATTTACTTTTTTCATTTTGAGATACAAGTAAGTCTTTCCAATTGCAAACTCTAGGAAGATTTGTCTTTTGGAAGCCCGTAGTCAGAGGGGATGAGGTAGAAGGAAATGCTCCCAAAATAGAGCCAGGAATAGAGGAAGGAAGGCGGGGGAAGTTGGCAGAGAACCCTACCTCTGATTCCATAGAAAAGGAGAAAGACTAGGGGAAAAAGATTGGAGATTGAGAGGAATAGGGACCCGGCAGAGGCAGAGGTCACAAAGGTAGAGAAGATTTACTTATAGAGATAAGAGCCAAAAACCAGCAAGATGGAGCTTTGGGATGATCCTTCGGTAGTTGGATTCCGCGGGAGAAGAGCATAACCCTAGCGCAACAGATTAATCCTTTCTTCTCTGTCTCAAGGAAAATACATAATAGTTCATAATTAATATAAAATAATTATGATTATTAATATAATATTATATTATTAGAGTTCAAACTCAGATGCTATATCTAGACTCCTACGTAATAATTTTTCTAAAGTCATAATATTTGTGAATGATATATTATTATTATTATTATTATTATTATTATTATTATTATTATTATTATCTAAACTGTTCATTTCAGAAATTTCTGCATCTTGTAATGATGATTTCTTTACCATCATTTAAAATTTATTGTTTATCCATTAAGGTGGTATTTTACTTTAGATATATTATTTATTATTATTATTATTATTATTATTATTATTATTATTATTATTATTATTATTATTATTATTATTATTATTATTATTATTATTTTATACTAGATTGATTGAGTAAATGGATATGGGATTTTTAAGATGATATAATTTAATTTTAAATTTTTTAATGTTCAACACAATGTCCTTAATTTTATATTTCAACTTGGTGGTTAAATGAGAATAAAGTTAAAATTTTAAATTAATGATAATATTATTTTTGACATTATATTAAAAATGTAAATATTATTAAATAATATAAAATTTTAACCTAGACTTTTTATGATGGATTATCTTATTATTAACCTCGAAAGTTGTAAAACTGCCGAGTTTGAATAATAACTTAACTACCCAAAAAAAAATAATATTTTATGTATTATTATTACTTATAGTTGCCAATCAACTGAGCATTTTATTAAAATTTTCTAAACCGAATATGGTCAAACAAAATCTTATATATGAAGCTCATTAGGTTAACCACTTAATTAAAATTAATGGACATTTAAGTTAATTAACGCAAGCAATGATTTTTCTACATCTTTAAAAACCCTTTGAAATAAGCTAGATAAAAGTTTGATCTGAAATACTCTACATCTTATTATAAATTATTCTGATTCTTATCATTTCATTCAAGCAAATTTCAAGGTAATAAGTTTAATACAATTTGAGTATTTTGTTCATCTATTCTTCAGTCAAATTGACTATTCCTTTCATCTTTTATCCTTAACATCTTGTTTATATATTATTAATTTATGGAGTCTGATTGTGTCAAACTATTTAAAATATATTGTCGACTTAGAGCCCTTAATTTCGTTGGTCGAGCTAGGTGTTGAGATCTCTCGGGTGTGCAGAGAGCAACATACCCCCTGCTTAGGACAAAAAAAATTGTTTGTGCATAGCACTATGACATGGATGTCTTAACTTCAAAAACAAAGAAGATAGTGTATCAATGTCAAAGGCCTGCCCCAGGATTATGGATTTGCACTAGAAAGACAGAAAAGTGCCTCGGTGCTACAGCAAGCAACACCACAGCTCTAGAACTAAGTGTCACAGAGCTATATTAAGATAGGTCAGTCATGCTCTCTTAGCCATACATAAAGAGAGAAGTTTCTCGAGAATTATAGAAAGATGGAGAACAACTTTGAGGGCTCTAGAAGGTTCTACCAAATTCTAGAAGGCTTTGGAGGAGGAATACTTCAACAGAACTCTAGGATAGTGTGGAATATTCTAGAAAGCCTTGTATATACTAGGAGTGGTGTGGAATGATCTAGATCATGTATATTTTATTGTATTCTAGAATATTCTTAGGATCATAGGGGAGGACTATAAGTAGAGGACCTCACCCCTCATTTGGAACGATCCAAGGTTCCCAAGCAATCTTGTATTATAGAGTTCTTTGCTTAGTGAAGTGATTTCTTTTCTTTCAAACTCTCCTCTTTAAAGAGTTTTGAGCATTCTAGTCTTGCATTGCGAGGGTTAGGCTGACTTAGCATTAAGGGAAGTGCTAAGGGCACACGAGCGACTAGTGTTGAAAAAGCCCCTCCATGATAGTGGTTGGTGAGCAGGTTGGAGGCATGACGGTGGCAAGGAACAAGTTGTTGGATCGAGACCACTGTGGAGTCATCTCAACAAACGAGGTCGTGAGGAACAGCGTGATCCCTACCCTCACGTCGAGGTCCAAGGAGGTAATATTTGGTTTTGATGCATGCCTTACTCAGGTGGAGGAGGCTATGAGTGAGATGGAAGCCTAAATGGAGGATCTAGACAAAAGGGGGAATGGCCTCGAGGAGGAGGACACCACCATCCATTCATCAATTAGAGACATGTTGGCCAAGCTGAAAGAATCCCTCCTATATCAAATGGCAAAGATGTGGGAGGACATAATGGGGGAGCTCCGTGGGAGGCAGCGATCTCATGAGGAGGAGATGACTAATCTACGTGCAGGCATAGAGGAGATCGAGGGACGTACTGCAAAGAGCTGACCCAATCGCGACCATGCCATTGAAGCCAAGAGAATCGAAGTGCCTAAACTAAAAAGCTTCGGGGGAGTCTGCAATGCAAAGGAGGTGGACAACTTCTTATGGGGGCTAGAATAGTATTTTGGAGCCATGAGTATCACTGATGAAGGTGTTAAAGTCTAATTTGCTACTCTTTATCTTTCTGACACCGTAATATTGTGGTGGAGGAGGCGAGGAGATATACAGAAAGGTATATGCACCATATCAACTTTTGATGACTTCAAGAAAGAACTCAAGAGGTTCTATCTTGAGAATGCGGAGGATGAGGCTAGAGCCAAATTAAGAAGGCTCAAACAAGATGAGTCGATTCAGGAATACATCAAAGACTTCACTAGCTTGGTCCTTGAAATCCCCGATATGTCCGACAAAGATTCTCTCTTTAACTTCATGGATGGACTTCTACCATGGGCCAAGATCGAGCTTAAGAGGCATGGAGTGCAAGATCTTGCAACTGCCATTATCGTTGCCGAGAGCTTGATCGATTACACTAAAGAGTCCACAAAGGCAAAGGAGAAGAAGTGTATCTATGTCAACAATAAGAGAGACAAAAGACAACAAAGAGAGGAGTCTCGCCAAGAATCGATCTCAACATGGAAAAAATACAAGGGAAGGCAGAAGGAAAGCAAGAGCCAACCACATAATAATTACTTCCTTTGTAGAGGACCCCATTGGGCAAGGGAGTGTCCCCAAAATAAAGCCTTAAACTCTTTCTAGCGAGTCATGACAAGGAAACAAAAGCCGAGGAGAGCGATATGGTGGCACATGTGGGATCCATGCAGCTACTGAATGGGATACAAATAACTCTTAAGTTGCAAACCAAGGGATTGCTCTTCATAGAAATGATCATTGGAGAAAAGACTACCAATGCCATGGTAGACACGGGTGCTTCTCACAATTTCATCTATATAGAAGAAGCAATGTGGCTAGGACTACCAACAGTTGGACAATGAGGCTCCATCAAGGTCATCAACTCAGAAGCAAAACCCATTCATGGTGTAGTTCGGGGAGTCAAGACTAATGTAGGAACTTGGTCAGGTATTATAGACTTTTCTATCATCCCGATGGATGATTTTAAAGTTATCCTTGGATTGATTTCTAGACAAAGACATTTCCAATGGCCTTTGTCAATAGTATGTGCATCATTGAGGGCAATCAAACTTGCTTGGTGTTAGTAATAAGAGTCTCTAGGCCAAATGCCAAGATGCTAACGATCATCCAATTCAAGATGTCAGAAAATTTGTTTATCTCAAAACTATATAGATAATTTTTTTTATCATATACATAATTATAATTAAAAATGTGAAAGAATGGCATAGGCATACTCATTGCTCACATATTTTATTGAGACTAGCCGACTAACTCAACCTGCAATCTCATGTGGCTCTTCTGCTACTTACATGGAATATTTTCTTATTTTTATTTTTCATTTTATATTTTAAACAGCCAACAATATCTTTATAATGCAAGACATCTGAAAAATGAATTATCTTTCCATTTTTTTTAATTCTAAGTCCAGGATCATATTAATAGAACTGCATGCCAACTTAGTAATCATTGGTATGATATTTTTAAATATTTGTCATTTAAACCCACTAAAATTTTAGTATATGCACAAAGTTCAAAGGATTTTTCTAACCAATATAAAAGTTTTTGTTTCCTATGTATAGAGTTAGTTCTTAGCTAGGCTTGGTAAAATTTTATTTTAAAAATTCATTCATTCAAAAGAATGGCGACAAATAGCTTTCTATTGCTTATATATTTTTGAGACATCTATGAGAAAAAATTTACATTTATAAGAACTTTAAAAAGCATTACATTTATAATATTATCTATTTTAAAAAAGAAATTTAATACTTTGGAAGTAAATAAGTGCACTTGATAAACAATTTAATATTTGTTCATATAATTCTAGTTTATATTTGTTTGTTTTCATAGCCGATTAAATGTGAATAAAAATTTAAAAAATTATCATATAAATGAACAAATTTGAACACTGACGTGTTTGTTCATTTATGTTTGTAAATATATTAATTTGTTTAACAAGAAGCTTGATCAAAATATAATGAAATACTCATTTAATAATAGCTTTTTTTTATTTTATGACCTATTATAGATAATTTATTTACTTTAATAATTATATATAATAATAATTTTATTATAATGCAGAGAAGTTGTTCTTCCATGGTTGATTGGTGCAGAACTTGACACTTACTTCCATGCTCTAGAAACAAAAAGGGAAATTTATAATCGTTGTATCTTTGAAGGAAGATTGCAATAATTTACTTCATCCATATCTTTGTAAAGTTCACAAAGTCATCTGTGGGCCTGTCAAATACTTCGATTGATGTCATTGAGTTTATTAATATAGCCTAATATTGACATCATAAGATAATCATTATGTAGGATTGTTTGATTGATCTGATTCATATATTATTCAATATAAGTGTTGCCCTTAGGATGCCCTATATGGCTATGATAATAAATTTATTATAATGTAGAGTAGTTGGTCTTTCATGATCGACTGATGCAGAGCTTGACACTTACTTCCATGCTCTCGTAAAAAAAAGCATAAGAAACTCGAGAGAAGTGGATTGAATTAGAGGGAGCGCATGAGAAAGCTAGGGCTCGAGAATAGGAGATGGGCGACGGCCACTTTCCCAATCGACGACACCGGTAACACCCTTCCGGTCTGAGGTAACTCTACTTCTTTTATCCTTTCTTCCCGTGTGGCCTCCGGCGCCCTAGCCGGAGGTCTCACGCCCTTTTTCGCTCTCCGTTTTTCTTCCCGTAATGGCTTCTGATCAACCATTCTCCACCCACTTCCCTCCACTTTCATCACCTAACTCCAACAACTCATCGGCTGTACCACCTCCCACCCGACAATCGACCTCTCCTATCTATTCTCGCATGTGGAAAGATCTCCTTGGTTCACAAAATGAAAAAAGCAAATCGATTGCTCTCTCCTTTATCCCCCTAACTCCGATGAAGTCTCCTTCATAGAAACCGAACTCTTAGAGGGCCAGAAAGATTGGAGCCTTTCTTTGATCGGCCATGCTATTAGCAAAAGACCTTTTTATGGCACTCTTCTAGCTGCTGTCCATAAAAAATGGAAATTTAAGGGAGAATTGGAACTTCTTACCATGGCAGTTGATTTTTTCTTATTCAAATTCATATGTCAAGAAGACTATGACTTGGTCTGGAATCAAGGAGCTTGTTTCTTAAACGGTAGACCTTTCATTTTTCAAAAATGGTCATGGGATTTTAGGCCTTCCAAGGAGCATATATCTGAAATTCCTTTATGGATTAAATTGCCAAACCTTCCACTCTGCTGTTGGAATGAGTCCGGTTTCTCAAAGGTCGCGAGTATGGTGGGAATCCCTCTAGCTGTTGACAACTTAACTGCCTCCAAATCTCGGGTCACTTTTGCTAGGATCTGTGTCCAGGTGAACCCCTCCTCCCCATTACCCGATTCAATCTTGCTAAACCTCAATGGCCATAAATTCCAGCAGGAAATTGTTTATGATTGGTTACCCAAAGCTTGCTCAAAGTGTAAGTCTTTCTCACATGAAGATAACACTTGTCCTAACAACCCAAATAGAAAGCCACCAACGTGAGGCTGAAGCCGTAGCCGCCCTCTACGGCAGACGATTAAACCACAATCTACCAACCAAATCCTAGCACCTTTGGCTAATCCTATGGCCTTAAACAACCACTCCAACATGACCCCAATTCTAGCCTCTGATCCACATATTCAGGGCCTAAATTTGACTCTTAATGATCTCAACCAGCTCCCAGCTTCCTCACAACCTTTGGAGGAAAATGCTGATAATACAAATATGGACCCAGAAATTACATCTCACTCTGAACCCTCTTGCTCTTATTCTTAGGGAGTTCTTACCAGATCAGCTGCAGCCTCCCCTAGCCGAGCCAATTCTCACAGAGATCCTGAATTGATAGCCAAAATTTCTACTAAAAACCCCTCAAATGTTGAAGGCTCCAAGCCTCCTAATAACCAAAATGGAGGTTTTAAGACCCACTCAAAGAAAAAAGGGGGTAAATAACCCCTCCCCCACCTTCCCCTCCCCCTCCCTTCCTATCCCCCCCTTCCCACCATTCCTCTTACACTGTTACATTATGACCAATATTCGAATAGAATGCTGGAATGTCAGAGGTCTCCTAGCTGAGGGAAGGCTAAATGACTGCAAAAGGATTATCAGGGACTCTCAACTTGATCTCCTTTGTCTTCTTGAAACCAAGATCTCATCTTTTACTCTTTTGGACAATCAGTCTTTAAATAGATTTTCCTTGTTCAACTATGAAGGAAACTCAAACAACTTTGATAGTAGTCCGGGGGGCAGAATTTTTATTAAATGGAATTCAAACACCACTTCCTTTCATACTATTTCTGTTTCTGCCCAGTTTATACATGGTTCTCTCAGCTCAAATGGTCAATCGTTAATATATATTACCTTTTTCTATGACTTCAATGATATGTATGATAGAAGACCTCTATGGAGTTCACTAAGGGAAATAGCCTCATTAACTCAAGATCCTTGGCTTATCATTGGTGACTTCAATTGTATTACTTCTAACAAGGAAAAATCTGGTGGAAATTTACTAGCTTCAAGCAAATTTCAGGACTTCAAAGATTGCATAAATGATTATGGAATGATTGATCTCCCTAGTAGTGGATTATACTACACATGATCAAATCAACAAACCAATAGACCTATATATTCTAAAATTGATAGAATCCTTTGCAACATG
Source organism: Cymbidium sinense (assembly GCA_021442155.1). Classification (NCBI taxonomy): domain Eukaryota; kingdom Viridiplantae; phylum Streptophyta; class Magnoliopsida; order Asparagales; family Orchidaceae; genus Cymbidium; species Cymbidium sinense. Next base: position 53,173,443 of record CM038222.1, read on the forward strand.
AAATGGATTGATCAATATCCAGTTTCTCATTATAGGGTGGCAGGCCCTCTTTCCTCTGATCACTCTCCCCTTATTCTATACAAGGACAATAAGCCTCATATTACATCCAGATTTATGTTCAAGAATTATTGGGTTAAATATGACAACTTTCTTGATGTGGTTAGCTCAGCATGGAAATCTTTTGTCAATGGAGATCCTATTTATGTTCTTTCCAAAAAGCTTCAACTCTCAAAAATTCTACTTAAGCATCAAAGATGGGCTTCTTCTTCTCTCTTCACCCAAATTGATTCTACAAAAGCCAAACAAGAAGATATTCATATTAGGTTGGAGAGAGAGCCTTTCAATACTCACCTTTTGATGGAAGCCAAGAACATTAAAGAGAGATATAATGAGCTCATTAAAATGAAGTTTCTTGGGCACAAAAGCAAAAGCACATTGGCTTACATATCTGACGATGACATTAAATTTTTGTATAGCTCTATCAAGGAGAGATATAATACCAATCACATTAGAAGTCTTGACACTGCTACAGGCCTTATATCTGACCCTGATGAAATATCTAAGGAAATATGAGATTCCTTTGCTGATTTGTTCAATCATCATAGCCATTTTGAGCCTTCTATGCATAACATTCCAATCAAGAAATTACAGATTAAGTTTGGTTGGAGGGAAACATCACTGATAAAGAAATTTTGGATGCTCTTCATAGCTTCCATGAAAATAAATCTCCTGGAGTAGATGGATTCAATGTTAAATTTTTCACTTCTACCTAGGAAATTATGGGGAAACAATTTCTACTTGCAGCTCATCACTTCTTCAACATGGGGAAATTACCTAGAGTTTTCAAACACACCTTAATCACCCTTATCCCCAAAATCAAGCACTCCAATTCATTATCTGACTACAGGCCCATCTCTCTATGCAACTTTTTTTACAAAGTTGTGGCCAAAGTTTTGGCAAACTGACTCAAGCAGGTCATCCCACATATCATCCCCTCTGCTCAATCTGCATTTATAAAGGGTAGAGATATTTCTGATAACATCTCTATGGCTCATGAAATAAGCTATGGATTTTCTAAAAATACAGGATCAGATTACTTTTTAGCTAAGATAGACCTTCAAAAAGCATTTGATATGATCAACCGGGCTGCTTTAGTTCATCGTATGGCTCAAATTGGGTTCTCATCAAAATTTATCAATTGGATTCAAGCATGTATTAATGATATTCCTTTTTCTATTGTACTCAATGGGGAAATCAAAGGTTATTTTCAGTCATCAAATGGTCTCAGATAGGGGTGCCCTCTTTCCCCCTTTTTATTTGCAATAGCTATGGATTCTTTTTCTTGCCTTTTGGAGGAGCAGGTTAACTCTCATAATTTTGTCCCTATCTCATTTGATAATACTCTATCCTCACATTTGCTTTATGCTGATGATCTTTTGGTGATGGGTAAAGCTTGCCATAGTTCTATTATGATAATAAAAATGGTTATAAGTAGGTTTGCTGATTATATGGGCTTGGAAATCAACAATGGAAAATCATTAATTTATTTTTCCAAATCTAATCATTCTTACAACTTCTTTGGGGAGATGCTTAATATAAATGTTGGCTCTTTTCCTTTCAAATATCTTGGTCTCCCCCTTAACTCGGGTAAGTTAAAATCCTATCATTTTAATCTTATCTTCGATAAGCTTCAACTATGGCTCGCTGGCTGGAAGATTAAAATGCTATCCTTTGGGGGAAGATATCAATTGCTTAGAGCTTCAGTGAATAACTATCTTAACTATTGGCTACGGTCCTTATCCTTTCCCAAATGCATCCTTAAGAGGATTTCTTCTATTATGGCAAATTTCTTCTATCACAATGGGGAATCCAAAAAACTTCACATAATATCTTGGAGCAAAACCGCAATGCCTCGAAATAGAGGGGGTATAGGGCTGCACACCGTTGATACTCTTAATATCCTCTGCAAAATAAAAAGTTTGTGGAAAATTCTCAATCAAGCATCCCCTTTTGCCCAGTGGTGTAAAAGCAAATATATATCCTTATGGAAATCAGGTTCAGGTAGAATCTCTCTTATGTGGAAAGAGCTAAAGCATTTAGCAAATCTCTACAGGAATAAAATTGAGTTGATTCCGGGTGAAAATTCTTCATTGTCCTTGTTCTTTGATCCCTGGTGTAAGGGTTCTTCATTATTTGAACTTCTGGGACAGGAATGCTTTAGGTTGTTTGACAAACCAGAAAAAGCTCTACTCATGGATCTATTCAGTGGAGGATCATTGTCTATTCCTATGGGTATTCAATGGTTTTCAGCAGATTGTTATAACCTTTTGACTAATCTTTTTATTACCCAAACTGCAGATTTTGATACTTATGTCTGCTATTCTGTCTTTTGGCTTTTACGGTTTGCTGTTTTGGTCACATTGGCTCCTCTCTTCTGCTCTTCTGTTCTGGAGGAAAGTGGATTCAGATCTGGACAATTTTTGTGTTCTTGATTATCGATGTTCTGCTATCCAGCCGTTTTGTTTGGATGGATGTTTAGCTTTTCCTATTATACTTTCGCTGGTTGCTGTGCTGTTGATTAACCTTTGGATGGCAGTTGTGCTTGCACTCTCAGATCTTCACCATCACCTCTATGTTTGCTGTTTTAGATACTACTAATCTGAGTCCCTTTTGATAGATATTATTCTTGAAGATTATACCGGTCCATTATGTTGTAACAAAGTTTTTGCTTCATGACTATCTTTGACCATTGTATCCTTTACTTTGTTTTTACACAATTGGAATGAAATTGAGCATTGCCCTTAACTTTTCCAAAAAAAAAAAAACTTCGAGAGAAGTTGTTCAAACTTCAAAGCATCATACTTATCGCCATCTTAATCAAGTGTGTTTTCTTGAAGAAAGGGAAAAAAAACAAGTTAAGTGTGTTGATTTAAAAGGCCAACAGTTTAAATTTAATCATTAAGAACTGATGCTGCCGCTCCGCTCGTTGAATAAACTTCACCTCGTCAATATTGAACGACATTCAAACTGAAGAAGATCAGTTAATTTAATTTGAAAGGCCCACACGCCACACTGTAGGTAATTGTTAATCTCCTTTTGAATAATCGTGGTATCTTGGAAGGAAGATTGCAATAATTTACTGCATCCATGTCATTGACTTACTTTATTTGTTCAATATCCCTTCATCGTCTCCTTTTTATGGGTTTAATTTTCATTAAGGTTTGAAATTTATATGCTTCTAGGGGTTGGTTATTAAAAAAAACAAAAAAAACAAAAAAATAAAAAAATAAAAAACAAATAAAAAACAAAAAAGAAAATTAATTCAAATGTAACTCGAACATTGCTAAATTTTGTTGTAGGTACCATGGTATGTGGCTATTTTAAAACAAGTTGAAATGATCTTGTCTTGTGTGGCTCCTGTTGATACTGGTGAATGAGTTGCTATCCACAATCAGCCTCCTCATTCTCTATTTCTTCCACCAAAATCATTCTTACCATCCTATGACTCCCCTCAAAATTAAGGAAAATTTTATCAAAACACTTTGATTCATGTCATTTAGTTTATTAATATAGTCTCATGTTGATTATCATAAGATAATCATTATGTAGGATTGTATGATCAATCCGATTCATATATTATTGAATACGAGTGTTGCCCTTAGGATGCCCTATATGTCTATTATTATCATTATGCCTTTTTAGGCTACAATGAGTGTGGTATTCATATTAATGTTAAATAAAAAGTTAAAATCATAGACTCATTTATTTTTTTTATAGTTGCTTGGACTTGAAGGGATGCATTCACGAATATGAACATAAAGATGGACCAATTCTTTGACTAGATCACTATATTTGAAGATTGAAAGATTAATTTGCATTATAAATAAAGTTGGTTTCAATCTATCACCCACTCATATTTTCATGATTAGCACTTCAATAAGTTAGTTGATTTTTCTTGTGATAGGGGATCCTCCTATGTTGATTACTAAATTAATTGATTCAACAAGCTCATACTCAAAATATCAATGAGGATTCTTGCACCACTTTTGAGGTTTCATGGAAAGACTTTGCATTAATATTCATCAAAAGATACTTGAAAGAAAAAAATATTCCATAGGCTCTACTAACTTTAACCTCTATAATGATCCACTAGATGATCAAGAGGTATTTGATCTATGAGGATATCAACGTTGATGAAATATTAGTGAGAAAACTTTTAGTAATTGTGTGATGCATTCTAATGACCTTGAAGAACAATATTAACTAGAAGAATATTGCTACTTTTTAAGAATGGGGATGAGACATGGAAACAAATAATAGATAACAACAATTGCATGAACATTACTTTAACTCTATTATGATAAAGATGAGGCTTACTCTTGTACAATATCCCTAACCACCATATAAGGGTACTAAGTATCTCTAATCTCTCATCACATCTTATCTTAATTTAGTTGATCACATTTACAAGTCATATATTATGTTTTAACCTACATATAAATGTCAACCATATCCTTTTAGTTTCCTCATAGCTCTATAATTTGGACGTCACTAATTTTATAGAGGCATAAAGTCGGAAGCAAAAATATCCAATAATTACTATTTAATATCAATATTAAATCTTAACATTCTCAAAACTCTTTATATATATCATACACGTATAATCTACATTCATACAAATAATTTTCTAAACCGAATATGGTCAAATAAAATCTTATATATGAAGCTCATTAGGTTAACAACTTAATTAAAATTAATGGACATTTAAGTTAATTAACACAAGCAATGATTTTTCTACATCTTTAAAAACTCTTTGAAATACCCTAGATAAAAGTTTGATCTTGTTGCGTGCTAGAAAACCAGTCGCGGTAGAGTGAAAGTTTACGCCTTAGCCTTGTGAAGTCCACATTTAAAGATAACAAGAGACACCTGCAATTTTAATGTGGAAAACCTCAAAAGAGGGGAAAACCACGGGCCTAGTAAAAAAGCTTCCACTATGTATCTGAGTATAAAATCTTCCGATAACGGGATTGAATCATATGAGAGAGGAATAACCGTAAATAACAATGATCAGTTGTAATCATCCGATGGTGGAGATGCGGTAACTCTGGAATACATGGTACAATTAGTGACGCTTGGTGGCGATGGTTGATGGTCAGCCGAGAGTGCAATCTTGTTTTGCGATCTTGGAGGATCTTCAAGCTGAGCTCTCTTCCTCCTCACTTGGCTTTTCCTCTTCCTCCGCTTCTGGACTCTTCTTTTCTTCCTTGCTTGGACTCTTCTTCTTCTTCCTTGCTCTGCTCTTCCTCTTCTTCCTTGCTTGGACTCTTCCTCTTCTTCCTTGCTTGGACTCTTCCTCTTCTTCCTTGGGGCGTGATTGACTGCAAGGATCACGGTGGCGGCGGTTTGACCACCGCCGAGCGGTGGCTCCTCTTCTTCACTTGTTCCAGCCTCTTCACTTGGCTCCATTTGTTCTCCTCTTGGTGTGAGGAATGAAGGCTATTTATAGATGGGAGGAGGGCATTCTTGTAAATTCATGTAAAGCCTGCACCACTCCTCGATCGGACGGCTCGATGATTCCTTCGATCATTTGATGTATTTTAAGCATTTGGATGTCCAAATGAAGTCGAATTATGAAATCTTAGGCTCAGATCCTCCCGAGACGCCGATTTGACTATAAACACTCTATATTTGAGAGCTTTTGAGATTTAATTGATGTCCCAAATATTCCAATGATATTTCAAGTGCTTGATCTCGACGGTTTTGACTCAAAATCATATCGCTGACATCAAGATTTGTGCTTTGACTAGTGGTATTTTGAGAGCTATATCGTCTATTTTTGGATGACATTAGCTTAATCATCCAAAAATATATGTGTCAAATGCTCAAAATAACGAATTCTTCAACGAAATGTGCAATGAATCATACATTTTGAGAGAATAAACCATCATAAAAATACAAAATTATGATCATGGAAGAAGATGTAGTGGGCAAAATTTTGAGGTTATGGAGCTATTTGGATACGTAAGTTTTCGTGTGTTTCGGGGACACGGGCGCCTGCGGCGGCCCGTAGATGTCAGCGGCTATGCAAGGCTGCAAGCATGCCCTGGTATGTCTGTCGGCTAATGGCCGATGAGTCTGGTCGCACATGTCACATGGCTGGATGGGATCGCTCCACGGCCATTCCGTGATCGTCGTCACACCGATAACTCAGCGGCCATTCCGCTGTCGGGGCTATTCCGCCGAATCTGCTCATCGCATATCCGGGTGAAGCCCGGTCGAATGCCAGGTTAAGGCTACGCTTCATACATGGCTGGGCCACGCCAAGGGTCAGCGGGCCCGGCCGAGAAATTGGGCAGTTTTGAGCCGTTTTGAACCGTTTTTTGAGGGGGTTTTACCATTTTGCCCTTGTGGGGGGTTATAAATACCCCCCTAGGATGAGAGGGAGAGGCACACATTTTCCCTCCTTTCTTCTTGAGTGAGGGTTCGGAGGTGATCAAGAGGGTGATCAAGAGGCGATCAGGGAGGCGATCAAGGAGGCGATCAAGGAGGCGATCATCACTGCGGCATACGCCGTGTTCCGCTTACCACGCCGGACCGTCCGTTAGGATCAAGGAGGCGATCGGCACGCATACGTGGTTCCGCACGGCCACGCGGACCGTCCGGTTAGCGGTGATCAAGGCCCACGCATAGTCTGGTTCCGCGACGCCACCGGACCGCCGCCGTTAGAGGTGATCAAGGCGCAGCGGTACACGCCGTTTCCCGCACGCCATGTCTGACCGTCCGTTAGGGCGATCTCATGGCAGATGGCCGTGGTTCGCATCGCCACGCCGACCGTCCGTTAGGGGCGATCAAGGCCTGCATACGTCATTCCGCCATCGGCCACGCCGACCGCCCGGGTTAGAGGTGATCGCGCCGGTACACGTGTTCCCGGCGACGCCACCGCCGTGTTGAGGCGATCGCGCCCGCTGCACGCGTTCGCCATCTTACCGCCGACCGTCCGTTAGCGGCGATCGCGCCCACGACATCGCCGTGGTTCCGCCCGTCGCATCCCGCTGACGTCGGGTTAGAGGCGATGGCCACGCAGACACGCCGTTTCCGCACGGCCATGTCGGACCGTCCGTTAGGGAGTATCGCGCTCACGGTATACGCCGTGGTTCCGCCATCCCGGACCGCCCGCGGCGATCAAGGCCACGGCGGATACGCGTGGTTCCGGCTACCGCCACGCTGACCGCCCGTTAGAGGTGATCGCCCACGACACGCCGGTTCCGCCACGCCACCGTCCGTGGGGAGGCGATCGCGTCTGCGCGTAGTGGTTCCGCCACGCCACGCGACCGTCCAGCGGGCGATCGCCCATGGTACACGCCGTGGTCGCTTCCGCCTCGTCGGCATCGCCCGCCGGATCGCTCGTTAGAGGTGATCAAGGCCCACACGCCGGGGAGCTTCCGCCCCGGCGATCGCCCGCCGATCGGAGGTTGGGCGCACCGGCACACCGCCCGTCCGCCCACTGGATCGCCTGTTAGAGGATCAAGGCCCACGGACGCCGTTCGCCGCGCTGACCGTCCGGGTTTGGAGGCGATCAAGGCCACCAGATACGCCGTGGTTCCGCTTACCGGCCTGCCGACCGTCCGGGGTTAGAGGATCACCGTGGGGCGACGGGTAAGATGCTCGACGATGGGGACTAACGACATTGGTCGGCGATGGTGACTTGTGCGGGTGGTCGGCGAGATAACCACCATGGTGGTGACCGGCGAGATTGCCTACGATGGTCGGCGCGGGGTAGTGGGCGGTGACCGACCGCATGGCGTCGACGGGTGGTCGGCGACTGCCGACGGCCGACAGATCTTTGACCTATCCGAGGTTGTTTGTCGAGTGTTACCCGATGACGTTAACTGCGGAGTGGTACAAAGTTTTGACCTATCCGATTGTTTGTCGTGACCCGGCGACATTAACCCGCGGTAGAGTGGGTACAAAGTTTTGACCTTTCTAGGTTATTGGTCGGAATATTATTCGCCGACGCTAACCTGATGGAAGAGGCCGTGGAAGTCCAAGGACCTTTTGACCTTTCCCGAAGTTGTTTGTCGAAGTTTTGCTCGATGACATTAACCCGTATGGAAGAGGCCGGAAGTCCAAGGACCTTTGACCTTTCCGGTTGTTAGTCGAAGTTTTGCTCGGCGACATTAACCCGTATGGAAGAGGCCGGAAGTCCACCAAGGACCTTTTGACCTTTCCGGTTGTTAGTCGAAGTTTTACCGGCGACGCTAACCCGCATGGAAGAGGTCGGGAAGTCCACCAGGACGCTTGACCTATCCCGGTTGTTAGTCGAGTTTTACCGGCGACGCAACCCGCACGGAAGAGGTCAAATTGAATCCGCTGAGGTAGTCGATGTGGGCGACGGCGCCGATTAGGCTGCGATGACCGCCATTAATGGCGACCGAAGATTGCCACGATGGTCGGCGGACCGACGACGGTACGGATGACCGACGCCAGTGATGACGGCGATTACCGAATAGTTAGCGGCGACCGGCGGAGGTAGCGGCGTGATTGGTGAGGCCGGCGGCGGTGACCGCTATTGGTTGGCGGCCAACGGGTCGCGGCACCGAATGGTTGTCGACGTAATCGACGTTAATCGGCGATGACCGGCGAAGATGGTGATGCCGGGCGATGGTCGCGGCAAACGAATGGTACGATGGTGACCGGTGACGATGAGGATTTTGACCCATCCAAGGTTGTTTGTGGTGTTATCCGGCGACATTAACCTGCGAGGGGTACAAAGTTTTTTTTTTTTTTTTTTTGACCTTTCGGGTTATTTGTCGAGCTTTTGCTCGATGACATTAACCCGCATGGAAGAGATCGCAGAAGTCCACCAAGGACGCTTTGACCTTTCCGGGTTGTTTGTCGAAGCTTTTGCTCGACATTAACCCGTGGAAGAGATCGCAGAAGTCCACCAAGGACGCTTTTGACCTTTCCGGGTTGTTTGTCGAAGCTTTTGCTCAATGACATTAACCCGCACGGAAGAGATCGCAGAAGTCCACCAAGGACATTTTGACCTTTCCCCGGGTTGTTTGTCGAGCTCGCGACATTCGACGCAACTTATGGAAGAGGTCGCGAAGTCCACCAAGGACCTTTTGACCTTTCCCGGTTGTTTGTCGAAGTTTTGCTCGATGACATTAACCCGCATGGAAGAGGCCGGAAGTCCACCAAGGACCTTTTGACCGTTAGTCGAGTTTTACTGGCGACGTTAACCCGTATGGAAGAGGTCGGGAAGTCCACCAAGGACGTTTGACCTATCCCGGGTTGTTAGTCGAAGTTTTACCGACGCAACCCGCAGGAAGAGGTCAAATATTCAGTATGAGCTTGTGAGTTGACTATTGATCTTTGCCTTTTCATTGGTGCCGACTTGCTTATCTTTTGAGATTAAGAGTTGCCCCCGCCCGATGTAATCAAGGAACAAAGTTTGATGAATTCATTCTTCGCCATGCTTCTTTAAAAGCTTGAAATGATCCACCTCGATGGTGGTTTTGATCTGTTGGGAAACTTGTCATACAAGATGAAATAATGGGAATCAGATCCCACGACGGCCAAACCGCTATGCATTAGAAAACCAGAGTGAAAGTTTACTTTAGCCTTGTTGTGAAGTCCAAAGACACCTCAGGTAATTAAAGAGCGAACAAGAGACAAATTTTAACGTGGAAAACCCGAGGGGAAAACTGATAAAAGCTTCCACTATGTATCACAGTACAAAATCTTCGATAACGGGATTATAGAATTGCATATGAGAGAGGAATAACAACTGTGTAACAATGATCAGGTTGTAATTGTTACTGATGGTGGAGATCTGGGTAACTTAGGGAATACATGGTATTAGTGACGACAGTGGGTGGCGATGGTTGATGGCCAGAGTGCAATCTTGCTTGGGGTGCGATCTTGCTTGGAGGATCTTCAAGCTTCAGAGCTCTCTCTTCCTCCTCACTTGGGCTTTTCCTCTTCTTCCTTGCTTGGACTCTTCTTCTTCTTCCTTGCTTGGGCTCTTCCTCTTCTTCCTTGCTTGGACTCTTCCTCTTCTTCCTTGCTTGGACTCTTCCTCTTCTTCCTTGCTTGGCGGTGAGGATCGGCGGCCGGTGGCCAGTGGTGGTGGTTAACGGCCGCGTGGTTCTTCTTCACTTGCTCCTCTTCACTTGGCTCCATTTGTTCTTCACTTGGCCTCTCCCCCTCCTCTTGGTGTGAGGAATGAAGGCCTATTTATAGATGGGAGGAGGGGCATTCTTGTAAATTCATGTAAAGCCCTCCCTCGACGGAGTGGATGATTCCTTCGATCATTTGATGTATTTTAAGCATTTGGATGTCCAAATGAAGTCAGAATTATAAAATCTTAGGCTCGTTAGATCCGGCTCGTCGAGACGCTCGATTTGACTATAAACACTCTATATTTGAGAGCTGTTTTGAGATTTAATTGATGTCCCAAATATTCCAATGATATTTCAAGTGCTTGATCTCGATCGGTTTTGACTCAAAATCATATCGCTTTCGACATCAAGATTTGTGCTTTGACTAGTGGTATTTTGAGAGCCATATCAGATCTAAAATACTCTATATCTTATTATAAATTGTTTTGATTCTTATCATTTCATTCAAGCAAATTTCAAGGCAATAAGTTTAATACAATTTGAGTATTTTGTTCATCTATTCTTCAGTCAAATTGACTATTCCTTTCATCTTTTATTCTTAACATCTTGTTTATATATTGTTAATTTATGGAGCGATTATGTCAAACTATCTAAAATATATTGTCGACTTAGAGTTCTTAATTTTGTTGGTTGAGCTAGGTGTTGAGATCGGGAGTCAGAGGAGACACCCCAGGACAAAAAATTTTTTTGTGTGCATAGTGCTATGACATGGATGTCTTAACTTTAGAAACAAAGAAGATAGTGTATCAACGTCAGGAGGTCTGCCCTAAGATCATGGATTTGCACTAGAAAGACAGAAAAGTGCCTCGGTGCTACAACAAGAAACACGACTCACCACTTAATTCCAAGGCAGATGTCAATATTTTGACACTTTAGCGGGTACTAGAACTCATGCGAAGAACTTGAAGAACAATAGCGGCGCGTTATGAAATGATAGAGTTCCTATTTATGTACTTTTCTACAATTTTTGTATCACTCTTTTGATTTTCTCTTCATAAGAAGCGAGTGCATGCCTTAGAGTGTGAAAAATGTATATACTTGAGTGAAGTATAAATTATACTATTCTCTCTCTCTCTCTCTATATATATATATATATTTTATAGTGAATTTCTTGATATGGTGTGGCTCCATAATTTTTCCCGTTCTCAAGTTTTTTCTTATTAAATTTAGTGTTTTTTGTGATCTTGTATTTTATTCATTTATGTTTAATGTTATGTGTGTATGTAGGGCTGTCAAAAAAGTTCGTTGTTCACGAATAGCTCGTGTTCAGCTCGTTAAGTAGCTTGTGTTCGGCTTGTTCATTAACTAAACGAGCCGAACATGAATAGACATTTCAAGCTCAATATATAAATGAGCCGAACATGAACAATCATTTATTCAATCGTGTTCGGCTCGATTTAGCTCGAAATAAAAATTATATTATATTATATTATTATTTTATTACTATTATTATTATTATTATTATTATTACTATTATTTTTATTTATTACTATTATTATTTATTTATTATTTATTATTATTATTATTATTATTATTATTATTATTATTACATACAACACACACACACACACAGAGATATATATATATATATATATATATATATATATATATATATATATATATAGTAGTTAAAGTTTTTTGTTATGTAAAAGATTGTCCAGGTTAATTTCTCATAAAGATTTTAAACAACAATTTTTGAAATTTGAACATTTCCAGGCAACACACGACAAAACAATTTTCAAAGCAGGCAAACGAATAAGGGTTCGACTCAAGCTCGACTTCGTTTACACCCCTATGTGTGTGTATGCTTGTGTGTCATTAGAGCAAGATTTGTAGGAAATTTTAGAAAGTGATATGATCCTATAAGTGTTGCCTCATAAAAAAGAATTCTAAGAATTCGATTATCCAAATAAAGGCATTGTTTAGCTCCCAAGATATTTGGATGGTCATTAAAAAGACCATATTGAGTTTCCAAATAAAGCTGGATTTTTAATGATCTATAAGGACTTTTGAAGGAAAGTAAAAAAGAAGAATAAAAAGGAGCTTTTCTTTATATTTCCAAACTTAAATAAAGCTAAAATCATGAAGGTAGTTGTGGCATCTATGATTACACTTATTGCATAAAAGAGTTGATCTATTATTAAATGGATGTAAAATCTATTTTATAAATAGATTAATTAAATAATTATATATTATCAAACTCTTAAAATATATTTAAAACAATCATGAATCAAAATTTATAAAATAAAAACTAATTTATGTGGCCTAAGGTGCATACTAAGAGTATGAAATGTATAATAATTGATTCTTATTTCAACCAAAATGTGTATATTCAATGCCCGCCCGTATGAAAAGATCTGTGCATGAAGATGCTTAAAAAATAGAGATATTGTATTTATTTGCATATTGAAGATATTATCTTTATATGTAATTAATCTACTTATATCTAACAAGATCATGAAAACTATGATAAGAGAATTTGAGATGTCACATACTTGACTTATATTCTTGATATGATCTTGAAAATTCTTACGTGAATCTTGATAGCAATTAAATCAAGACTAACTTAGAGATCGGCGTTTATTATCAATCAACTCTTAAACATGGAGTATTTATAGTCAAATCGGCGTCTTGACGAGCGGATCTAACAAGATCTCATAATTACTTCATTTTGCATTCAAATACACAAAATACATCATATGATCAAAGGAATCATTTTAAGTCGTCCGATGGAGAGGTGGTTAAGTTTGCGTGTATTTACGAGCGTCGCTTCTAATCTATAAATCATTCTTCATGAGAGGAGGCAAGAGAGAGAGCTCTAAAACTTGAAACTCCTTCTGGCATAATTGTGCCACCACTCGACGGTTGTTGATCACCCCCGTTGGTTACCAACCGTCAGGCCCCGCGATCCTTGCCGTTGTCAATCATCGGTTGTCGCCGACCACTCATGGCCTCGTGGCCATATGATCAATCCTGTCACCGGATCATCGCCGACCGGCCGCATTGACTATCGTGTCCGCCCATTCTCGACATGTCGGTCACCATCCGACGACCTTCATCGTGGTCGGCCGACCCGTTCACCATTACTTATATGGGTTGTTGGGTGATTTTGGGATTCTGTCGCCCTTCTCATATACAATTATATAATCCCGTTATCGGAAAACTTATCCAAATATAATATATAGTTGAATTTCTTGGGTACGTGATTTTTCCCCTCTTGTCGAGGTTTTTCACGTTAAAAAATTATGGAGTTTTTTTTGTTCACTCTTTAAATATCTGTGTGTGTGCTGGATTTCACAACAAGGCTAGGGCGTAAACTTTTACTCTACCGCGACTGGTCCCCCTAAGCTCCCCATTATCGGCAACATGCATAACCTTAAGGGTGAGCACCCTCACCGCCGCCTTGCCGCCCTCGCCAAAATCTACGGCCCTATCTTCTACCTCAAGCTCGGCGAGATCGAGGTCGTCGTTGTTACCTCCCCAACCCTCGCCGCAGAAGTCACAAGAACTCATGACCTTAACTTCGCCTCCAGACCTCAGTTCATCGGCACCAAAGTCATTCTATACGACGGAGGCGATTTGGTCTTCGCTCCGTATGGCAAGCTCTGGGTTCAGCTTCGTAAAATATGCACGGTAGAGCTATTCAGCACCAAACGAGTCAAGTATTTTGGATTAATGATGGATGAAGAAGGTCATAATATGGCGGAGAAGATTAAAAATATGGCTGATAATGGATCTCCGGTGAATATCACTCATATGCTTTTATCGATTGCAAGCACGACAGTTTCGAGAGCTTTTGGGAAGGATTGTGCTCAACATGAGAAGCTCTTTACGGCAGTTAAAAGACATTTAAATATTTGTCTGGATTTGACTTGGCGGATTTATATCCTTCTTTAACTTTTCTTTCTGATATAAATGGGATGAAGCGTAGGTTGGAGAGTGAGAGATTTAGATGAAACTTTGAATGAAATATTTGAGGGACATTTGGAGAAGTCGAAGAGAAATAATTATAATATTAATCGTATAGTTGACGATATAGTGGATGAAGATTTGGTTGATGTGTTGTTGAGGTTGAAGACAAGTGGAGAGCTCGAGGACTTCATAACTATGGACAATATCAAAGGAGTTATATTAGTAAGTATTTTTTTTTTATTATTTCTAGTTAACTAATTTGCATTGCATGTCATAAATTATTATTGTTTATTTATTTAATTAGTTATTTAATATTATTAGCTTTGTTCTAGTTATTTACCGTCTTGTTTATATTTCGTTATATGTCTTAATATTATGTGTAATTTGGTATAAAATTTGTGCACTTTAAAATAATCGAACAGAGCTTATTGTAGTATGTTGGATTTTGCGAGAACTTGTAAAAATTTTAAAAGGAATTACTTGTAAACATTAAGATTAACTATATTTGTACTTACAGATTTTAATAAAAATTAATATACTTCCTGTCACTTAAATTGTTCACCGAAGGTTGAATATTAATAAGGATATATTTTAATCTATATAAGTTTAATTATTTATTTGATATTAACATATATATATATATATATATATATATATATATATATATATATATATATATATATATATATATATATCAAAGATGAAGTAAATTTACATAAACTAATTAAGCAAGTCTTCGTTTTAAGAGAACTTGTCTTGGACGAAAGTCTTTTTTATTCTAAAAGTTTTTCTTTCTATCAAATAGGATTTGATTTTAGGAGGAACAGAAACGACTGCTGCCATCATGGAATGGGCCATGACTGAGCTCATCAGACATCCCGAGGTCATGCAGAAGGCTCAACAAGAACTGAGAAAGTCACTTAATGGAAAGAGAAAGATAGAAGAGCAAGACATCAGCAATCTTCCCTATCTGAAAATGGTAATCAAAGAAACGCTCAGATTGCGACCTCCAGGGCCTTTTCTAGTGCCGAGACATTCCAGCGAGACGATCGAGCTTGGAGGATACACAATAGCTGCTGGAAGCAGAGTTATAATCAATGCATGGGCGATCATGAGAGACCAAACTTGTTGGGAAGATGCCGAGAGCTTTAAGCCGGAGAGGTTTGAGGATGTTGATATGGGGGATATTAGAGATTCGTTCATTCCCTTTGGTGGAGGGAGAAGGATATGTCCAGGAATAAATTTTGGTATGAGAAGCATGGAGAATGTGATTGCGAATTTGCTCTATCACTTTGACTGGGAGCTGCCTGGGGGGAAGAGGCCCGAGGAAATGGATTTGGAGGAAGCATTTGGTTTGTCTTTGATTAGAAAAAATGATTTGTTCCTTGTTGCAACTCCATACAAATATTATAGTTAGTACCCATATATATCTTCTATTACTTGGATGAAGAGTAGTAGTTTATACTTCTCTGGCTCCAGTGAAATAACTTTTATATGGAAACTATATAGCATGGCTAGAAGCATTGTAATAAAGTGCTTTCATGTCTCGTATTTATGTACGTGCAAAGTAAGTTATTAAATAAACATGCATGCCGTTAATTTAGATTTTTTACTTAAATATAACAAGTTTACATTACATTGCTTGTTAATTCTCACGATTAACTGCACTCATTGATCTATATTATCTGGAAAATTTTGAATTTTTTAGTGTTTTGTATGGACCTACAACCTACTCAAGGAAGAGAAATTAATGGTAATTCGTATAGAAGGCATTTTACCCTCAAGAACAAGCCTCTAACGTTTGTTCTACATAATGGGATCCCAACGTAAGATCTACAAGCTTTATGAGTTTCAGACTAAGATTTAGTTTAAAAAAAAAAATTTGAAGGCACATAGTAACTGATTATATGCTACTAGAAAATTTATGTGATCATTAAAAAAAAAAAAACTTTAAACCAATGAATTATATTAGGAATTGATTTTGAGATCATCAAAATTTCATTTCCAATCAATTTATAGTTGTGATAATATTATTTGGTGACACTATCCTAATAATATGAAAAACCCTTGAATCTAAATTAAAATGAGCCTAAATTGAGTGCTCTTAAGTATAATTGGATGCATCTTAAGAGTAATTGATGGGTCAAATGTTCTTTAAATTCTCTGTGTTTATAATTGAGAAGCATTGGATTTCATTAAGGCATAAAAAGGCCTTCCAAATATAAAATAATTAAGAGGGATAATTCAGAAAGGAGCATTCAAGATTTTCTTAAAAAATGATTACAGTGCTTTCTCCAAAAAGTTTTAAGTAGTCCATGTTCATACATATTTGAAGAGAACTCTTGGTGGAGATAATTCTTACACTTAAAAATTTTAAGGCTTTGATAGTCATTTAGAGACATAATCAATCACCTTTACAATTTTGCCTTTAGTGACTTATCCTCTATTTTTCCTAGCATAGCTTGGTCAATCCTTCAATTATGATGAGAATCTCAATGAAATGAACCCCTTGCAACACTTGACTTTTACTGCAACATTTAGCTATAATTATTTAGTTTTATGTTCCCAATTAAAGTGTACATATGAAAAGTAGCTATCAAGATCATAAGTCTTGAAAGTGATAGTTAATTAGATTAACTTCAAGAGGTAATAAAATTTCCTTTTATTGTTCTTTCTAGACTATTTCTAACCAATACCAAGATCATTGAGCATAGCTCTTTCTAGACTCTTTTCAAACCTCTCAATCGATGAAATAATTTCTTTTATTTAGAGAGGTAATAAAATTTTCTTTTATTGTTCAAATTTTCTTGGTGTTGTTTCTGAGACAAAATAATATTGTGCTCATTGAAAAAGATTCATACTTGATGAAGTAAATCATAAAAATGTTTCCTATTCTAAGATATTTACGCACAACCATTCGACAAAATAATGCTAGTGATCTCTTCAACAATCAAACATTGTTACACAAGAGTAGCCATAAGCTCAATTTAACTAAAAATAAACTTTAAAAAAATTTTATTATTTTCATTATGTTTCTACTCCATGAAAATACATTATATATATTTTATAATTCTTTTTCTACATCAGAGATCATTAAAGTAGATCCACAAAAATTCAAGACTTTTGTTTAGTTATATAAGGAACCATTGACTCTATGATCACATCAACACAAGTAAGAATGTTTCACCTTCATATATTATTTCTGAAACAACTAAGGATTATTTTTTGGCACCACATCTAAAAATCTTGTGAGAAGATGGTTCAATTCTCTTCCTCCCCCTCCCCCCTAACCATCATATCATTTTAGAATTTCTCATACATACTATTGGTGTAGTTCTCAACATCAAAAGATCTTTGAAGAGCTTCCAAACTCTCTTCTGTATTGAACATGAGAACAAACTTTAGAAAGTGTATCACGTGGTTTAACAAGACATTCCAAAAAGTTACCAATAATGACAAGTTTGGTGAATAAAGCCTTTATTTTTGGGTATGGTTATGCTCCAACAACTTCAAATTTTTTGTTATTAATTATTTTGTAGATAACATGGAGGTCTTCTCATAAAGTAGATAACACATATAGTCACCAAATAGTTCATGTAAGAGTTAGGCACTATTTTATCAGTTTTTCTCATTAGAGGAGAAAAAAACAAACATAACATGCATAATTTTTTCCTAGCCCAAAAAAATAATGTGATAACAAACTTATTAAATTGGGGAAATTAGTTTAAAGGGAACAATTTATAAGTCTACTTATATTACCTTAAGAAAATATTTTAAAGTCAATATGCTTCCATTGAATACCACTTGCCTAAATCATAGATGTGTTGAAAATAAAGAATATTTTAAATGTTCCACACTTATGAATAAGCAAGTTAATAGCTAAAGGCTTTGCTTGTAAGCATTATTAAATGATGCACTTTGAAAATAACTTAGTGATAAACATACAAAGTAGCAACCTCAAGATTATTAGTTGTTTGATATTTAAGAGAGATCGAAATAATTGGCATAATATATGTCATTAGTGGTGGTGTCATAGTTGAAGCATCATGATAAAAGAGTTTGAAATGACTTACATGATACAAAGTTCACTCTCCTTCTTTCTCACCAACCCCACTAATAACCTTCTCAGACAATTATGGTATTTATTTTTGATATGTATATGGGGGACACCATGCAGATTTGAGGGTGTACTTATTGAAGTGATTGGGTACTGTATTGAGATATTATGTACTATCTCAAAAGATAGAGGCATCACTATTCAATGAACCTAATCACCTAATAAGGACTCCTAAGGCAAGATGGGTCTTCAAATATACCAGAGATTTTTTCTCTACTTTACATAGATGAATAAAGTAGGGTTTATATTTAATCGCATTCTAAAGTTCTCTATGGGGCAAGCCCTCATAGTTAATTACATCCTAAAGAAGGTGAGTTTCTTAGGAATATTCTCATTTAAAGTAGACAATTATTATTTCCAATGATTTTAAGGGTAAGACTATCAATAAATTAGTTATGTTTGGAAAATCAATTGGGAAAGATCGAAAGGATAAGACTTATTATTGAAGTCAAGGGAAATGAGTAGGGAGTGCTCATGAAACTTGGAAAGCCTAGTAAGCATTCTAATCTATCCTATGGTTGGGCTTTATATATTTGAAATTGAGGAGAATTATTTATTTGAGTTAAAATTTTATTAGAAAGCTAGGACTTATAATCCCGAGAAGATTATGGAAATTCCTAAGAGGTGAGGATTTATGCTTATAGCTCAAGGAAATAACCATCTCGGATCCTAAATCTAAGCTTTGCAAGAGCTAAAGCATTATCTAAATCTAAGCGAAGATCAGTATATGATTTATCTCCACAAAAGAAGATAAACCACCCGACTGCAGGACTTATAATCGCTTGGAGTGGCAAGCAGCTAACTCCTCCTACACTTTAAAATAATGTAGGCAAGTCAAATGATTTTGCAAGATAGTTGGGTTGTTATTATTTAGAAAGAAATTAAAGTCTTTAAACTCACTCCCTAAGAGACTAGAGCATGAGTGGTATCAACAATGACTTAGTTTAATGTAATTTTTTCAATTTTTATTTTATTTTGGACTCTTCATTTTGATAAAGGCCATAGGATTTTCATATGTCTAAATACATGATGAAATAAGATTATGGACTAAATAAGAGAGAATGAGGTATTTTCCACCACAGAGGAGACCCTCAAAGGTCAAGTCTTCCCCTATCAAGCAAAGATGGAAACCCTCTCTTAGTGAAAGTGAAGCAATATGAATGCATGATATTAAACATACAACATTCAGCTAAGAGATTGCTAAATCTTTTAATTATCTTAATTTAATGCCTAGGCTTTATGTGAGATTATGAGTTATTTAGAACTTTAGTTATGAGTTATAGTTGGGCTAAAAAAATTAATTTTCTAAGAGCCTAATTGGATCCAGGCCACTCATTAAATCACCAATCAAAAAGAAACTTTGAAGAGGCATGTAATTTCTAATGAAAAAGATAAACATAACATCAAATAATTTAAAAATTCAATGCAAAAGAATAAGAGGTTGGTGCGGTCGGGTACCGCCGTATAACCCGTAAAAAGAGAAATGGGTAGCCAAGCTCTACCCTTATACAACCATGTATTTGAAAGAATAATTGCAATTTACAAATGAATAAATGTAATGGGTGTCTTCTTATCGTCATTCTTCTAATCTCTTCATTTCTTTGATTTGGATGTGCTTGCTTCAAAGGCATCACATGGCCTCCTAGAACAAAGCCTTCTAGCCACTACTCATCCTAATCTCCCATAACACTAATCCTAATTCCTAATACAAAATTATATTAAAAATAGGAAAAGTAAATCTAACTACACCTGTAAAATAAGTGTTAGCTAAACATGCCATACAACCCAAGAAGTTATATGAATAATTTAGACTTAACACCCTACACATGGGTAACCAAGCCTACATGTCCTAATTTGGATTATGCTTAGGTGTTAAGCAACCTGCAAAAGAGAGCAATTATATTTATTTTAAGCACCCCTTAAGCACAATCTCATGCAAAAAATGTGATTAGGCTAATCACAGCTTACAATCCAGTCTACGAAGCATATACCCAAACATCTAGTCTAAAATAATACATCATAAAACTAAACATACATCACTCCATGCACCGCCCTAACATAAAGCTAGAAGTGATGACTTAATTATAAAGTGTGTGTATTAAGGCTTATGTGGTATGCCTTAACTAAGCTTTATTATGATTTTCTAAGTATGAAAGGATGTTTAATCATAAAAAGTTGATTTCATTTTAAGTGATTTAATTGATTTGAGAATTTTGCTTAAAGTTTTTTTATTTCATTTGAGTTACACTTAGCAACTAAATGTTATAAAGAGAGGAAAGAGAATCACTCTCTTTCATCCCTACCCTAAGCCATTTCTAAAGCATATTAATTAGACTAACTTCTCTTTAGTGAGTGGCTTATTACATATTTTTATTAATCTTAAGTTTAGATTTACTTTAAATACTATCATTCAATAAGAAAGACATCTTAAGATTAATTGGAACTAATTACTATCATATGAGACATGTTCATGGATTTCTTTCCATCATATGTAGCATGCATATGATTAAATCCTAAGCATACCTATACATGTAATATATTTTTAGCACACTTAAATAAAAGATGTATAAATAAATTTTGTAGAAAATGAGATTTTCTCTCATTAGTTAAATACACACTCAAATGTATAAAAGTTTTAAGCAAGTACTTTACCATTGTGAGCTAGGAGAGTGAGGTAAAAATCTCCTTGGGCTACTTAAAGCTGTGCATCCCTAAAATTTCCAGACTAGATATACCTACTATTCTTAAATACATATGGATATATAAATAACCATAAGAATGGAAAATCTTACTAAAGTTGCATTTTTGAAATATTTATGCATATGGAATAAAGTTGAAAAGGGAAGACTTTTATTCATTAGCCAAATGCACACACAAGTGTATAAAAGTTTTAAGCAGATACTTCACCATTGTTAAACTGAGGGAGTGAGGTAAAGATCTCCTTGGGGCTACTTAAAGCTTTGCATCCCCAGAATATCCAAACTAGATATACCCACTACTCTTAAATACATATGGATGTACAAATAACTACAAGAGTGGAAAATCATGCTAAAGTTGCATTTGTTTTTTGAAATATTTATGCATAGGGAATAAAGTCTTATCTAAATTCTAGTATTGAAGAATGTAAGAATGAAATCAAATGGAGTACGTGCCGTTGTTAAATCAGAGAAGTGAGGTAATCAAATGACCTCATTGGGGTTAACTAAAGTCTCCTATTTCTAGGATGTCCAAGCTATATACCCATTAACATTCTTACTTACATAAAATCAATGCATGAATGAAAGAAAAATAACTTCTCTTCATACACTTAAGCTATAATCACATACATCTCCTATGTATTTATAATTAGCATTCATAACATATATAATCATTCATTTATAAGTTTTGAAAAATATATTTGGATTTAGTAATAATAATAGCCACACATGCATTAATTTAAATCAATACATGCAAGCTTGACATAAAGGAAACCATTTAATTAAATTGATTTTTTAGAGATGAATGCATGAATCAAGTGAAATATAACATTTTATATGATTAGAAAGAAATAAAGGGACATAAGCACATGATTTCATTCAATCCAATTAACTCTTGAGGACAATCATATTAAATAAGCTCATTTAAAATAAACCAAAATTTCTTAATGTCATTTTAATTTCATGTTTGATTTGATTTAGGAGATGTGATAAGAGGTTTGCTAATCCTAATCCCATTCCCCATATTTGTAGGTTAATTTGATTTAATGCGAGATAATTAAGCCAATTTTATGGACTGATGAAATTGAGATACAAATTAAATTAATTAATTAAACCCTTACCTATATTTCCTTAAGGTAATTAATCAAATGATTATGAGCTGATATTATATGCAAATGAATTGAAAAGTAATTAGTAATGATTCTATGAAATGAATGGGACCTAATGCAATTAGCTCATAATCATTGATTAATTAAGCTTAAGGAACTAACTTAATTACTTTTATGAATTCCCAACACATATGGGCAAACCATAATTTCATTAACTCTCTTTAGATTATTGAACACCTAAAGCTCTACCCATGGATCAATTAAGGAAAATCAAATGTAATTACCCTTTTAATTAGGTTAATCAATTCATTAATACATTAATCCATTCCTCTTTACTTAATTACCAAAATTAATTAATTATCCTTTGAAATGAAATGGGCTTAAGGGGGGAAAGGTTGGGAAAGATGTCCCAACCTAATTCCATAAGCCTCTTACTTAATCAAACATGACTTGGTATGATTTGAGTTTTAATTTAACTAATTAAGTCACTAATTAGTTAATTAATCTTTACTTTAGCATTTTTGTTGAAAAAGAGAAGGAAACTTAGGGGAAAGATTAGGAGGGAGGCCCCAATCTAATTCCCTAAGTCTCCCCACTATTAAACAGTGATTAAGGGGTCTAATTTGTTGATTAATTATTGTTCACATGCTTAATTATCACTTAATTAAGTTAAGAAGGTAATTAGGGATTAAGCAATTAATTTTTCCAATTAATCAACCTATAAATTCCAAGAAAAATATGGGAGGTAGAGGTCATCACCCTAAAATTTCTCAAAAAGTTTGAAATTGATTGGTTAATTAATTAAAAGAATTAGGCTAATTAAAATTTTAATGAAACCCTAATTAAATCAAAATTACTGTTCAAAATTAATTAAAGATAATTTTAATGGATTCCCCTCTGAAATACTATTAAAATGAGCTATTATTCATATATTTTATATTTTTTATAATTACTTATGAATTATTAAAGTTTTAGCATTAAAAACATCTTAACTAACCTAATTAAAGCCTTAATCCCATCGGCACCACGTGGCGTGCTGACGCAGTGGGCATTTCAAGTAGCAGTGGATGCGGTATTGATCTCTACCGTTCGATCTCAGATCGGACATCATAGATCAATCCTGCAGTGTAAAGGGAGAAAATAGAGGAAATCTAGTGTGATTTGATCAGGACAGTCCATTATAATCACACAGAATGGATGGCCTGTGATCTCTCCTCCTATGAGCGATGAATGACGGAGGTCATCCGCCATGGATCTCAATCACGAGCTCATCCAGCTTCAATTCACTCAAAATCAACCTACTCCTTTGCGCGAGGGATCCATAAGGATCTAATGGCTAGGATGGGCTCACATGTGAATTCTCTTCATAAAAGACCACAAAAAATTTTCTATTTCTATAATTTTAGGAAATTACCTCACCAAAACTCAAGACCGATGGTGAGATTGATGGAGGTAGCTCATCTAGTAGAGACGAGGCCCTGTTGAGCAACATGCAAGCCAATTTCTTCTCATTTGCTCAGTTGGCCAACTTCCATCAATTTGGAACTCAGTGGTTATCGAACTCCTAGCTTCGGTGGGTTTAGAACTCGAAGGAAGCTTTGGGTAGCCTCGATGAGGTATGTAGAATGTGTGTGTTAGAGGAATTGAAGTTTGGTTGAGAAATGAAGAAGTTAGAATCAGGATTGAACTCCCCTATTTCGGCCTTGCTCGGGAAGAAGAAATGCCGAAGGAGGAAAGGTTGGAATCACTATAGGGATTGCAAGAAGGCTAGAATTTTCCCTTAGAAACTCAAATGATTCAAATGAGCTAATTTCTCGTGTGAATTGATGGGGTATACCTCTTGGTTGCTGAGGTGGACAAACGGAATTTCTTCCCATTTTTTGGCCAGCTAGCTGCCACCAGAGCATCGGAGTTATCGCCATTAAGTCCACATGGCTCATCTAGATTGGGAGAAGCCATGGCAGGAGGCTCCAAGCTTGATTTGGTCAGATTGCCTTCTTTGGATCCAATGGGTGGTCAGTTTGCATGGGAGGTGAGTTAATTCACCTCCCTTTGGTCCAAGGTAAGTCCTAGCACACTTAGGGTGGGCTAGGAAATTTAAGGATGCTCCATTTACAAGTTTGATGGCTGCCAAGGATGAGAGGAGAGTGGACTTTGCCATTAGAGGAAAGAGTCTAATGTGGGAGAGGATCCATGGAGGATTTGCATTGGACTTGGTTCCAAATGAGTTTGGGCTAATTTTAGGATGGTCTAGGATGGGTTTGGGTCAGGTTAGGTCAGCCTGGAAGGTCTCATGGGTTGGTTTTATGTGTTTTGGCTAAATTGGGTCGTATGGATTCAATTTGGGTCATGTTGTTGACCAAGTGATCAAATTGGGTCAAACCAAGGAAGTTAGGTTCAAATGATGATTTGGAGATTTTGGTTCAAGTGGTTTTAATTAATTTGGCCTAGGTTTGATTTTGGTTAATTTGGAATCAAATGGGTCAAATGGGTTAAGTTGACTAATTTGACCAAATTGGGTTGGGTTAGGTGTTGGTTCCTGTTCAATTAAATAATTGAAAATGATTGTAAGCTTTAGTTTGAATCAATTTAGATTTTGGCCAATTTAACCCTTTAGGTCAATTTGGGCTAGGTTGGGTCAAGTTGACTAATTGGTCAAATTGGGCTTAATTATGGCTTTGGTCAAGTTCAATAATCAATTTGGAATGAACTTGAGTCATTGATTGCAGTCAATTTGGGTTAGATTATTATTTGACCTATTTTGGCCTTTTAGGCCAATTTGAGTCAACTTGGGTTGAATGGCCAATTGGACTTGGTTTGGCTTAATTAAGGGTCAAGTCATGTTCAATCATTGATCATGAGTTGGTGTGGATCAGTGGTTCCAATTGATTTGGGGTATGATGAGTTTTAGCTACTTTATGTTTCATTTGGGCTAAAGTTTGACTTGGTCAAAGGACCAAGTTGACTTGGTTTGACCCAATTCAAGATGATTGATTATCCTAAGGTGATTGTTGATCATGATATAAGGCTTGGATGGGCTTGGATCAATCCAATTAGAGTGTGATTGGAACTTGGCTCCAATGGGTTCTTTAGGCCACTTTGGGTCAAGTGGACCTAAAAGACTCAATTGGCTTGGTTTTGGCTTGATTAAGGTTTAGTTCGATTTATATATGAGCTTAGGTTTAAATTATAAATCCAATTGCAATCAATTTGGAATCCAATGGACTTTGGTTCATTTGAAGTTTTCAAGTTAAAAGGGCTAACTTGGCTTGACTTGGGTTTTTTGATTTTTTTTGTATTTTGTTTGTTTATTTAATTTATATTTCATTTATATTTGGGAATAGAAATGAAGATATAAATGATTCATGAGAAAATCACTTGAGTTTGAGTGATTTGGAAGCAAATTTGACTAAGCTCATGAGGTAGGTCAAAAGGGCTTAAGTAAGAAATTGATTTAGTTTGATTTAATTTTGGTCATTGGAATGGGTTTCATTTATATTTGTGAATATAAATGATTATATTATTGATTTATAAAGAAACCAATTAATTTTGGGTTGATTTGAATGGGATTTGTTTAAGCTTAAGGATGTAGGTCCATATGGCTTAGGAAGGACATGGTTGGATTTGGATTTAGTTTGGTTTAGTTTTGGTCATTTGAGTATGGATTTTATTTATATTTGTGAATATAAATGAAGAAATAATTGATTTATAAAAAAATCAATCAAGTTTGTAATACTCAGGTGGAGATTTGGCTAAGCTTATGAGAAAGGGTCATATGGCTTGGGAAGGAATTTTGGAACTTGGATTTGATTTTGGGTTTTAATCACTTGGAATTGAGTTTGGATTTGGATTTGATAAATATTAAGAGATTAAATTGATCTTTGAGAAAATCAATTTAATTGGATTAGGCTAAAGTTAAGGTCATGGAATTCAATTGTAAGGTTTATAAAGAATTTTGAGCTTGGATTTGATCATGGGATTGATTATGAGTCTTGGAAATTTGGTTTGTATTTGGCATGAATTTAAGGTTTGGTTTAAGGAGAAAAGCATGGATTGGGTTTAGGCTATAGGACAGGAAAATCTTCCTAAGTCTCTATTGCATGACCCATCCTTACGGCTTACCCTTCTAAGTCTCTAGGCTTAGGTTAAGTGTTCACCTAATCACTAGAAATACCTTAGGACTAATGAGCTCTTAGTGTCTATAAGAGTCTCAGATCTATGCTGAGGAGGTTGAAGACTCACTCTAAAAGTGAGGTCAACAAAATGACTCCCAGTAAGTGTGATGTAACTGACAAGGCACACCACACATATTGCCATTGACCGAGATGATCAACAATGTCTGAAGGATAACAAGCGCCAATGGAAACGTTCTACACTCAAACCAGAGATGCAGACAAAATCACAATCCTAGTGGAATGCCACTCAACTTATTCCAAGGGCATAAGAGAGTAAAGAGGATTTGGTTGGAATTTCATGTCAAGGACATAAAGGGAGATCCGCTAGGGGATTACACATGCATTGGACATGACATGTGAGAGGTTTATGCAGAAGGGCATAAAATGAGGAATCCACTAGGAATTGAGTATATGAACCTTCCACTAGGGAAGTAGGTTCGAGCTATCCACTAGGGATGATAATATAATTTGCTTAGATTTGTGATCATGGGGCTCCACTGGGGAGAGGATATGATTTGGTTTAATTTGAAGTCAAGGACATATCTACTAGAGATATGAGCTCGGACCCACTAGGGGATAAGGTGGATTTAATATATGGATTTCTTTGGTTTGCTTGGGAAAGTATCCACTAAAGATAAGAATGGATTTAATATATGGACCTTGTAGGTGTGCGATGGATCTACTAAGAAGGGGCTATAGCCTTGACCTATCTAAGATTTACAAATCCAAAGGGAAAGTCTACACCATGAGATAGAGCTAACCAATCTGGGTTTTGCGCTAGAAAGTGTGTAGACTTACATCTTCCAAAGCAAGGAAGAAGATCGATTGGTAGCACAACAAAAAGACATAGGGTTGCCGTGGTGAAATGGTCGCATGGAAATAATGCGTAATAAACTTACATCTTCCAAAGCAAGGAGGACCGTCGGGGTGACTTATTGGTGGCACAATAAGTCAAACTTGACCTAATGGTGACTACTGGGAGAATGTCACTGGGGACTTAATGCGTAATAAACTTACATCTTCCAAAGCAAGGAGGACCGTCGGGGTGACTTGTTGGTGGCACAATAAGTCAAATCGACCTAATGGTGACTACTGGGAGAATGTCACTGGGGACTTATAGCAACTCAAGAGTAGTAAGGAAATTCTTATAGAGAGTTTTGCTAACACTGCCCTAAATGTAGGATGTCTGCTTCAGAAAAGGTACCCCTAGGGGTGTCCTCCTAATCTACAAGCGAATATATCTTTTTTTTGTTTATATGTTTGTGTGGACCCTGTTGGTGTGTGAGAGACCACACTGAGAAGGAGCTTATATTAACCTAGTCCTATCTTAGACTTACTGGACCAAGGGAGAATCTGCATATCCGCAAGATGGATTCTCCAACCATAGGGGTGGCTACTAGGAAAGAGGGACTGTCCAATCCAAGAGTAACCCAGGTAGTGTTTCAATGGGGTCACTAAGGGTGTGATCCAAATAGAGTGCCCAAAGGGGAGGTGCGGCTAGGGGCTTTATCCTGGACCATGTAGAAGAAGCCCTTTAGGTGTACAGTGGCCAACTCAAGGAGAAAGCTTGTAGACTTACATCTTCCTTGAGTGGTGTATCCACCAGGTGGGTTACTGTTAGCATAGCGAGGACCAACCAACCTATGGTGCCCATCAGTGTGCGATAATAAATCTGAGAAGAAGGCTTGTAGACTTACATCTTCATCGATAAAAATGATCAACGAGATAGTTTATCGTTGGCGGGACAGATGCTATTTGACCTAAGGCGACTACTAAGTGGGGAGTCCTGTATGAGGACTAGATGCAGACTTGAAGTAGTCAGGAGAAAAGGAGCCACTAGATGACTAAATCTCAAATATATTTAACCCAGTTAGTGCAGGATGGCTAGTTCAAGAAAAAAGCACGCAGACTTACATCTTCTTAAATAAAGTCAACATGAGGTAGCTTACCGGCCGCGTAGTAAGGCTTACCAAACTAACAAGACACTCATCGGTTTGCAATAGTCAAGTTAAGAAGAAAGTTTGTAGAATTACATCCTCTAAACAAGGAACCACTGGGGTGACACATTAGTAGGGTAGCATGTCAGCCCGACCTAGAGCAGCTAATGAGCGAGTGCCGCTAAGGGCTTTATCCCATATCAAAGTAGCCCAAAATAAAAGATATGTGTTTATTATATATGTGGTTGTGTGTAGTTTATGTTAGTGTTGTGTTGATAAAGGATAAGAAGCTGCTTGGGTTCCTTGAACCCTTTCACTTACCCTAAACACATCATGACAGATTCGCAAATAAAGATGTTTCTCAACATAGAAGAGATGGAATTTGGAATGAAATTTTTTTTGATAATTATTTTCAAATAAAATTTATGGATAATATTTCTTTAGATAGAGCCCATTGATTGGAAGTATTGGGTGCTCTCCCTTATGATTTATAAGCTGATAAGATCCTCCTTAGTATGCCTTCTTAATGGTAAAAAAATGACTTCCCAAGTTAGTTCAAACTTGCCTCCCATCTTACCATGCAATAATTGGTCTCCTTAACTAAAATAAGCTCGCTACTTGAAAAGCTCTAGGATAGACCAACTTATTGCTATTGAATCATTTTGGCCTTGTATAACTCAAGGTTCCGCATGCTCATGTGCATCTCTCCTCCAAACCTTCTAGCTCTTCTAACCTAACTTGGCATTCTGCCTCCCACAGGATCTAGCTACTTACAGTTATCTTTAGTGATGGGAGTTGGACTTCTAATGGTAGATCTACTTTAGACCCATACAGTAATGAGAAGGGGGTAGATTGAGTTGGAGTTTTATATGCAGTGCGGTAAGCCCACAAGGCTTCAACCAACTGCTCATGCCACTATTGCTTGTTATCGTCGAGTGTCTTCTTTAATATTCAAAACTTATAAATAGTAATCTCTGGGATTTGGGCCAACAACTCCATAGTGTACTTATGGTAGTGATGGAGCTTAGGCTTTAGAACTTTATAGGACCCAGCATTTTGGTTAATGATTAGTTGAGAATCCCCGAAGATGTTGATATCCTAGATGCATAGTATAATGGCTAACTCTAGGCCGGCAATCAGAGCCTCATATTTGGCTTCGTTGTTGGTGCATGGATTGGATAGATGATATAAGAATCTTATCACTTCGCAGTCCAGAGTTAGGAGAATTATTTCTCCCCCTGTCTTCCTTAGAAGAGTAGATCGTGGTTCTTCTCCCTTTTGAAAGGAAGCCGCACCATCAAAGTACATCTCCCAATGGAGAATGCTAATGTCCCGTAAGTTCATGATTTATTTATCGGGGAGGTCATCACTAAGTGGAGAGTTAGTAGGAAGTGGCTGTGCTGCTAAGAAATCCACTAGTGCCTATCCTTTCTCACGGGTACAAAAGTGATGTCAAGCGTGATAAAATCATGGACCAACATACATCCATCGGATAATGTTGGCTATGTCATGAGATATTGCAGTGGATTGATCTTAGAGATAAAGTTCACCTTATGAGAAAGCATGTAGTGCCACAACTTTTGGTATACAAAGATTAAAGCTAGACAATGCTTCTCGATGGGTGGATAATTTTTCTCAGTAGGGATTAAATGACGGTTGAGATAATAGAGTGCATTCTCTTTCCCTTCATCATTAGTTTGGGCCAACAAAGCACCAATGGAGTTGTCTAATGTTGTAGTATATAGTATCAATGGCTTGCCCGGGATAGGTGCTGCTAGAATTAGCGGCATCATCAGGTAGTGCTTGATGTCTTCCAAGGCAGGTTGACACTTGTCATCCCACTTGAACTTAGCATCCTTTTTGACAAGTGCTAAAAATGGTTGGCATCTTTCTGACCGATTGGAAATAAAGCATCTTAGTTGAGAAAATCACTTGAGTTTGGGTTAATTTAGAAGCAAATTTAACCAAATCTAGGGATATAGGTCAAAAGGGCTTGACTTGGGAATTAATTTGATTTGGGTTTCAATCATTTGGATTTGATTTTTTGATTTGAAATTTTTATTTGAATTTGATAATTGAGAAGATCAATTTGAGTGGGGTTGAGTTGAATTTGGTTAAGGCTAAGTCCATAAGATAAAATTAAAGGGCTTAGGAAGAGATTTGGAGTTTGAATTTAATCATGGGTTTCAATCATTTGATAGTTGGATTTGATTTTTAAATTTAGATTTGAATTTGAGATTTGATTTGAAAGAAGAAAGCAAGGATAGGGTTTAGGTTATAGGGTAGGAAAGTCCTCCTAAATCCCTAGGGCATAATCTATTCCTATGGCTAACTCTTCTAAGTCTCTAGAGTTAGGTTAAGTATTCACCTAATCACTAGAAGTGTCTTAGGACTAAAGGACTCTTAGTGTCAAGAGAGAGATCTAAAGGAAGTTGAGAGCCCACTCCAAAGTGAGGTCAACAAGGGCACCAATAGGTGTGGTATGATTGACAAGACACCGCATGTATTGGTGTTGATCGAGATGATCAACAATGTCTAAAGGATCACAAACACTAACTAAAATGATCTATCCCTAAACCAGAGGTGTAGATAGAATCAAGATCTTAACGCAGTGCAACTCCACTTATGCTAATGGAATTAGAGAGGAAGGAATGATCTATTCCACTTGGGAAGCAGGTTTTGATTATCCACTGGGAATAGAGGATAAGAGTTTGAGTTGATTTAATATGATTTGAGGAGAAAAGATATGCTAAGGATGAGTGCATGAACCTTCCACTAGAGAAGCAGATTCAGGTTATCCACTAGGGATAGAGATTTGATTTATGCCTTGTTGAGAGAAATTTGGTATGATTAATTGATGCTGCATCCACTAGGGATGAGAATTTGATTTTATTTATTGATTTATGATTTAGTGCTCCACTAGGGAGAGGATATGATTTGGTTTGGAGGGCACATCTATTGGATATGTGAGCTCGAATTCACTAGAGATAAGATAGGTTTAATTTTGACTCCACTGGAGGGAGGATAACGGATTTGGTGAGATGGACTCTATTGGTGTGCGATGGTTCCACTAAGAAGGGGCTAATATCAGCCTAGACCTGTCTTAGATTTACAAATCCAAAGGGATAATCTACCAGCTATCAGGTAGGACTATCCAACCTAAGGGGTGTCTTTCAGTGTGCAATGGTCATTTTAGGAAGAAAGTGCGGGGACTCACATCCTCCTACATAATGAGCCACTGGGGCAATCGGTTGCTTGTAATAAATCAACCCGACCTAAGGTGACTATTTGAGTGAATTCTGATGTGGACTCACATCAACTTAAGAATAGTCAGACTTAATTTAATTTTGGATGGACCCTATCGGTGTGTGATGGATTTACTAAGAATGAGCTAATATCACTTTAAACCTGTCTTAGATTTACAAATCCAATCAGATAGTCTAACGATTGTGGGGTAGAGATAACTAACCAAAAGGGGTGTCTTTCAGTGTGCAATGGTCAAGTTAGGAAGAAAGCACGAGGACTCACATCCTTCGACACAAGGGACCACTAGGGTGATCGATTGCTTGTGCATATAAATCAAACCCAACCTAAGGCCGCCCGTCGGTGCGCAATAGTCATGTTGGAAAGAATGTGTAATAGACTTATATCTTTCAAAGCAAAGATGACCTCCAGGGTGACTCGTTGGTGGCACAACAATGAACCCAACTAAGGCGACCTGAGAGAGTCTTGACGAGGCTTTATCTTAACTCAAAATAGTCGGAAATTCCTATAGGGAGTTTTCGACAATGCCCTAAAGATAGATGCTTGCTTGGGAAAGGGGCCATTAGGGGCTTGAATTCTTAATTCATAGCGAAGATATATTTTGTTTATTTTATATTATCGAACCACAGGTTTGTGAGGGACCACAGAAGGAGCTCATATCAACCTAATATTTTTCTGGACTTACTAGACCAAGGGAGAATGCATATCCATAGACAAATTCTCCAACCATAGGGATACTGGAGAAGCTGTCCAATCCAAGAGTCGAGGTTGTGTCTAAATGGGGTCGCTAAGGATGTGATCCAAATAGAGTGCCCACGGGAGGTCTTTGGTATCCAAAACCCTATAAAAGAAAGCCTATAGGTATATGATGACCAACTCAAGGAGAAAGCATGGGGACTCACATCTGCCAAGAGTGGTGTATCCATCGGGTGGGTCACCGTCAGCATGGCGATAACCAACCAACCTAAGGTGCCCATCAGTGTAAGATAATCAACCTAGAAAAAATGCATGTAGACTTACATCTCTCTAAAGCAGAACTAATTATCGGGATAGTATGTCTTCTACTTGACAAGGGCTATCCTACCTTGGGTGACTACTAAGCGAAGAGTCCTGTGTAAGGACAAAATCCAAGATTGAAGTAGTCAAGATAAAAGGAGCCACTGGGGGACTTACCCTAAACCTCAAATATACTCAACCTAGTCAGTGCACGATGGCTAGTTCAAGAAGAAAGCATATAGCTTACAACCCTTAAACAAAGTCAACATGGGGTAGTTCTTGGCTGTAGTAAGGCCTACCAAACTAACAAGGTGCTCATTGGTTTGTAATTGTCAAGTCAGGAAGAAAGTGCGGGGACTCACATCTGCCAAGAGTGGTATATCCACCAGGTGGGTCACTATCAGCATGGCGATAATGAACCATTCTAAAGTGCTCGTCGATTTGCGATAATAATAGAAATAAGGCTGTAGACATCTCTAAAATAGAGCGATCCGGATAGTCGTCTTGCTTGGGGGGACGACCTAAGGCAACTCTGAGCAAGGAGTCCTACATAAGGACTAAACCCAAGCTTAAAGTAGTCAAGAGGAGAGGAGCCACTGGGGGATTTATCCTAAATATCAAATATACTCGACCTAGTTAGTGCATGATGGCTAGTCCAAGAAGAAAGCGTGTAGGATTACATCATCTTTAATAAAGTCAACATGGGGTAGCTTATTGGCTGCGCAGTAAGGCCTACCAAATTGATAAGGCACTCATCGATTTACAATGGTCAAGTCGAAAGAAAGCTGAGGACTCACATCCAGAAGTGACCATTGGGGTGACACCTAACAAGGTATCATATCACGACCTAGAGCTAATGAGTGAGTTCCACGGGGCTTATTCCCACATAAAAATAGCTTAAGAAAAAAAGATATGTGTTTGTTTTTTATCATGAAAGAGAATAAGATGTTGCTTGAGTTTAATTACACCTACCCTAAACACATAGAAGAATGGATGAAATGGTGCCACAGGGGCAATTGTGACTCCACCAAGAAAGGATGTCGCTTGGGTTCTCTTACACCTAACTTAGTTGTACTAGTCAAAATAGGATGCTTCTTGGGTTCTCTTACACCTAGCCTAGTAGCATTAGAGGATTGTTTATAGTTTATGTTTGTGTTGTGGAGGGATATGATGCCGCTCGGGTTCTCTTACACCTACCTTAAACATGTAATGTGGTGGATTCACAAGCGAAAATATTTCTAACATAAGAGATGGAATTTGATATGAAAAAAAGTTTATTGATGATTATTTTTGAACAAGACTTATGGATAGTATTTTTTTAGGTAGAGCCTGTTGATTGGAAGCATCAGGCACTCTTCTTTATAATTTAAAAATTGATAAGATCCTCCTTCGTAGGCCTTATCTATGGCAAAAGGGCTTTTCCAAGTGAGTTCAAACTTTCCTCCCATCTTTTGATAGCTAACAATTGGTCTCCTTAAAACTAAAACAAGCTCTCCTACTTGAAAAGCTCTAGAACAGACCAACTTGTTGTGAGCTTGAATCACTTTAGCTTTGTACAACTCGAGATTCTGGCATGCCGTATCTCTCCTCAAACCTTGAGCTCTTCCAACGCAACTTAACATTCGATCCATTATGATCTTACCCCATGACTATCCTTAATGAGTTGGACTTCTAATGGTAGAGCGACTTGAGACCCATACACTAAGGAGAAAGGGTAGATTGAGTTGGAGTTACGTATGTGGTGTCTTAAGCGAGGCTTCAACTGCTTCATGCCACTATCACTTGTTATAGAGTGTCTTCTTCAGTATTTGGATGAGGGTTTTATTGAATGCTTCTGCTAGACCGTTTGCCCTCAGGTAGTAGGTGCTGGAATATCTCCAATTAGTGATGTGTCTCTGGGCAAAGCTGTTAATTTTAGTGCTCTTGAATGCAGTACCATTATCGAATATAATTCATCGAGGCACCCCAAACCTATATAAGATACGGTTCCTGAAAAATTAGAGCACATGCTGAGCTGTGACCTCTCTGGGTGGGATTGCCTCCACCTATTTGGAAAAGTAATCAGTGGCAGCTAGAATGAACCGGTGACCCTTGGAAGAAATCGGTCGGACCCACTATGTCTGTACCCCAACACTCAAATGGCCATGATGCCAATGTAGGATGTAGAATATTGGGTGGTTGATGTAGGACCACACCGTGCACCTGATATTGGTGACATCTCCTAGCTATGTTCATACAGTTTGTGATCATCAAAGGTTAGTTGTATCTTAGTCTCTTGATCTTGGCTTTCATCTTTGGACTAGATTGATGTGCTCCGCATAAACTTGAGTGTACCTCGGTCATGATCATATGGGCTTCGTGTTTTTCCAGACAATGTAACCACATATGGTCAAAAGTGTATGAAGCGTAGGAAAGGGCTCTCTGCTTCACCTGATGTGCTAGTGACTTCTCTTGAGGTAGTTTGTCAGTATGTAAATAATCCATAAATGGTTGCCTCCAATTTGACCCCTCGTCCTTTTTGGCAGCAGCAACCTTCCCTTCAAGAGAGAATCTCTTGATGAGTTCAACGTCAATAAGGGGTAAGACTTGTCTATTTTAGACCCTTATTGGAATGGACTCATCTTCCAGACATGCCAACTCTTTGGCAAGCTTGGCTAATGCATCTGCTACTGTGTTCTGTCCTCGAGGAATCTTGTAGATGACAACCTCTGAGATTTGGGCCAACAACTCTATAGTATACCTATGGTAATGATGTAGCTTATGCTTTAGAACTTTGTAGGATCGAGTGATTTGGTTGATGATGAGCTGAGAATCCCTGAATATGTTGATACTCTAGATGCATAATATAATGACTAACTCCAGACTAGAAATCAGAGCCTCTTATTCTCCTTCATTGTTGGTACATGGTTTGGACAGATGATATGAGAATCTATTCCTACCCCTGGCTTTCCTGGAAGAGTAGATCGTGGTTCTTCTCCTTTTTGAAAGGAAGCCACACCATCAAAATATATCTCCCAACGGTGAATGCTAGTGTCTCATAATTTCATTATTTGTTCATCAGAGAGGTCATCACTAAGTGGGGAATCAACAGGAAGTGAGTGTGATGCTAAGAAATTCGTTAGTGCCTATCCTTTCACCGCATAGAGGGGTACGAATGTGATGTCAAACTGTGATAAAATCATGGACCACAAAAACCATCCAAATGGCGTCTTCCGTGTCATGAGATATTACAGTGGATTGAACTTGGAGATCAAATTCACCTTATGAGAAAGCATGTAGTATCGTAACTTTTGAGATGCAAAGATTAAAGCTAAGAAATTCTTTTCAATAGGTGGGTAGTTTGCCTAAGCAGGAATTAGATGACGATTGAGGTAGTAGAGAGCATTTTATTTCCCTTCATCATTGGTTTGAGCCAACAAAGTGCCAAAGGAGTCATCTAATGCAACGGTGTAGAGGATCAATGGCTTGCCCAGGATAGGGGCTACTAGAACTGGCGGTGTCATCAGGTAGTGCTTAATGTCTTCAAAAGCATGCTGGCACTTATCACCCCACTTGAACTTGGCATCCTTTTTGATAAGTGTTGAGAATGGTTGGCATCTTCCTGATTGGTTGGATATGATGCATCTTAGATATGCCAACGACCCTTGGAATGATCAGAGTTGAGTTAGACTTTTAGGGGGTGGCATTTTTAAGATAGCCTTAATATTCTTTGGATCGATCTCTATTCCCTGGTTTCGGACAACAAACCCAAGGAATTTCCTTGAAGCTACTCTGAATGCATACTTCAAGGAATTCATTTGAGATTAAATTATCTTAACCATTCAAAAACTACTCTCAAGTTGAAGAGATGGTCTTCCTTTTTTTTTTTTGACTACTAGATCATCAACATAGCATTCAACTTGATGATGAATGAGTTTGTTGAAGATCCGAGTCATGGCCCACTGGTATGTAGCACCGGTATTTTTTAGGTCAAAAGGCATGACCTTATAACAATAGATTCCAATCGAGGTTCAAAAAGTAGTGTTTCTTTCATCCTTGGGGGCCATCTTGATTTAGTTGTAGCTAGATGACCCATCCATGAAGGAGAAAACTGCGATGTCCACTGTAAATTCTGGTATAGGAAGTGAAAATTCATCCTTAGGACATGCCTTATTTAGATCCCTAAAATCGACGCATATGCAAATTTGGTCATTCTTTTTCTTAACTAGGATAACACTGGCTAACTAGATAGGATATTTTCCTTCCAAATTTAGCCGGTATTAATCAATTTTTTGATTTTAGAAGTGGCCTACTGTTCAATGTCTAATCGCATGTGTCTAGGAGCTTGCTTGATAGGATTAGTATTAGGTTATATTGCTAGTTTATGGACTGCTATGCCAGAAGATAAATCAGACATTTCTTCATAACTCCATGTGAAGCAGTCCTTAAACTCAATTAATAGTCTAACTAAGTCGTTGGCTTCTTCTTCATTCAACAAGGAACTAATGTATGTCGGACATGGATTATCTTCAGTTCCCAAGTTGATTTCTTTGAGCTCATCGATGGTTAATATGATCTTTTCTTTGAACTCTGGTGGTGCATCTCTGACTTCAGGCTCATTTAGGTCATCTAAAGTTTCTAAACATACCTCCTTATAAGAGTTAGCATGATTTGAGAAGAACTTATCAGACCACAAATGAGTGGTGATGACTAGGCAATGGTTGTCATCGTCATATACACTATCTGAATCTAATTACGGTCTTGATTGAGAATATTTGCTTTGGTTGTCCCATAACCTTTCAAAGTAATCGACGTGTTTAGACCAAGTATATTAATCTCTTCTTTGCTAAGTTAAGAATACAGGGTGAATACTAATCAAAAGGTAATTGTATTAAATCTTTATATGAATCATCCTCAAGTTCTACATCGACTTCTTAACTTGAGGATGACGCTCCCAAAAAAATCTCTTTGGCTTGACATCTGTGGATGGCTTGGGGGCCTCTTAAACTACTAAACCTTTAACTTTCTGGGAAGAAAGTGAGGTTAGAGCTAAGGTTCCCAATTGCTATCTGACTATTCTACATAATAGTGATTCAGATACATTCATGCTTTGCTTGGAGGTCTAGTCTTCATCACTGTCTGGCTCAAATGTCACCTCCAAAGGGACCTGCTGAGAGGGGTTGATTAACGTGCTAACCACATGAGACTCATCCTCCTAACTAAATTCTAAGTCTATGTGGATAGACAGGGTATTCCTGTGAGTCGGAACATAGCTCCTATTAGGTGGCCAATAGGGAGGAGGTATTCCACCTCTAAAAATGTCTCTACATCAGCCTCTTCCTCTACCTGGTGGGGGTTGAGTCATCCTACCCATTTGTTAATATGAAGGAGCAAATTTTGGGCAGAATCTAATATCTGGCTCTACTTCTTCCTCAGTGACTAATTCTCGTTCACTTGTATTTTCATTTTCTTTTCCTTTTTTCTTTTCATTTTATTTTTCTTCTTTCTCTTTATCTTTTTCTTCATTTTCTTTTGTTTCTTTTTCTTTTGTTTTTGAACATTCACCAAGTTTGTGAGAATAGACTTTTTGATTCAGGGGAAGATAGTAGGCTGCATCTTGGTATATCTCAACCTCTCTGATTGAGAATGGCTTCAAGTCTCTTTTGACATAATACTCGATTCCACCTCTTTGAAATTTGATGCACTGATGTAAAGAGGATGGAACCATGTTATTTCCATGTATCCAAGGCCTATCAAGCAAAGCAATGAAAGATGTGTCTGAATCAATTATGTAGAACATGGCTTCGTCACCATCTATCTCCAATGGAAACACTATAAAACCTAATGCTCTCTCACCTTTATCATTGAATTCTCTCAACATCATTCGATCTCCTCGAGTTCAGAGATGTCAATCCTTAAGGCAAGGGTCTTTAGACTCATAATTTCGATGCACCTGGATCAACTAACACCCTGGAGAGACTGAATCTGCCCATGTCCACTATTATGTTGAGAGGGCGGTTGTGCTCTTTCAATAAATCAATTCTTGAAATTTTCTCATAACCCATTTATATTCTCATTTATATTCACATATATAAATGAAATATAAATTCAAACAATCAAAACCACTTTCAAAAATCAAACACATACTCATTCAAAATCCAACCTAAGCCTTTCAAGTCAAAATCTTAAACTTAGCCAAATCAACTTCAAATCAAGCCAAACTCTTGATTTTCATTCATGATTCAATCAATCCTTCAATCATGAATCCAAATATAAATACAAACTCCAATCACTTAACCAAAACTCAATTCAAAAATCAAACCCAAGTCAAACTCATGTTCACCCCTTTGAACTTGAAATTGTCAAATGAATCAAAACCCATTTGACTTCAAATTAATTAAGGTTTATTTAATTCTAATTAATTGCCTAAACTTCTAAAATTCTCAACCTAGAAAATCAAACAAAATATGAAATAAATTGCATTAGAAAGATAATTGAACATATAATTTTGTAAAATAGATTTTGATTAATTTTGAATACTTCTTTTCTCTAAATTTGGGTTTTATTGAAAATATTACTTTGATAATTACTCCTTAATTAATCACTATTTAATCTCAAACATCTTGAGTGAATTTTTGGGGATGACTTCTACCTCCCCTAATTTTCTTGGGATTTATTGATGGCTTAATTAGAAAATTTGCTAATTCATTTCCTAATTACCTCTTTAATATAATTAAAGATAATTAAGGGTGTGAATAGTGGTTTAATCCTTTGTTGAAGTTGATTAAGTTATGTTTCAGAAATAGGAGATTTAGGGATTAATTTTTGGGCATTTCCTAAGCTATTCCTTAACCCTTTTCTTAATCCTCTCTAATTAAGGGTTAGTTCACTAATTATCCTCTTAATTAACTTCTTAAAATTCTAAAACTTTTCATAACTCAATTAATCTACTTGGGGTAAATTTTTAGGTGTTCAAGAGCCTAAGCTCAATTAAGGAAATCAAAATTTGACTCATATGTGTGAGGGGTGTTTAGAAATTACTTAAGTTAAACCCCTTAACTTAATTAATCATTAATCATAAGCCAAATTGCATTTGGCCCCTTTCTTCTTAGGTGCATTGCAAATTTAAATTTCTTATGAGTTTTTATATCATCTCATTGACTCATAATTATTAGATTAACTATGCTAAGGTGGTGTAGGTAAGGGGTAATTAACATGCTTAATTCACACCTTAACCTAATCAAAATATAAAATGAATCTAATCACTTAAAAATTGAACCAAAATATCAAACACCTATGAGAATGGGTTAAGAACAACAAACTCACTTCATATTTTCAAAAGTAAATCAAATTCAAAATCAAACAAAAATCATATTAAATAAACTTTGATTTATCTTAAGCTTTCTTATTTCATAGGATTATCTTTAAGATTTGATTAAAGTGAATGTGTTTACATGCTTTCATTGCTTTAGTTCTTCCCCAACATGCTTAATATGTGTGTCATATGGTTTCATACATTCAGGATTTTCAAAAATCAAATTTAAAATGAAAATGTTTCCTTTATGTCAAATTACATATGTTGGCTAAAGTAAGAATATGAGTGGACACTATCACTATTAAATTCAAATTATTTTAAAATATATAAATCAATTATCAAAACTGAAAGTGTGTTACTTATATCTTACTTATAAATTTACATGTGAGTAAAATATAAAGGTTAGTAGTGTAGGTTTTCCTTCTCCTCTTTTTAGTATATTTTGAATAGATTTTAAAGTGTGTAGTTCATTTGAAATGAACCTAACACTTGCCTAATTCCATATCATATTCATTCTTTATTACTTAAGAAGGATTATTGATCTCATTTTTAGAATGAGCTCTCAACCCCTCCATCTTAGATAAGACTCTCTTAGACTTTAAGAGTTCTTAGTCTTAAGACACATCTAGTGATTAGATGAACACTCAACCTAGCCCTAGAGACTTAGAAGAGTTAGTTATAGGAATAGGTCATGCCTTAGGGGTGTTAGGAAAACTTCCTACCCTTAGCTTAAACCAAATTAATTCTATTTGATTCCTTCAAGTCAAACTTCCTGTCATCTGCCCAAGTCCTTAATCTTGCCTTTAAGGACTTAACCAAAATTATGATTCAAACCTATTCAAATCTTTGAGATTTTCTAATAATCCATTTATTTTCTTATTTATATTCACATATATAAATTAAGTATAAATTAAAATCAATCAAACCAAACCTCAAATTAAATTCTCAATTAAAATTTTTTCTAAGCCCCTTAATTTTTCATTAATGGACTTAGCCTAAACCTTGATCTAAATCAATTCAAATCCATGAGATTTTCTCAAAACTCATTTATATTCTCATTTTATATTCACATATATAATGAAATATAAATATAAATCAATCAAATCAAATACAAAAAAATTAAATTCTAATTTGAAATATCCTAAGTCCCATAATTTTCCATTAAAGGACTTATCCAAAACCTTGATCTAATTAACTCAAACTCATGGGATTTTCTCAAAACTCATTTATATTCTCATTTATAAACACATATATAAATGAAATATAAAAATAGATCAATCAAATCAGAAGCAAAAATTAAATCTCCAATTTAAAATCCTTCTTAAGTCATTAATTTTCCATTAATGGACTTAACTTAAATCTTGATCAAACCATCTCAAAGTCATGGGATTTTCTCAAAACTCATTTATATTCTCATTTATATTCACATATGTAAATGTAATATAAATATAAATTAATTAAACCAAATTTAAAAATTCAAATACCTATTCCAAATTCTCTTAAGTCCTTTAAATCCTTCTTAATGGACTTAGCTTAAATCATGATTAAACCCCTTCAAATCCTTGAAATTTTCTCATGATCAATTTAAATTCTCATTTATATTCACATATATAAATGAAATATAAATTCAAACAATTAAAACTAATTCCAAAAATCAAACTCAAACCAACTCAAAGTCAAACCTAAGCCTTTCAAGTCAAAATCTTAAACTTAGCCAAATCAATTTCAAATCAAGCCAAACTCTTGATTTTCTTTCATGATTCAATCAACCCTACAACCATGAACTCATATATAAATCCAAACTTCAATCAAACAATAAAAACCTAGTTCTAAAATCAAAACCAAAATCTCTTCATATTCTTCCTTTGAATATGAAATTGTCAAATGGATAAAAATCCATTTGACTTCAAGCTACTTGTAAATGGATTTATATTTCAATCATAAGTCCATATACAAGATCAATCAAGCTCAAATCAAGCTTTTACCAAGCCATTTGACCCACTTAGGCTACTTAACCCAAAGTGACCTAAAGTACCCTTATGAGCTAAATTCTAATCCTAACTAAATTGGATTGAACCAAACTCATATTTGCCTCTCATCATGATCAACATTCATTATGGGATGATCAATCAACCAAATTGGGTCAAACCAAGTCAAACCTAAGGGTTGACCAAGTCAACACTTAACCCAAAATGAAACCTAATATAGCCAAATTCCACCATAGGCCAAATTTATTGAAACCATTGATCTAAGTTCACTCATGACCTATGTTTGAACTTGACCAAGCCAACATTTGAGCCAAACCTAGTGCAATTGGCCGCTTAACCCAAGTTGACCCATTTGACCTAAAAATTTAAAATGTGTCAAAACTTGATCTAAGTCAAATTGATTGAAACCATTAGGTCAAGTTCATTCCAAATCACTTGTGGAACTTGACCAAAGCCTCTATTGGCCAACTAAAGCTAACCTAGCCCAATTGACTTTATACCCAACATGACCTAAAGGGGTCATGTTCAGCCAAATTTGAACTTAACCAAAATTGATTGGAAACAAAGATACCAATCCACTCCATATGACTAACCTAACCTAAACATACCCATGACCTAGCCCATAGGTCAAATGGGTCAAATAGGTCAACTTGACTCATTTGACCTAAATGAAGTCGTATGAGCCAAATTCAAAACTATACCAAATTGAATAAAAAAAGCCACCAAAACATTTCAAATGATCATATGAACTTGACCCAATGTTAGGTTTGAACCAATTTGACCAATCGGTCAACTTGACCCAAGTTGACCCATTTTGACCTAAATGGGTCAGCATGAGCCAAACCCTATCAAATGAATTCCAAATCTTATGAAACTTGGCAAAACCTAGTTTCTCCACATACCCAACAAACCCAAAGTAAAAAAATCAACAAAATGACCATTCTACCTCTAGGCTATAGAAACAATTTTGGCCTAATCCATGGATAATTTGGTCATACCCTCTTCATATCCACTTGAGGCTTTCCTAAAAGCTCAAGGTGACTTAGTGATGAGTGGTGCACCCAACCTAATGGGTTTGGGTCAGCCCAACTAGTCCCTAGACCTAACGTAACCCTATGGGTCAAAATGCAAAATTCAAAATCCCTCTCTCACTCAAATTCAAGCACATGGGAGGTTAGCAATCCTCTCCTTGGCTCAAACCAACCATGTGCATACTCTTAACTGATAAAAAAAGCCACCCAATATGATCAGTTGGATCAAAATAGCACAAGCTGCTGCTCGATCCTTCAAGAAGGGAGATATACTCCCCCTAATTTAGTTTGAATTCAACATCCACACATTCAATTGAGTAAAGGAGAGACTTAGGGAGCATTAGAGAGTATTCCCTAGCCCCCTAGAGCTCTTGCCATTTCCCATTTCTAAATAATGAAAACAGGGGAGCTCAATCCATTCTTGAACTTTCTCCACACTCAAACTCCACTCAATTCCCTCTTCAAGCTTCATCAGGAATAAGTCGAGTGCACCCAAGCTCTCTTCTAAGTTGTTGAAGCAAGGGGAGATCCAATTCAAACAAAATTGAGCTCAAGCTAAGGAGGAGGTGACCCATAGGAAGATCCACTCAACCTTAAGTGCTCAAAACTTCAACAAGGCTTTGTCTCAACCAAAAGAAGCTTCTCCAAGGAAATCGAGTGCCAGTGAGGTATGAGATTTTCCGACCATTAAACTCAATTTGGTGTGGAGCTTTGTAAAAGAAATGTCAATCCCATGAATTTTTGACCGTTGGATTTGAAGTGCTTGGGAGATCTTAGCCATCCATCCTCGCATTTTGGATGGATGGCTGAGATAATTTCACACATTTAGAAATTTGTTATTCATTTTAAAACCGCAGTCAGATCTCTGGCAATTTGATCTTTGATCGGATGGCAAAGATCAAACCACGTCGACCGCCATCCGATTTGATTTTTAAATCCTCATGGCAAGAGTACCACCGGCCACGTGTCGCACCATTAGCCAAAGGATTAGTTAGGGTTAATTAAAATGCCTTAATTAATTTCTATTAATTTAGGGGTCTTCCAAAATTTATAACTCCCTCAAGAAAATTCAGAAAAATATGAAATAAAATCTTATGGAAAGATAATTCAACCTAGTAAAATTAGTTTCAATGGGTTTTAAGTTATATATTTCTCTAAATTTGGGTTTTATTGAAAAGTTTAATTTGTTAATTACTTTTAAATTAAGCATCTAATTAATCTTAAACTTTTTAGGTATATTTTAGGGATGACTTCTGCCTCCCCTAATTTTCTTGGGATTTATTGAAGGCTTGATTAGAAGAATTGCATATGAATTTCTTAATTGCCCTCTTATGTAATTAAGGATAATTAAGATGTAATTAGTGATTTTAACACATTATTATGGGTGATTAAGGTTAGATCCAGTAAGTAGGAGGTTTATAGAATATTTTTGGGGGCATTTTTCCTAAGTTATTCCCTAAACCCCCCTTTTCTCATCTTAACCATCTCTTAATTAAGGGTTAATTCATTAATTATCCCCTTAATTAATTTCTAAAAATTCTAAAAAGTTCCAAAACTTAATCAATCTACTTTGGGTAGATGCTTAGGTGTTTAATAGCCTAATTTCAATTAAGGAACTCAAAACCCAATTCATAAGTATGAAAGGGTGTTTTGAAATTACTTAAGCTAAATCCCTTTGCTTAATTAACCTTTAATTATGATCCAAATTGCATTAGACCTTCTTCTTATTAAGTGCATTGCAAATTTAATTTCAATGTGAGTTTTATGTCATCTCATTGGCTCATAATTACTTGGTTAATTATTCTAAGGTGGTGTAGGTAAGGATTAATTAAGTTACTTAATTCATACGTTAACCTAATTAATGCATAAAAATGGATCTAATTATCTAAAAATTAAACAAAAATATCAAACACATGTGAGAAGGGGTTAGGAACAACACACTCATATCACCTTTTTAAAATTAAATCAAACTCCAAACTAAACAAAAATTACTTTGAATTCACTGATTTATTTTAAACTTTCTTATTCCATAAAAATATCTTTAGGATTTAAGTGAAGTGGACTTGTTCACATGCTTTCATTGCTTTGAATCTTTCCCCAACATGTTAAATTTGTAAGTTATGTGGTTT
This sequence comes from Cymbidium sinense, assembly GCA_021442155.1. Classification (NCBI taxonomy): domain Eukaryota; kingdom Viridiplantae; phylum Streptophyta; class Magnoliopsida; order Asparagales; family Orchidaceae; genus Cymbidium; species Cymbidium sinense. The sequence continues at coordinate 53,218,278 of CM038222.1, forward strand.
CATACATTCATACTTTTCAAATTCAAGTTTAAAAAATGAAATTGTTTACTTTATGTCAAATTTGCATGTGTTGGCTAAAGTAGAAATATGAGTGGATATTATCACTGCTAAATCCAAATTATTTTCAAAACATTTAAATCAAATTCCAAATCTAAAAGTATGCTACTTATATATTAATTATGAGCTTGCATGTGATAGATTATAAAGGCATGCTTACCATAGGTTTCCTTTCTCTTTTATGTTAGTATAGTTTTGAATATGAGTTAGTAAGATGTAAGGTTCATTTGAAAAGAACCTAATACTTACCAAATTTCATATCCTATTCATCTCTATCCTACACTTAAGAAGGGTTACTTATATTTGCATGTATAAATTGCATAAACAAAAATGAATCCATTAAATAACTTTTGCATTCTCCTTTTCTATTTCATTTCTTCTATACACATGTTTGTATTTAAGGAAAGTGGTATATTACTCTGGACAACCAGGTTCGAGCTTTAAGCTAAGGTCTTGTACCTTACACCTCTGGTTAACAATGGTGTTGTACTCACTTATACCTTTCTTACTTTCATGTGTGTATGTGAAAATTTGGATAAGGAAACCCCTTTCTACTTAAGAAAAATCATGCATATTCAACTTCTAAATTTCCTTAAATGGATTGCTTAGCATGCATAATAAAGTGTGTTAAATACTCTCATTTGTATGTATAAAGATTCTTATGGTCCATCCATATGCATGTTATGTATGTTGTGAAAGAAATAAGGTAATGTGTGTTATGTGAATTTGGATTTATTCTATTTAATCTTAAAATGACTTTCTTTTTGAACAGATTTGTTTAGAGTTTATCTAAACTTAGGATTAATTAAAAGATTTAATCAAAACATTCACCTAAATAAAACTAAAATGTGAATCTACTTTAGGAATTACTTAGGTTAGGGAAGGAAAGAGAAGTTCTCTTCTCTTTCCCTCTCTTTATAACTTAGTAATTAATTGTAGGACCCAATTAAACCAAATCAAAATATGAAATAAAATTAACACATTATAATTAAACAACTTAAATGAAATCCTCCTCTAAGTTGAACTTGTTCTTCACACTTAGAAAATTTAAACCTAAATCCATAGCTAAATATACTACACAAATCTTCAAAGCACACACATTAGTCTAAGTCACTACTTCTAGCATTAGGTTAGGTCGGTGCATGGTTTGATGTTTATTTTATTTTTTGATATATGTTTTACACTAGATGTTAGGGTGTATGCTCGTAGAATGAATGGTAGGATGCTCTTAATCTAACTATTCTTTTGTGCAGGGGATTGTGCTTAAGGGGCACTATCATAAATAAAAATTTAAATGCTTTTACTTGAAGGTGCTTTATACCCCTAAGCATAATCTATAGGCTAGGTGAACTTAGTCACCCATGTATGGGGTGATAAGTGCAATATACATGCTTGGGATTTGTGTGGTTTATTTTAGCTAGCCTTTATTTTGCAGGTGTTAGTTAGATTTCCACTTTTTCTTTTCATGTAAATTTGTGCAATTAGGATTTGGAATACTTGTTATGAGGATTAGGATGAGCATTGGTCATAAGATCTTATCTTATGTACCATGTGAAGCCTTGGAACATCTACCTTCCAACCATCCAGAAGAAGGAACTCAAAGAAGAAAGAAGAAAGGAAGAAAGAAGTAATAAAGCTTGAAGACCCCCATAACAATGAATTGCTTGCTTAATTGTAATTTAATTCATTTGTAATCCGAGTTGTATGAGGCTAGAGCTCGGCTACCTAGAGATTTTAAGTCCAAGCTGTCGAGTGGTTTGTCCTCTCTTGTGGAGGCAAACCAATTACACATTTTCACCTTAGATTTAGGTTATGCTTCTGGCCCTCGCCGAAGCTCCCTAGATTTAGGTTCTAAGGTTGCTTCTCCCCTTTCTGGGCCATAAATTATAATCCCTTACCTCTTAGGCATTTCCTTAATCTTGTGTTAAGGAATCATAAGTCCTAAATTTTTAATGAAAATATAACTCAAATAAACTAAATCAATTTCAAAAATGTAAAGCCCAACTATAGGATAGTTTGAGATGCTCGATAGATTTTCTAGCCTCGTGGGCATCTCTTACTCATCTCCCATTTTGCTTTCGATAATAACTCCCTCATTTGATCAATCCCATTAAACCTTTCAAAAATAAATCAATCGATTGATAGTCCTTCCTACTGAAATCTTCAAAGATAATGATTATTTACCTTAATCGAGAGTTTTCCTAAGGGATCTCATCCCTTAGGATGTAATTAACTATGGGGGCTTTCCCCTATAGAAAACTTAACGAACCTAGTTTAAAATAAACCCTATTTTACTTTTTCATACAAAGTTAGGGAAGAATCTCTGGTACATATGCAGACCCATCATCCTTATTGAAGTGATTTGGTCCATTAAAGGGTAGTGACTTCTGTCTTTCGAGATAGTACACTATTTCCTTGAATGATGTACCTGATCACCTGAATAAATACATCTGCAGATTTGTGTGGCATCCTAAAAAGATGAATTTCTATAAGAGTCTTGCACTCTTTTATTTCTCACCAACAGATTTGAAAGGCCACTCCTACTCCTCCTATAGAAAAGTTTCACCATAACGACACCAATACTTGCACATATAAATTGCATAAATAAAATTAAATCAACCAACATAAACTTTTGTATCCTTTCTTTTCCATTCATTTATTTTGTACACATGCTTGTATTTAAGAAATGTGATATATTAGTCTGGAAAACCTCAGGGTTGCGAGGCTTTAAGTAGCCCTGAGCAGGTCTTATACCTTAGACCCCTAGTTAATAATGGTGTCGTACTCACTTATGTCATTCATACATTCATATGTGCATGAGAGAGTTGGATAAGAAACCCCTTTGCTATTTAATGAAAACTAACATCATAAAAATTCAAATTTTTTTAAATAAATTGCTTAGCATGCATCATAAAGTGTGTTAAACATTCCTTTGTATGTATAAGTATTTTTAGGACTCATTCATATGTAGGTTATACATGTTGGGAAAGAAATGAAGTGATGTATATTTTATGAATTTAGTTCATTTTACTTAATCTTGAAATGCCTTTCTTTTTGAATAGGTTTGTTTAGAGTTCATCTAAACCTAGGATTAATTAAAACATTCACTAAATAAAACTAAAACATGAATCCACTTTAGAAATTACTTATGTTAGGGAAGGAAAGAGAATTTCTCTTCTCTTTCTCACTCTTTATAACTTTGTAATCAATTGTAAGATTCATTTGAACCTAATCAAAATATAAAATAAAAATTAACCCAAAATAATTAAATCATTTAAATGAAAGTCTCCTCTAAGTTGAATATTCTTCACACTTAGAAAATTTTAACTTAAAGCCATAACTAAGCATACCACACAAACCTCTAAAGCACGCACATTAAGCTAAGTCACTACTTTTAGCTTTAGGTTAGGGATGTGCATGGTTTGATGTTTACTTTTATTTTGTGATATATGTTTTAGTCGGGATATTACGATGAATGTGTGTAGAATAAATGGTAGGGCGATCTTAGTCTAACCATTGTCTTCTACTAGGGATTATGCTTAAGGGTAGTTGTAATAAATAAAAATATAAATACTTTTGTTATGTAGGTGCTTATACCCCTAAGTATAATCCAATAGGCTAGATGGACTTAGTCACCCATGTGTGGGGTGATAAGTCCAATATACATGCTTGACATTTTGTGTAGTTTGTTTAGCTAATCTATATTTTACAGGTGTTAGCTAGAATTACTTTTCCTTTTCATGTAATTTTTGCACTTAGGATTTTGGAATGATTGTTATGGGGATTAAGATGAGCATTAGTCATAAGATCTCATCTTATGCACCATGTGAAGCCATTGAAGCATCCACCTTCTAACCATCCAAAAGAAAGAACCAAATAGGAAAGAAGAAAATGAGAAGAAAGAAGAAAAGAAGAATGAAGAAATGAAGCTTGAAGACCCCCATAACAATGAGTTCCTTGCTTAATTGTATGTAATTCATTTGTAATCCGGGTTATATAAGTGTTGGATACCCAATTTATTTTGGGTTTGAGTGGTAGGCCATAATGGCCTCTTATTCTTTACAATTATTTTGATTAATGATTTGCATTAAGTGACATCCTTTTCCTAATTTCTTCCTTGCTTTATGTATGCCTGGATGTAGATTAGGCTCTTAGGGAAAAATAAATCTCTTATCAAATTTAACAATTTAAAACTAAAAATAAAGAACTCATAACCTCACCTAAATCTTAGGTTAAAATCAAGATAAAAGAATTAGCAACCCCTTAGCTGGATGAGTACTTCATTAAAAAGAATTAGCACCCTCAATAAGAATATATACGGATCTACGTAGTATCAAATTGCATAAAAAGAAAGAGATGTATATTTCCATCCTCATTTTATTTTGCATAGAATGAAGATGGAAGTATATGTCTTATTCTCTAAAAGAAATTTAATAAATTTTCACCACAGATTTTTCTAGCAACTCCACTGGGGATGGTTCCTCTCTCCATCTTTGGTAAATGATCGTTATCTTCAAATATCGATAGTGGGTTTATACTTTGGTATGAATCTGAGACTATGATTCATTTCATTGGCACTTAGCTTATTTCATTCTTAAGTTAAGCTAGTCAACATCTTTAGGTTTTAAGACCTCACCTCGTGTTGGTCTTAAAACCCTCGTTGGGTTATCCAGTGGGTAAAAATACAAAGATCTAAATAAAAAGAAAGAAAACATTTAAAGACTTCCTCTTAGCATTTTTATGAAAAGGAAAGGTTCATTCTAAAATAATAAAGACAACATAAATTTTTCATAAAAACCTTGCTTTTCAAAAAAGCACTCTTTCAAAAAATATGCACAGAATAAAACTAACAATCTTTTCCAAAAGCACAAATGAACATCTTCCTTCAATTCATTTTGATGAAGATTTCATTTTGAAAATAAAATGAACAATCATCTTTCCAAAAGTCAAAATCAAAATTAAAAATAAAACTTTCAAAAAGCACACATGAACCTTTCTATTCAATGCACTCACACCTATTGAATGGAAGTTTCATTTTCAAATAAAACTAAATTTTTCAAAAGCACATATGAACATCTCCATTCAGTATACCCAAATTTATTGAATGAAGATTTCATTCCGAAATAAAAATAATATCATTTGGAAATCCCACTTAAACATATCCTATATATGAGTAAGTTGGAATTCCCTCTTTCAAAAAGCAATAATCACACACAAAACAAAATTTTCATATTTGCAAAAATATGATTTACTTCCATTTCTACATACCCAAATTTGTTGATTGGAAGTCTTCTTTTTGATAATTAAAATTTGACAATCATATTTTCAAAATTCAAAACACATTTGGGACTTCATTTAGCATACTCAAACTTGCTAAGTGAAGTCTCCAAATTCAAAGCCAAAAATTTTCAAACACATTTGGAACTTCATTTAGCATACCCAAATTTGCTAAGTTAAGTCTCCAAATTCTAAACAAAAATTTTTCAAACACATTTGGAACTTCATTTAGCATACCCAAATTTGCTAAGTGAGGTCTCCAAATTCAAAACCAAAATTTTTTCAAACACATTTGGAACTTCATTTAGCATACTCAAATTTTCTAACTGAAGTCCCCAAATTAAAACCCAAAAATTTTTCAAACACATTTGGAACTTCATTTAGCATGCTCAAACTTGCTGAGTGAAGTCTCCAAATTCAAAACCAAAAAATTTCAAACACATTTGGAACGTCATTTAGCATACCCAAATTTGCTAAGTGAAGTCTCCAAATTCAAAACCAAAAATTTTCAAACACATTTGGAACTTCATTTAGCATACTCAAATTTGCTAAGTGAAGTCTCCAAGTTCAAAACCATAAAATTTCCAAACACCTTTGGAACTTCACTCTTTAGCATACCAAATTTGCCAAAGAGAAGTTTCCATTTTCAAAACAAAACTAAAATAGAAAATTTTCAAACACATTTGGAACTTCATTTAGCATACTCAAATTTGCTAAGTGAAGTGTCCAAGTTCAAAACCATAAAATTTTCAAACACTTTTAGAACTTCACTCTTTAGCATACCAAATTTGGCAAAGAGAAGTTTCCATTTTTAAAACAAAACCAATACATAAAATTTCAAACACATTTGGAACTTCATTTAGCATACTTAATTTTGTTAAGTGAAGTCTCCAAGTTCAAAACCATAAAATTTCCAAACACTTTTGGAACTTCACTCTTTAGCATACCAAATTTGCCAAAGAGAAGTTTCCATTTTCAAAAGAAAACCGAAACATAAAATTTTCAAACACAACTTTTGTAATTTCATTTAGAATACTCAAATTTTCTAAGTGGAATTTCAATTTCATATAATTAAGTGGAACTTCATCTTTAGCATACCATATTTGCTAAAGTAAAGTCTCCACTTTCAATCAAAAAACAAATCAAAACCAAAAGGAAGTACATTAGGATTTCCTTAGTATACCCAAATTTTGCTAACGATCTAACTTTTGCAAAATCAAAATATCCAAAATAAATGAAACACTTTAGGATTTTATTAGCATACCCAAATTTGCTAAGAATCCTATTTTCAAAATCTTTGAAAAACACACTTGGGTTCTTCACTTAGCATACCTAAATTTGCTAAGTAGGAATTCCAATTTTCAAAATCAACAACAATTCACAAAAAAAAAAACAATTATTTTCAAACACTTCACTTAGCATACCTAAATTTGCTAAGTGAGCAAAATTCTAAAATACCCAATCAAAAACAAAACCAATTGACCCTTACTTTAACATACCCAAATTTGTTAAAGGAAAGGGTCCTCAAATCAAAATTCTAATTTCAAACATGAACTTATGGAAGCATCTTTCTAAAAATATTTGAATCCATTTTTCAACATACTCAAATTTGTTGAAGTTGGATTCATATTCAAAAATTCTTCTTTCCAATCAAATTTCTATATCTTCTATAATTCATTTGAACCCCACTTAACATTTCCAAGATGTTGGATTCAAATTTTAACCAATCAAATCAATAAAAAATAGAAATCGATCCAAGCTTGTTTCCTATATTGCGATTCTCAACATCATCGACAATATTTCGCTTTTTTGTAGTTAATTAGAAATGGCAGGCTCACAAAAGTTTGTGTTCACTTTCTCACATGGCATGGACATGGCCTTAGATCATGCCAACCTCCCCCGAGCTGATCATGCCTACCTTATCCATTTGTAGAGCATTTAAGGGAGTGAAGATCACTTGTGAGAGGACTCCCCCAACCATCAAGAGTGACACTGGTAGTCATCATCGATCACCCTTGATTCTCGACATCCCCTCATTAAAGAGGAAATCCCACCAATTTCAAGCAATGACATGCATGGTTTCCATTCTGCTCCAGAGTAAAGACCCACTCTTTAGCACCCTCTAAGGGTAAGGCTCCTTTGATTCCAGAGATTTCCTCCCCATCCTTTAAGGTTGGGTCTAGTTCTTACTCTACTAATTTTACCCAGACATAGGAGAAATAAAAACTGCAAGATCAAGCAGAATCATACTAGGATTTTGTGAAGATGGAGGCGCATCAGAGAGGTACCTACTTTGATCCCCACCTATAGTGAACCAATTTAATCCTCTCTCTAAAAGGATGGGAGGATTCATACTTCACCTCCACTGGTTGACGCCTTTAGTTCAGTAGGAGGTCGTAGTGCCTCCAATTACCTTACATGGTGGCTAACATCGAGTTCCAGCTCAATTTGATTTGAGATCCATCATCCCCCATAGCGTAGGGAAACATCTATGATAGGAAAGGGCCAGAGAGGCACATACATCTTTTCATATCACCAGTAGGGAGAGGTGGAGGTTCGCGCTCCAGCCGCGACTCGCCGATTTTTTTGGCTCGTGCACTACCCGCACCATAAAGATAGCATCTACTACTGGGACCACCATCATGGAAGGATAGCTCCTATTCAGAGAGTCAAGGTGTCTCCACACACCCTCGCCCTCCTCATTCGCTCACGCCACAACATCTCCGCACCAAGGCCATGAAGGCCATATCCAGGGAGAAGTGTACCTCATTGGTGATCCGACTACGGCCGAGGGATCCTACTCCATCTACACTACTTACTATGGCAAGGCTGAGCTCTCCTGCTCGACCTTCTGCCCTTGTGATAGTGCGGAGGGAGTGGCGACCTTAAAGCATAGTGGTCATTCCTTCACTAACTCCACTATTTCAGTAAGACATGGAGATGGTAGCAATTATTACAGAGGAAACAGATGATAGTCTAGCTGCATTGATGATGGTAGAACCTCTTAGGAATGTCACCCCTTTCATAGTTAGTGATAGTTTAGAGTGTGTCTCTTCTAGTGAGTACAGTCCCCATAGGATTGACTCTCCAGTAGCAGGTGAGGTCCGGTGCCTCTCAGTACATGACAGTGATCATAATGATCAACTGAAATCATTTGTTCCCATTCAGATTGATCATTCTCTTGAGGAGATAATAACACATTATCTTATAGAGAAGAAGGAGATTTTGGGGAATGATTGGTCAGATGAGAATAAAATTAGCTTTGATCCCAACGATGATTATTGGGAGACTCAGCTAGGGTCTATATGGTAGACACTAGGGGATCCCTCCTCAGAGAGCAGTAGGCCATGGAAGGTGATGAGGTTGATCAGGAAGACACAGCCCAATCAGCCCAACACCTATGATATTAGTTAAAGTAGAAAGACGAGTAGATAGATAGGATGTTAAGGCAGCTTAAGGACTTGTTAGAAGAAATTTTAGTACTTCAAAAACAAGCCCAAGCATCCTACTACGACATAATGTGTGAGTGCATGTTTTGGACCCAGCCAAGACTTTACCTCCTATTGAGCAAGGCAGCACTAGCATGTATAGGAAGGTAGTGGAAAGTACCTCCATATAGGAGAAAAACATCAGATCCATGGTTGAACAGCAAGTGAAGGAAGTGTTGGCTCATGCCCGGGGATTATCATCGATTCCAAAGGGTAGACCCTACCCAGAGGAATTCAATGTAATTCAATATCACAAGGGTTTCGTGCCACCTTCCTTCAAGAGCTTTGATGGTAGTGGAAACCCAAGGCAGTATATTGCACACTTCGGGGCCAGTTGTTGTAACATCGATGGCGCTATTCTCGCTTCTATTAGTAGGTAGGGATTGCTGATATGTGAACTTCTCAACGGTTCAGTAAAGATATTTGCTGAGTTGGAGCAACTCTTTATCAAAAGGTTTGCTAGAGCTCAACAAAGGGTTACTGTAGGTGATCTCATTGTAGCACAGCAACACCCAGGTGAGTCCCTTGTTGACTATATTCTCCGATGGTGTAACTTGAGTATGAAATGTAAGCCACAGCTGTTTGAGCAGCATGCCATTAAGATTCTTCTAAAGAATATCCATGGATTAGTCGCCTTCATGCTTAAGGGCTTCATTATTAAAATATTCGAGAAGCTAATCAACAAGGCGGCTAGTCTACAAGGAGAGGACAAATAGTTGCCCAAAGCAAAGGCATAGAATGTTTATGAGAAGAAGCCAGGAGTAGTGACAGCGATAGATAATGGGAAGCAACCAACTAGAGATCAGTTTATGAGACCATGACCTCAGTAACCTTCGCTTCCACCTCCTTTACCACCTTCGAGGTAGCCCTACTAGCCTCCAAAGCAACCTCCATGGCCAGTACCTTTGCCTCCTCAACATACCACCAATAGCTGCGGCACACATACCTGCCGCCAAGTAGTTATGGTCCACCTACTCTTTTAGATAATCTTAACAAACCTTATTCATTTAAGAGGGAGGTAATCAAGAAGATCTTTAAGAATCTCTTAAAGAAACTTGATTTTCAGCTACCCGAGCCTAGGAGACTAGAGAAAGTAGGAAAAAGTCATGATCCTAACTTTTGCCCCTACCATCGTATGCTAGACCATGTTTTGGAGGATTGCTTTACATTTAAGGGCTGGCTTAAACATAGCTTCAGTACCGGTGTCATAGTTATCCCAAAGGAATACCTTGTGGAATAACCATCTAGTTCTATTAGGGTAATCCTTGGGGATACATGTGATCCTTCCAAAACAAAAGAAGGTTGGGATATTACTTTATCCAAAACATCTAAAATGATCATCTAGAAGATCAAGAATGTTTTCTTGTAGGTGCCTGAGTCAGCTCAAATCTTTAAGATCAAGGAAGGTTTGCAAGTTGCAAGTGCTAACTCAGGGAAAGGGGGAGCTCAGAAGTAAGTAGCGATGTGTCACCGGATAGCGATACACCACCGATTGAGTCTAGCCTCCGCCTAGTTGCATTTTCACGACCTCCTCTATTTCAACTAATTCTTCTTCTTCTATTAGTAGAACTCTTGTATCGATAGATAAGGGCATCAAATCCCTTACCCCACTCACTTTTCTTGATTTCTACTTTATACCTCCAATCAAATCTAAGAAATTGAAGAATAAAGCTAGCTTGAATTACATCTGTGTCACTTCTGATGGGTTGTCTACTTCTATTCTTAATGATAACTCTTCAAGTCAAAATAACTATAATAATTTTGATCTTCCTCTTTCTGATTCAGAGTTGGACTTTCCTACTTTGAATACTACGGGTTCACCTCTTGAGATAGACTTGGAATCATCCAATTCTGAGGGTCCCATAGGAGAAGTTATCAGTGAGCCCGATGTGCAGGTATAACCTTCCATTACCCTGCCATAAGAGATCACCGAAGTCAACCTCCATAGTTGCAAGGTTCTACCTCCTAAGGCAACACGTCAAGATAGAGGGAAACAATTCATTGGTATAGAGGATCGAGAAGTCCCTCCACTGGATGCTCCACTCTTGGATATTCTTATGGAGGATCAGCCTAAGGTGGACTACAATGTTTTCTCTCATCTAAGAAATATTTCATCTAAGCTAAGCATATACGATGCCCTAGTATTATCCAAAGAGATGAGCGAAGCATTAATCAAGGCTCTCCTTGAACCCAAGATATGCTTAGCTCAGCTGACCGCCATAGGTGAGGAGGCACATTATATAAAAGATGCTCAGGGGATCACCTTCACTAATGAAGACCTGCTTCTGAGGGACTTGGAGCACAACTGTCTCCACTACATCACAATCGACATGGATAGGTTCAGACATTCCAGAGTTCTTATCGATCTAGTTCCATCGGTGAACATTATAAGTCTAAAGAACCTTGTCTATTTAATGATCAACATCTCCACACTCCGAGGAGATTGGATGATGTTGAGAGGATTCAATGAATAAGGTGAGCAGGCATTAGGTTCCATAGTGTTACCTTTGGAGATAGGTGACTGGAAGGCTGAAGCCAAGTTTTATATCATTGATTCAAATACTTTATTAACTGCTTTTCTTGGTAGGCCTTGGATACATCAGAATAAGATAATTCCATCCTCTCTTTATCAGTGCATCAAGTTCAAAAAAGATGGGATTGAATACTATGTCAATGGAGATGAAAAGCAATTCTAAGTTAGAGAGGTTGAGATTTATGAGGATGCGACCTACTATCTTCCTCAAAACACCCTTTCTCATGAACTTAGATAAAATTCAAATTCAAAAGCAAAAGAAAAAGAAAATGAAGAAAAAGAAAATACAAAAGAAAAATAAAATAAAAATGAAAATCCAAGTAAACAAGAAAGGGGAATTGAAGAAGAAATAGATCTGCATATTACATTCCACCCACAGTTCATTCCATCATATAGACATGTGGGTAGGATGACTCAACCTTCACAAGGTAGAGGCAGAGCTAAAAATAGAGGTAGCTCTAGAGGTGGAAGACCCCCTAATTGGCCATCAACCAACAGAGGTCATGTCCAGTTCATAGGAGTACCCCTTCTATTCACATAGACTTGGAATCCAGCTAGAAGGACGAGTCTAATGTGATTAGTATACCAACCAACCCATCTCAGTGGGTTTCATTGGAGGTGACTTTCGATCCAGATAGAGATGAAGACTGGGCCTCTAGACAAAGCAAAGTATTTGAATCAGGTTTATGTGAAACTATTAGGCAGAAGCTGGGAACCTTAGCTCTAACCTCACTTACATCTTAGAAAGTTGAAGGTTTAGTAGTTAAGGAAATCCCTAAGTCTTCCAAGTGATAAGCCGAAGAGATTCTTTTTGGGATCATCATCCTCAAGTCCAGAAATTGATGTAAAACTTGAGGAGGATATAATTAAAGAATTAATGGAATTACCATTTAACTTTTACTCGCCTTGTGTTCATAATCTTATACAGAAAGGTTTAGTTCCTCAAACATGGTCCAAGCATAGGTCAGAGTACTTTGAAAAGCTATGGAATAATATAGGCAAAGAAGCACAATCAAGAGGTGACTAGGATTCGAGGTCTAGATGAAGATTACGCTTACCAATCATTTGGAGTCTGATAGGTTCTTTTCACACAACATCAACTCTTATAGGAATGTGTGTTTACAAATCTTAGATGATTCAGATGATCTCCAAATTAAAGAGGCACCACCAGGTTTTGAGAGGAGATTCATTCAGCAATTGGCAAGCTTAAAGAAATCAACCTCGAGATAGAAGAAAATCCACTCCCTATGTACATCAGTTCATTACTGAATGAAGAAGAAATCAATGATTTAGTTACGCTATTAACTGAGTTTAAAGACTGCTTTGTATGAAGTTATGAAGAGACGCATAGATTATCTCCTGATGTAGCAGTCCACAAGCTAGCAATAGATCCTAATGCTACCCCTATTAAGCAAGCTCTTAGATGCTTGCGATTAGAAATCAAACAATAGGTCATTTCTGAAGTCAAGAAACTCATCGATGCTAGTCTCATCAGGGAAGAAAATATCCTATCTAGTTAGCCAGTGTTGTACCAGTTAAGAAGAAGAATGGCCAAATTTTTATATGAATCAATTTTAGGGATTTAAATAAGGCATGCCCTAAGGATGAGTTTCCTATTCCTATACCAGAATTAATGGTAGACATTGCCTCATCTCATGCAATTTTTTCTTTCATGGATGGGTCATCTGGCTACAACCAAATCAAGATGTCTCCTGAAGATAAAAGAAACACTGCTTTTTGAATCCCGATCAAAATCTTCTATTATAGGGTCGTGCCTTTCAGCCTTAAAAATGCTGGTGCTATATACCAATGGGCCATGACTTGGATCTTCAACGAACTCATCCATCATCAGGTTGAGTGCTATGTTGATGATCTAGTAGTCAAGAGTAGAGAAAAGGAAGACCACCTCTTTAACTTGAGAATAGTTTTTGAACGGTTAAGATAATGTAATCTCAAAATGAATCTCCTAAAGTGTGCATTCGTAGTAGCTTCAGAAAAATTTTTTGGGTTTGTTGTCTAACACCGGGGAATGGAAATAGATCCTGAAAAGATTAGAGCTATCTTAGAAATGCCACCTCAACTCAGATCATTCCAAGGATGGATGGCGTATCTAAGATGCTTTATCTACAACATATCGGGGAGATGCAAGCCATTTTCAACACTTATCAAAAAAGATGCCAAGTTTAAGTGGGATGATAAGTGCCAGCATGCCTTTGAAGGCATTATTTGGTGAAGCCACCCGCTTCTATCACCCTATCTGGCGCCACTCATCCTCTACACTCATTGATGACTCTCTCTCGTTGGCCCAAGCCAATGATGAAGGGAAGGAGAATGCTCTCTACTACCTCGCCATCATCGATTCGCTAAGCAAACTATTCACCTATTGAGAAACATTGCTTAGCTTTGATCTTTGCTTCCCAAAAGCTACAACATTTCATGCTTTCTCATAAGGTGAACTTGATCTCGAGAACAAATCCACTGCAGTATCTCATGACATGGCCGACACTATTCAGATGTTTGGCATGATGGTCCATGATTCTCTCACAGTTTGATATCACATTCGTATCCCCCCATGCGATAAAAGGAGGCACTAGTGATTTCTTAAAAGACACCCACTTCCCCGCTAATTCTCCACTTAGTGATGATCTCGTGATGAACAAATCATGAACTTAGGGAGGCAACCACCATGGGAGATGTATTTTGGTGGTGTAGCTTTTTTCATAAAGGGCACCACGATCTACTCTTTCAAAGGTAGGGTAGAATAGTTCTCCCAAACTCCGTGATGTGATGAAATTCTCATACTATCTTTCCAACCCGCACCAATAAGGCGAGTATGAGGCTTTGATTTCCGCTTTGGATTATCCATCACTATCGTGTCAAGAGCATCAACATCTTTGGGATTCTCGCTTGGTCATCAATTATTGAGTCAAGGTTCTCAAACTCAAGCTTCGTCATTACCACAAGTATACCATAAAGCTATTGGCCCAAATCCCTGAAGTCACCATCTACAAGGTTCCCCAAGCAAAGAACACAGTAGCAGATGCTTTGGCCAAACTTTCCAAAGAATTGGCATGTCCAGAAGATGAGTCCATTTCAATAAGGGTCCAAAACAGACAAGTCCTATCCCTTATTGATGTCAAACTCATCGAGAGACTTTCTCTTGAAGGGGAGGTTACCGTTGCATATAAGGACAAAGATTTGGATTGGAGGCAACCATTCATAGACTATTTGAACACCAGAAAACTACCTCAAGAAAAGTCACAAGCCCATCAGAAACAGAGCTCCTCCTCTCTTGATGGCACCACCGCCGGTCCTTTGACCAAATATGGTTATGTTGTTTAGACAAACATGAAGCCTGTGGCATTATAATTAAGGTACATTCAGGTCTATGCGGAGCACATCAATTCAGTCCAAAGATGAAGATGAAGATCAAAAGACTAGGATACTACTGGCCTTCAATGATCGCATGATGGAAGAAGATACCATCGACATGCTATAGTCCTACATCAACCACCCAACATTCTACACCCTACATTGGCCTCATGGCCATTGAGTATTGTGGCATGACATCGATCCTCCTTATTCCAAGGGGCATCGATTCATCTTAGCTGCCACCGTCTACTTTTCCAAGTGGGCGGAAGCCATCCCACTCAGATAGGTCACAGTTTAGCATGTGCTTCAATTTTTTAGGAACCATATCGTATATAGGTTTAGGTTGCCTCGATGAATTATATCCGATAATGGTAATACATTCAAAAGCACCAAGATCAACAGCCTTGCCAGAAGACATATAGATTAGAGATACTCCACCATCTACTACCCCAGAACAAATGGCTTAGCGAAAGCATTCAATAAAACTCTCATCCAGATATTTAAGAAGACTCTTGATGATAATAAATGATAGTGGAACGAGGAGTTGGTTGAAGCCTTGTGGGCTTACCACACCACATACCGAACTCCAACTCAGTTTACCCCATTTTCTTTAGTATATGGGTTCAAAGCTATTCTACCTTTTGAAGTTCAACTCCCATCACTAAGGATAGCATTGGGTAATAAGATCACTACAGAGCATAATAAAAAGTTGATGTTAGAAGAGCTCAAATGTCTGGAAGAGATTTGCCTACGGGCGTGCCAGAACCTCGAGTTGTGCAAGGCCAAAATGATTCGAGCTCACAACAAGCTAGTCTTCCCTAGGTCTTTCTAAGTAGGAGAACTTGTGTTAGTCCTAAGAAGACCAATTGTTGCCTATCAAAAGATAGGAGACAAGCTTAAACTCACTTGGGAAAATCCCCTATATCATAGGGAAGGCCTACCAAGGAGGATCTTATCAGCTTATTGATTATAAAGGGGAACACCTGATACTTCCAATTAATGGGCTCTATCTAAAGAAATATTACCCATAAAAAAAAATCATGTGTGAAAATAAATATTAATAAAAAGAACAAAATCAGATTCCATTCATCAAATCCTTTCTTCTTTAAAAAAGTTGTTTGCATGTCTTGCGAATCCACCGTGACATGTTTAGAGTAGGTGTAAGAGTCCCCCAGTGGCATCCTATCCCTCTTTCACCTCACAAACACAATCTCCTAATATTATTAGAATAGGCATAAGAAAACTTGAGAGGCATCCTATTTCAATTAGCACAACTATGATAGGTGTGAGAGAACCTAAGCGGCATCCTTACTTAGTGGGAATCTTATTTGCCATCTGTGGCACCACTTCATTAAATCCCCTATCATGTTTTAAGGTAGGTGTAAGAGTCCCCCAGCGGCATCTTATTCCTTTTAACATATGCACAAAAATAAGCACAATTTTTCTATCTCAGGCTATTTTGATGTGAGAGCAAGCACCCTGTAGCACTCACTCATTAGCTACCTGGGTCACATGCTACCTCGCTAGTATGTTACCCTAGTGGTCACTTGTTTAAAAGATGTGAGTCCCCGTGCTTTCTTCCTAACTTGACCATTGCAAACCAATGAGCACCTTGTTAGTTTGGTAGACTTTACTACCCATCCAGTAAGCTACCTCATGTTGATTTTGTTTAAGAAGATGTGAGTCCCCGAGCTTTCTTCTTGAACTAATCATCATGATCTAACTTGGTCGAGTATATCTAAGGTTTAGGATAAGTCCCCCAGAGGATCCTTTCCTCTTGACTACATTTGAGTTGATATAAGTCCCCCAGTGGCATTCACTCAGTAGTCACTCTAGGTCAGATAGTACCTGTCGAGCCGAAGACCGACTATCCCAATAATCAATTTTGCTATAGGAGGATGTGAGTCCCCGAGCTTTCTTCCTAGGCTGATTCATGCAAACCAACAGGCACCTTAGGTTTGTTGATGTTCACTATGCTGACAGCGACTCACCCGATGGATACACCACTCTGATGAGTCCCCTGCTTTCTCCTTGAGTTGGACACAATACCTATTGGATATATGACCATGTCATCTCTCTAGGGTTTGGATTAAGCCCTTAGCGCCCCATCCTGGGCACTCTATTTGGATCAAGTCCTTTGAGACCACATTTAGACACTCTGTTACTTTGGATTGACGCCCCCCTTTCCTAGTAGCCACCCCGTGATTGGAGAATTTGTCTGGATGCAGATTCTCCCTTAGTCAGAACTGAGATAGTCTAGGCCGATATAGCTCCTTCTCGGAACCCCTCACAAACTAATAGGGTCCATAATAAATAAATAAATAAAACAAAAAATTAAATTTTCTTATGGATTAGGAATTCAAGCTCCCAAAGGGCCCTTTTTCCCAAAGCAGGCATCCTATCTTTAGGGCATTATTAGCAGAACAATTTATAGGAATCGCCTGACTACCTGAGTTGAGATAAATCTCCGAGTCGGTACTCATTATGTAGTCGCCCTTAGGTTGAGTTCAATTTATTTTGTCTAAAGAAGATTACCCCAATAGTCATTCTTCTTTGAAAGATGTAAGGCCATGACGCATTCTTCCTAGCATGACTATTGCAAACCGACAGGCAGCTCTAAGTCGGGTTTGATTTGTTTCCCAAAGCAACTGATCACCCCAGAGGTCTTTTGCAGTGGAAGATGTGAGTTTCTGAGCTTTCTTCCCTTCAATTGATCATTGCAAACTGAAAGGCAACTCCTTTGGGAGGATAGTTCTCTCATAGACTAGGATGCTACTCCCTTTGGTTTAGTAAATATGAGATAGGTCTAGGCTGATATAAGCTCCTTCTTAGTGTGATCCATCATAAACTAATGAAATCCATCAAAATAAATCTAAAATTGAAATTAACCTTGACTACTTTTGAGTTGATCTAAGTCCCCCAGTAGCATTCACTCAATAGTCAGTCCTAGGTTGGGTTCAATCTGTTGCCTTGCTAATAGATTACCCCAAAAATTGGTCTTTACTTTAGAAGATATAAGTCTATTGCACTATCTTCCTAGCACAGCTGCTGCATATCGAAAGGCATCTCTTTTGTTGGCTAGTCCTACTATGTGTTTAGTAGACTATCCCTTTGGATTGGTAAATCTCAGTTAGGTCTAGGCCTCCATGGCTCCTACTCAGTGCGATCCATCGCAAACCAACTAGGGTCATCTTAAAATCCAAATCTAAAAAAAAATTGAAACTAATTCAACCCTCTTGCCCAGTGGAAGTTTCTCCTCAGCGAGACTCAAATCAAATCAAATCTCTCATCCCCTTGTGGATGACTTGAACCTGCTTCCCTAGTGGAAGGTTTATATACTCTATCCCTTAGTGGATTCCTCCCTCTCTCTTATCTCTTGCACATAAGTAGAGTCACATTATACTAAGCTCTAGATTTTTTCTACACCTTGGGTTAGTAGAAGATCACCTCTATCAGTGCTTGTGATCAATCAGCATTGTTGATCATTTTGGTCAACACCAATATGTGCGGTATTCCTTGTCAGTCACATCACACCTGTTGGGCTCCCTTTATTGACCTCATTTTTAGAATGAGCTCTCAACCCCTTCATCTTAGACATAGGACTCCTCTCTTTAGTTCCTTAAGACAGATACATCTAGTGATTAGGTGGACAATCAACCTAGCCCTAGACTTACTTAGAATAAGTCATGCCTTGGGGTGTTAGGAAAATTTATACCCTGCTTGAACCACTCCTCACCATCCTTCCTTCAAGTCAAATTCCAAATCAATCCTAATTGATTTTCTCAAATTCCAAATCAATCTTATTTGATTTTTTTCCAAACTCACATCAATGCCACATGATTGAAATCCATGATTGAAACCCATGATTGAAATTGAAATTCCAAATATTTCTTAAGTCCTTAAATTCTTCTCTTAAGGACTTAGCCTAAATCATCTTCAAATCAATTCAAACTCATGGGATTTTCTCATAACTCATTTATATTCTCATTTATGTTCACATACATAAAAGAAATATAAATTCAATTCGATCAAATCAAAATCAAAAATTCAAATTCCAAGTTCAAAATATTTCCTAAGTCCTTAATTCCCTCTTAGGGACTTAGCCTAAATTATCTTCAAATCAATTCAAACTTATGAGATTTTCTCATAACTCATTCATATTCTCATTTATATTCACATATATAAATGAAATATAAATATATATCAATCAAATCAAAATCCAAAACTCAAATTCCAAGTTCAAAAAATTTTCTAAGTCTTTAATTCCCTCTTAAGGACTTAGTCTAAAACATCTTCAAATCAATTCAAACTCATGAGATTTTCTCATAACTCATTTATATTCTCATTTATATTCACATATATAAATGAAATATAAAAATAAATCAATCAAACTAAATCCAAAATTCAAAATCAATTCACTAAATCTTTCCTAAATCATTAATCTCTGTCTTAAGGATTTAGCCTAGATCACGATCAAATCACTTCAAATTCTTAAAATTTTCTCATAACCCATTTATATTCTCATTTATATTCACATATATAAATGAAATATAAATTCAAACAATCAAAACCACTTCCAAAAATCA
This sequence comes from Cymbidium sinense, assembly GCA_021442155.1. Classification (NCBI taxonomy): domain Eukaryota; kingdom Viridiplantae; phylum Streptophyta; class Magnoliopsida; order Asparagales; family Orchidaceae; genus Cymbidium; species Cymbidium sinense. The sequence goes on from CM038222.1 coordinate 53,237,591, forward strand.
AACTCAAACTCATTCAAAATCCAACATAAGCCTTTCAAGTCAAAATCTTGAACTTAGCCAAATCAACTTCAAATCAAGCCAATCTCGTGATTTTCATTCATGATTCAATCAATCCTTCAACCATGAATCCAAATATAAATACAAACTTCAATCACTTAACCAAAACTCAATTCAAGATTCAAACCCAAGTCAAACTCATGTTCACCCATTTGAACTTGAAATTGTCAAATGAATCAAAACCTATTTGACTTCAGACATTGCAAATGGATTTATATTTGAATCATAAGTCCATATACAAGTTCAATGAAACTCAAATCAAGCTTTGACCAAGCCATTTGACACACTTAGGCTCACTTGACCCAAGTGACCTAAAGTACCCCTTATGAGCTAAATTCTAATCCTAACCAAATTGGATTGAATCAAACTCACCTATGTCTGTCATCATGATTAACAATTATTATGAGATGATCAATCACTCAAATTGGGTCAAACCAAGTCAAACCTAAGGGTTGAGCAAGTCAACACTTAGCCAAAATGAAACCCAACATAGTCAAAATCCACCTTAGGTCAAATTGATTGAAACCAATTATCTAAGTTCATTCATGATCAATGTTTGAACTTGACCAAGTCAACATTTGAGCCTAACGTAGCCCAATACCAACTTGACCCAAGTTGACCCAACTTGACCTAAAAGTCAAAATGTGTCAAAACTTGATCTAAACCAAATTGATTGAAACCAATGGGTCAAGTTCATTCCAAATCACTTGTTGAACTTTACCAAAGCAATCACCAATTGACTAACCTAACCCAATTGACCTTGATCTCAACTTGACCTAAAAGGTCATATTGAGCCAAATTAAAACTTAACCAAAATTGATTGGAAAAAAAGATACCAATCCACATCATATGACTAACCAAACCTAAACATACCCATGACTTTGCTCAAATAAGTCAAATGAGTCAAATTGGTGAACTTGACCCATTTGACCTAAATGAAGTCATATGAACTAAATTCAAATCTAAACCAAAATGAACTAAACTAAAGCCACCAAAACACTTCAAATGGTCATATGAACATGGTCCAATCCTTGGTTTGACCCAAGTTGACCCATTTTAACCTATATGGGTCAACATGAGCCAAACCATGCCAAATGAACTCCAAATCTAATAAAACTTGGCCAAACCTATTTGCTCAACATACCCAACATATCCAAATTCAAAAATCAACCAAATGACCATTTTACCCCTACACCATAGAACAAATTTTGGCCAATTCCCCACTTATTTGATCAATGGATTGAAAACTTGTATAAATATAGAATTTTGAAATTACTTCTAAAATGAAGCAAGGATTACCAAAATGGCCTAACAAACTCCAACAACCTTCCAGGGATCAAAATGGCTCTCCTCTTGCCATCTGATTGCCAAAGGGAGAGATATACTCCCCCTAATTCATTTGAATCTCTAGTTCCCCATTGTCGATTGATGTGAGAGAGCCAGAGGAGTCATTTCCCAGTGATCCTAAGCTCCCTCAAGCACTTGCCAACTTCATCTTCTCAGTTTTCACAAGGTGAAATCAGGGGAGATCCATAAGATTTTTAACTTAGCCAATACTCAATATCAACCAAATTCACTTTTGCACACTCCATCAGAGGATCAAGTCAAGCTTGCCCAAGCTCTTTCCTTAGCTCCAAAGGTAAGGGATGATCCAATTCAATCAAAGCGGAGCTCACTTGGAGGAGGAGTTGGTCCATAGAGTAATCCACTCAACCTCAAGAGCTAAAACATTAACCAAAGCTTCATCTCAACCTGACGAAGCTTCTCAAAGGGAATCGAGCGTCAGTGATCACCTCTAGTGAGGTATGCCATTTTTTGACCATTAAACTCAATGTGGTGTGGAGCTTTGTGAAAGAAATTTTAATCTCATGGAATTTTGATAGTTTGATGTGCTTTCCATTAGGTTTAGATGGTGTGGGTTGATTTTCAATCCAATCTGAGCTTGAATCTTCTCTTTGAAAGTGGATGGTCTCCATTTTTCCATAGGGAAGAATAGGGAGGATCTCTAGCTGTCCATCCGTGAGTTTTGGATGGACGACCTAGATTAAATCACATTTTATAATTCATTTTATCCTCTCGGATTAATCTTAGCCGCCCTGATCCTTGACGGCTAAGACAAAAGCATAGCGCCGCCAGCTGCTTGATGCGACATTGAAGTGGCCACTCAGAGCATATTGCTTGTAAAGTGCAACTGCGTCAGTGCATGCGTGGCACACCATAGGATTAAGGAATTAATTAGGGTTTATTTAATTCTAATTAATTGTTTAAACTTCTAAAATTCATATCTCAACCTAGAAAAATAAGAAAAAATATGAAATAAACTGCATTAGAAAGATAATTTAACATATAATATTCTAAGGATTTTGATTCATTTTGAATACTTCTTTTCTCTAAATTTGGGTTTTATTAGAAATTTTAATTTGCTAATTACTCCCTAATTAATCCACTGATTAATCTCAAACTTCTTGAGTGTACTTTTAGGGATGACTTCTGCCTCCCCTTATTTTCTTGTGATTTATTGGTAGCTTAATTAGGGAAACAGCTAATTCATTTTCTAATTACTCCCTTAATATAATTAAGGATAATTAAGGGTGTTATTAGTGGTTTACTCCTTTATTGAAGTTGATTAAGGTCTGTTTCAGTGAATAGGAGGTTTAGGGAATATTTTTGGGGCATTTCTCCTAGGCCATTCGTTAACCTTATCCCCCCCCTCTTTCTTTCTTAATCCTCTCTTAATTAAGTGTTAGTTCTCTAATTATCCTATTAATTAACTTCTAAAAATTCTAAGACTTTTCAATCAATTAATCTACTTGGGGAAGATGCTTAGGTGTTCAAGAGCCTAAGTTCAATTAAGGAAATCAAAATTCAACTCATATGTGAGGGGTGCTTTGAAATTACTTAAGTTAAACCCCTTAGCTTAATTAATCATTAATCAGGAGCCAAATTGCATTAGACCCCTTTCTTCCTTGATGCATTGTAAATTTAAATTCCTTGTGAGTTTTTATGTCATCTCAATGGCTCATAATTATTTGATTAACTATGCTAAGGTTGTGTAGGTAAGGGATAATTAACATGCTTAATTCACACCTTAGCCTAATCAAAATATAAAATTAATCTAATCACTTAAAAATTGAACAAAAATATCAAACACATGTGAGAATGGGTTAGGAATAGGAAACTCATTTCATATTTTTAAAATTAAATCAAATTAAAAATCAAACAAAAAATCATATTAAATAAATTTTGATTTACCTTAAGCTTTCTTATTTCATAGGAGTGTCTTTAAGATTTAATTAAAGTGAATGTGTTTACATGCTTTCATTATTTTAGTTCCTCCCCAACATGCTAAATATGTGTGTCATATGGTTTCATACATTCATGCATTTCAAAAATCAAATTTAAATGAAAATGTTTCCTTTATGTCAAATTGCATGTGTTGGCTAAAGTAAGAATATGAGTGGCTATTATCACTATTAAATTAAAATTATTTTCAAAATATATAAATCAATTATCAAAACTGAAAGTGTGTTACTTATATCTTACTTATAAGTTTGCATGTGAGTAAAATATAGGGATGTGCTTAGTGTAGGTTTTCCTTCTCCTCTCTTTTAGTATAGTTTTGAGTAGGATTTGGCAAAGTGTGTAGTTCATTTGAAAAGAACCTAACACTTGCCTAATTCCATATCATTTTCATTACTATGCTATTACTTAATAAGGACACCTATACTTGCACATATAAATTACATAAAAATAAATAAATGAACCAACATAAACTTTTATCTTTCTTTCTTTTCCATTCATTTCTTACATGCTTGTATTTAAGCAAAATGGTATATTAGTCCTGACAACCCCGGTTGAGGCTTAAGTAGCCCTAAGTAGGTCTTGTACCTTACACCATTAATAATGGTGTACTCACTTATGCCTTTCATACATTCATATGTGCATGTGAAAGTTGGATAAGAAACCCCTTTGCTATTTAATGAAAATCATGCATCATAAACATTCAAATTTTCTTAAATAAATTACTTAGCATGCATCATAAAGTGTGTTAAACATTCCCTTTTGTATGTATAGGTATGTTTAGGGCTCATTCATATGCATGTTATACATCTTGGGAAAGAAATGAAGTGGTGTATGTTTTGTGAATTTGGTTCATTTTACTTAACCTTAAAATGTCTTTCTTTTTCAATAAGTTTGTTTAGAGTTCATGTAAACCAAGGATTAATTAAAACAATTAATTAAAACATTCACTAAACAAAACTAAAACATGAATCCACTTTAGAAGTTACTTAGGTTATGGAAGGAAATAAAAGTTCTCTTCTTCTTCCCTCTCTTTATAACTTAGTAATCAATTATAGGATTCATTTAAAACTAATCAAAATATAAAATAAAAATCACCCCAAAATAATTAAATCACTTAAATGAAACCCTCCTCTAAGTTGAACATTCTTCACACTTAGAAAATTCTAACTTAAAGCTATAGCCACACAAACCTCTAAAGCACACACATTAGGTTAAGTCACCACTTCTAGCTTTAGGTTAGGGCGGTGCATGGTTTGATGCTTGCTTTTATTTTATGATATATGTTTTAGTCTAGATGTTAGGATGAATGTGCATAGAATGAATGGTAGGGAGATCTTAGTCTAACCAATATCTTCTATAGGGGATTGTGCATAAGGGGTGCTGTAATAAATAAAAATATAAATTCTTTTACTATGCAGGTGCTTATACCCCTAAGCATAATCCAATAGGCTAAGCGGACTTAGTCACCCATGTGTGGGGTGTAAGTCCAATATATATGCTTGGGATTTTATGTGGTTTGTTTAGCTAATCTCTGTTTTGCAAGTGTTAGCTAGATTTACTTTTCCTTTTTAAGTAATTTTTGTAATTATGATTTTGGAATGATTGTTAAGTGGATTAGGAAGAGCATTGGTCATAAGATCTCATCTTATGCACCATGTGAGGCCTTTGAAGCATCCACCTTCCAACCACCCAAAAGAAGGAACCAAATAAGAAAGAAGAAAAGGAGAAGAAAGAAGAAAAAAAGAATAAAGAAATGAAGCTTGAAGACCCCCATAACAATGAGTTAAATGCTTAATTATATGTAATTCATTTGTAATCTGTGTTGTATAAGGATAGAGCTCGGCTACCCAATTTATTTTTGTGTTTGTGTGGTAGTACCCGACCACAATGAGCTCTTATTCTTTATTAACTTTATGAATTGATTGATGATTAGTTTAGCTTGTACATTAAGTGGCATTCTTTTCCTAGATTCTTTCATGCTTTATGTATGGCCTGGATGTGGATTAGGCACTTAGAAAAAAATAAATCATTTACCAAATTTAACAGTTTAAAATTAAAAATAAAGAACTCATAACCTCACCTAAAGCTTAAGTTAAAATCAAGATAAAAGAATTAACAACTCCTTAGCTGGATGAGTACTTCTTTTATAACATCATGCATAAATGCATATTATTTTCACTCTTAATTTGAGGGCTTCCACCTTAGCCAAAGAAACTTGGCTTGACCTTTGAGAGCCATGGTGGAAACACACCTCCTCCCTTCTCGCTGATTTTGGCCAATAATCTCATTTCTCATGCATCAGGCATATGAATCATATTTGCCTGAGTCAAAATAATTGTCCAAAAGTAAAAATAAAATGAAATCTGAATTGCATTAGATTTTGGTCTTTTGAAGCATACCCTTACATGATCTAGTCTCTTTAGGGAGTGAGTTTAAGGACTTAGTCTCTTTACAACAACAACAATAACAAGCCTTAATCCCACTATTTGATATGAATTTTGTCTCCATTGGTTATTATGTGTCAAATTCTCATTTAATTCAAGTATACTAAGATCATTTTATACATCTTAACCAAGTCTTTTATGTCTACCTCTACCTTTCTTAACATAAGGCAAATCTAATGCATTTACTCTCCTAATTTCATGGATGACGCTTTATGTGGCCAAACCATCTAAGGATTCTCCTAATCTTATCTACCATGGAGCTACTCCAACTTTTTCTTGAACATACTATTTTTTGCATTCTAAAGAGTAAAGCCACTCATCCATGAGCATCCTCAACTCAAACACTTAACTTAGTCTTATGCTTCTCTTTATAAACATTCTGCACCATAAGTCGTGTAAGTCTTACCATCATCTTATAAATTTTCCTTAAGTTTTGTGGAACTTTTCTATCACATAATAGATGCATTCCTCCACTCAACCATCCAACTTTAATTCTACTAATAACATCTCCATCTATTTCACCATCATTTTGAAAAATAGAACCTAAATATCTAATTTCACTTATTTGACTTGATCACCTAAAGTCACAACACTACCACTAAAACTTCTACAACTAAAATTACACTCCATATATTCAGTTAGATCTACTTAAATGAAAACCTTTAGACTCTAAAGTTGACCTCCATAATTCAAGTTTCATTGGACTCCCTCTAGATTATCAACAAGAAGAATGTCATCAAAAGCATACACCAAGGTACATCTTCTTGTAAATGCCTCGTAAGAACGCCCATAACTAAAGTTGATAAGGACTTAATGTTGATCCTTGATGTAATCCAACCAAATAGGAAAATATTTTGTCAATCCTCCTTGTGTTTGGACACAAGTGATATATAATATCCTTAATGACTTGAATATAACCAATATTAACTCCTTTTGCTCTAAAACTCTCCAAAGAACATCTTGAGACTTTATCATAAGCTTTCTAAATCAATAAATATCATATGTAGATCCTTCTTTTCTATGCTTCTCCATCAAACCTCTTAACAAATGAAGTAGATCTACCGGCATGAAACCAAATGAAAGGAAACTTGATCACATTGTAACCTATGCTCAATTACTCTCTCATAATTTTAATGTATGGCACATTAACTTAATTCTCTATAATTTGCACACTCTTGTGCATCACCTTTATTCTTAAATATAGAACCAACAAACTCTTTCTCCACTCATCGACATCTTTTACCTTTAAAATAACATTAAAAAGATTTGTAAGCCAAGAAATTCCTGATCTCTTAAACATTTTCACACTTCTATTGGAATATTATCCGTATCGCTTTCCACATTTCATTTTCTTTAAAGCTTCACTAACTTCAGATTTACTAATGACATAAAATGAAATTCTATTTTGTTTATATTAAGATTGCTAAAATCAATCATACTTTCGATACTTCATTGAAAAGTTTATCAAAATACCTCATCCACCTATTTTCAATATCTTTTCTTAGAAAAGCACTTTATTATTTTCATCCTTAATACCCTCACTTGAACTATGTCTTTATTTCTCCTATCCCTTTTTGCTAACTTATACATACATCTTTCACCTTCTTTGGTATCTAATCTGTATAAATCACAAAAGCTAAATTTTTGCATCACATACTTTCAATCTCTACAGCCACTTTATATCTTTCCTAATTCTGAAGTTTTACATCTAAACTAACTTTATAACAATGCTTCTTTTTATCTTTTCTAGACACTCACTCCACCACTAATTATTCTTATTAAAAGAAGCTTTTCCTTTTGATTCTACACATTTTAGCAACTTGCTTAATTTCACACTTGATATTTTTCCACATAACATTAGCTTCCATGAACATCCCAAATTCTAATTTCTTGTAACTGCTCTTAAAAAATATTTTTATTTGTGTTCTTTAAGTGTCCCCATCTAATCATGGGACAATAATTTAATTTATTTTTTCTCTTACAACCTTTCATCTTAAAATCTAAAACTAATAAATGTTGTACTTATACTGAATGACCTTACAATCTTTACAATCTAAACTATTTTCTTATCAAAAATAATCAATTTGTGTTTTACTAGATCCATTTTATAAGTAATAATATGTTCATCTCTTCTTAAATAAAGTATTAGCAACTATAAAATCATAAGTGCAAAATCTAATATCCCTACCTTCTTCATTAGTCACTCCAAATCCATAACCACCATGAATACTTTAAAATCTTCTACCACTCTACCAACATGTCCATTTAAATCTCCCCAATAAATACTTTTTTCTTCAAGAGGCATCTTTTGATAATCCTCATTCCAAAATTTTTCTTTGAGCTTACCTCCAAACCTACTTGAGGAGCATAGACACTTATAACATTGATAATCTTAGTATCAATAATAATCTTTAAAGCTATAATTCTATCTCCACATCTATTAATACTTATAACATTATCCTTCAAACTTTATCTATAATCACACCTACACCATTTCTAGTGACTTTACTTGAATACCAAAGTTTAAAACCAAACTATCAATCTCCTTGGCCTTCTCACCAACCCATTTAGTGAACACATAAAATATTTATCTTTCTATGAACCATAATATCTATTAATTCCATTAATTTACCTGTAAGAGTACCTATATTCCAAGATCCTAACCTAATGTGAGTTTAAGGACTTAGTCTCTTTCTAAAGATATAATAGCATATCTATCTTGCATAAAGCATAGGACTTGCCTACATGAATTTAAAATTGTAGGAGGAGTTAGTGACCCCTACAGCTTGTAAGTCCAAGCACGGGTGGTTTCTCTGTAAATCAAATACCCATTTTTATCTTAGATTTAGGTTGTGCTTTTGTCCCTCGCCAAAGCTCCCTAGATTTAGGTTCTGAGATTGCTTCTCCCCTTTGTGGGTCATAAGCATAAATTCTCACCTCTTAAGAATTTTTATAATCTTGTGTTATGGTATCATAAGTCCTAAATTTCTAATAAAAAAAATTCAACTCAAACAAATCAAATCAATTTTAAAAATATAAAGCCCAATCATATGATAGTTTAAGATGCTCGCTAAGTTTCCTAGCATCGTGGACATCTCCTACTTATCTTCTTTTGGCTTCGATAATAACTCCCTCTCTTTGATCAATCCAATTTGATCTTCCAAAATAAACTAATCAATTGACAATCCTACCTATTGAAATCTTTGGAGACAACTATCATTTACCTTAATCAAGAGTATTTCTAAGGGATCTCATTCCTTAAAATGTAATTAACTATAGGGCTTGCCCCTGTAGGGAACTTAATGAACCCGATTTAAAGTAAACCTTACTTTACTTTTCCATATAAAGTAGGGAAAGAATATTTGGTACACATGCAAACCCATTGTCCTTAGGAGTCCTTGTTGAGGTAATTAGGTCCATTATAGCGTGGTGACTTCTATCTTTTGAGATAGTACACCTCTCCTCAATGTCATACCCAATCACCCTCAATAAGAACATCTGCGGATCTACGTGGTGTCAAATTGCATAAAAAGAAAGAGATGTATATTTCCATCTTCATTTTATTTTGCATAGAATGAAGATGGAAGTATATGTCTTATTCTCTAAAATAAATTTAAGAAATTTTCACCACAATAAGATAAGGGCATCATATATGCTTAGTTAGTTAAAACTTTCTGATGGCAATCAGTCAACTCTCGGTCCTTCAAGCATATCCATAGGTGGAGCATCTTATGGAGGGGCTTCTTGATCACTTAAACCAATAGCTTGTTTACCCCATCCTCGTGCTACCCTAATAAAGAACTTGTCACCTAGGTTGACTTGGTGACTTCAGATGGTTTATGGAAAGTTCACGGGCTCATCGTGTTCAATTTATAGCTTCTATGATCATCTGAGTCAAATGACTCCAAATCAATCTCAATAAAACCCAATGATTGTGAATGTAAAATCCATTTCTAAATTAAAAGAGGAATGATCGAAACTAGAGTTATTATTATATTTTGTAGACTTGGAGAGTTTTCAGAGGAATAAAATCAAAGAGTAAGTAAAGATGTAAGTGAAAGCTTTCTTCATTGATTTCTCTTCGATGGAGGTACATGATAAATTTAATAAATTGGGAGGTAAGGGGTTTATTGTCATGATACAACGCTCTAAGAGGAGCTACTGATGAAGAAGGAGTCAACAAAGGATCCTGATGATAATGGTTGCCACTTTCTATCCCGCAAGTAAGGTGGACTTGTCATACTATCATATACCTTCTTTAAGTTATCCTTAGTAACTTGCAAAGCTTCCTTAAAGTTGGAGATTTGAGCAGCTTCAGGCACCTGTAAGGGTAACTTTCTGATCTTAGAGATGATTTTATTGGAGGTTCGGGATAGGGAGATATCCCAACCTTCCTCTATCTTAAGAATATCGTGTGCATCTCCAAGGATTACCCTAACAGAACTAGAGGGTTGCTCTAGTATATATTCATAAAGGATGATAATGGCACCCGACTTGTAGCTACGCTCAAGCCAGTCCTTAAAGGTAAAGTAATCTTCTAAGACATGACCTAACACACGATGATAGGGCAATGGTTTGGATCATGACTTTGCCCACTTCCACCGGTCTCCTAAGCTCTGATAACTAGAAATATGGCTTCTTTAAGAGGTTCTTAAAGATCTTCCTGACTACCTCCCTCTTGAATGAATATGGTTTATTCAATTTATCGACAAGAGTAAATAAATGGTAGCTACCTGTGAGAGGAATACCACCGATGATGAGGAGGATAGAGCAGGGTGGGAGGCTATGGCAATTGAAGTGGTCAATATGATGGCTGAGTAGGTGGCAAAGGAGGTGGTAGAGGAGACTGCTGAACTTGAGGCCTATCTGACTGGAACCTAACTAGCTACTTATCAAGATAACTACCCTATTTCTTCCTCTTCCTCGCTCTGACAATGATCTTAGAAAGGTAACTATTTGACCTCCCCTTATAGACTAGCTACCTTGTAGATTAATTTCTCAAATGTATTAATGGTAAACCCTTTAAGCATGAAAGGAGACTGGGCAATGAATATTACTTAGTAGAATTTCAATGGCATATTATTCAGATAGCTGTGGTTTGCATTTCATAGTTAAATTATGTCATTTAAGAATGTAATCGATAAGGGACTCACTGGGGTGTTGTTGAGCTACAACAAGATCGCCCACACTTACCCTGTGCTAAGATCCAGTAAATTTCTTAATAAAGAGCTGCTCCAATCAAATGCAATGCATGTCAAGCTACTAACAAAGAGGCTGAATAAGAGTGATTCTCTGCCACTAGCATTGCAACATCTAGCCCTAAATGTGCTATGTGCTAGTGAGGGTTCCCACTGCCATCAAAGATTTTGAAGGAAGGAGGTACAAAACTCTTAGGATATTGGACAACATCAAATTCCTTTGGGTAGGGTCTATCCTTTGGAATAGATGAGCCACCTCGGGCTTGTTCCAATGCATCCTTCACCTACTGTTCCACCAACTGTTTAATATCCTTCTCTTGCATGGAGGTGTTGTCCACCACCTTCCTATGCAAGCTACCACTATCATGATCTATTTGAGAAGTGTTCTTGGGTTGATCTAAGACATGCCCTAACTCGAGATGATCTCTTTACTTATATAAAGGACCGAGGTGATTTCAAGTGCATGGAGGATCATAAGTCTTTTATCCTCTTCTCCATCTAGTTAATCTTATCATCCATTTTTTATGCTGCCGACGGAGGAGTTGGGTGAAATGGATGGCGTCATCTTCTTCAACTACAACACCTTCCTAACTATGTTGATCTCTATGAGGGAGCTCTTAGTATCAACCATGTGGATCATGGCTGAATCCTCAAGAAGGTCATCCTCATCAAGATCAAATGCTACCATCTCATCCTCAGAATCTATGCGATTACTACTTAAGAGTTACCTCTTCTCGGCAAAGTAAGCGGCAACAATCTTGTCCAAGGAATGATCTAATCGTGTTGGCATAAATACTCAGGGCTAACCAGTGAAGGGACTATGGTCACTAATCGAAATGCATCTAACACTGCCTGTCACTGGAGTGTTAGGTCTAGGAGGGTCATGCTCACTAGAATATATATGCTCATGACTGCTCGTCAGTGGAATGGTGTCTCTAGGGTGATCTACTACCATGGGAACTGTAATAGTGTCATCTTTCCCCTCTGCAACTACTACCACCACTAACTCTGATGGTGGTGGTGGTGGTGCAACCATGACGATGTGGGTCACCACTCCTGCCAAACCACAGCTGAGATGGAGGGTCGAGTAGGGGAGCTCAATCTCACCTCAATAAGTGCAATGGAGGGAGCGATCTTTAACTAGTAGATCACCAATGTCTTTTCCCCATATGGGGCTTTGATCTTTGGAGTGGTGGATGTGGATCAGGTGATGGTGGATGATGAGGAGAGTGGTGTGAAGGTAACACTGACTATCCCTCAATAGAAGATCTCTGCCTATGGAGGGTAGCATCAGTAAAAACATTCATGTCTAAATGATTGGCCCTTATGGGTGGCTGATCAGGAAAATCCATCAGAGGGGAGGCTGCCGACTATCTGGCATACATTCATCATTCCTTCCTGCCTGCTTGAGCCTCCATAGCTATATCCCTATGAATCTGACCCCTAACACCCCTAGGGATCAATAATCATAGATCAAACAAGGTACCAAACTCCGAGCATCTGTATGCTCACAATGGGGATAGTCCTAAGTCCAAGATGGGCCTCTTATGCTCCTATCATGTCTCAAGTATATCAATGGGAGAAGTAGTAATCTCAATCTTCCTTGTTCGATGTCAAGAGGGGTAGAACTTGTGCTGGTAAAGTGGAGAGACGGAGAATCTATATATGATGCAATTCTCGACTACTCTTTGACGCTTATAAAATTTATTTAACAAATCTTAGGTATGTCAAATAGATTTCAATGATATGTTTTGATGCCATGTATGTGCTTTCATGATTTTGAAAAGAGAGAAACTTCCACTCTAGCATATGTGAAATATGTTGGGTGGATTTTCAATTTTATGTTATGATTTGAAAAAAGAATCTTCATTCAACAAATTTGAGTATGTTGAATAAGGTGGTTATTTCCAAAAGAAGTGCTTTTAGAAAGTGTCATTTTGTGAAAGAATTTATTTTCTTAAATTTATGATGAACCTTGCCTCACTAAGCTAGTGGTAAGGAGGTTTTAGATTTTTATTATCTCTCCCTTCATTAATAATTTTTATTTTTTTTACCTATTGGGGAGCCCAATATGGGTTTCAAGACCTACATGGAGTGAGATCCTAAAACCTAAAGGATGTCGGCTAACTTTGCACAAGAATGAAATAAGATAAGTGCCAATGGAAAGAAAGATAGTTTCAGACTCACATAAAATGCAAGTTCACTATCGATGCTTGGATACAATAATCGTCTATTAGAGATGGAGAGAGGAACCATCCCAGCGGAGTTGCCAAAAAAATCTATGGTGTTTAGTTTTAGTTTAATTTGTGTGTGTATATGTGAGGGGACACCATGCAGATCTGAGGATGTACTTATTGAGGTGATCGGGTATGACATCAAGGAATAATGTACTATCTCGAGAGATAGAAGTCACTATCCTATGATGGACCTAATCACCTAATAAGGACCCCTAAGGCATGATGGGTCTTTGAATATACCAGAGATTTTTTCTCTACTTTACATAGAAAAGTAAAGTAGGGTTTATTTAAATCGGGTTCGTTAGGTTCCCTATAGAGGCAAACCTCCATAATTAATAACATCTTAAAGAAAGTGAATCCCTTAAGCATACTCTCAATTAAAGTAGACAATTTTTTGTCTCCAAAGAATTCAAAGATAGGATTATCAACAAATTGGTTATATTTTAGAAAATCAAGTGGGATGGATCAAAAGGAGAGAGCTATTATTGAAGCCAAAGGAGATTAGTAGGGAGTGCTCATGATACTAGGAAACCTAGTGAGCACTCCAATCTATCCTACGGTTGGGCTTTATATAATTGAAATTAAGGAAATTTATTTATTTGAGTTGAAATTTTATTAGAAATCTTGGGCTTACAACTCCACAATACAAGATTATGGAAATGCCTAAGAGATGAGGATTTATGCTTGTAGCTACAAAGGGAAATAGCAACCTCAGATCTTAAATCTAGGGAGCTTTGGCAAGTGCTCAAGCATGACCTAAACCAAGAAAAAAAATGGGTATATGATTTACCTACATAAGAGAGAGTAAATCACCCAACTACTGAACTTATAACCACCTAGAATGGCAGCCAGCTAACTCCTCCTATGATTTAAAACTATATAGGCAAGTCATATGATTTTGTAAGATGGCTAGGTTATTATTATTTAGAAAAACAATTAAGTCCTTAAACTCACTCCCTAAGAGTCTAGAGCAAGAGGGGGATTAATAATGACTTAAATCTAATGTAAATTCTTATCAAATTTTATTTAATTTGGGACTCTTTATTTTGACACGAGCTATGAGATTTTGTATGTCTAAATGCATGAAAGTTTATTATGGGCCAAATCAAAAAGGAAAGAGGTGTTCTTTCATCATAGGCTCTTAAAGGTTAAGCCCATTATATCTGGAAAAGATGAAATCCCTGTCTTAATAAGAGCAAAATAAGATGGTTATGCATGATATTGAACATACAACATATAGCTAAGGGGTTGTTAAATATTTTATTATCTTGATTTAACACCTAGGCTTTTATGTGAGATTATGAGTTATTTTAAAAGTTTAGTTATGAGTTGTTAATGGGATAAAAAATTTATTTTTATCCTAAGAGCCTAATCGCAGTAAGGCCATACAACAATCACCAATCATAAACAAACTATGAAAAGGCATTCTTCTTCTAATGCACAAGCTAAATAAATCATAAAATAAATTTATAAAGTAATCACAAAAGAATTAAAGGTCGATATGGGTACCATCACAACCCAAAAAAAAAAATGTGGGCAGCTCTACCTTTATACAACTGACACAAAAGAATTATAATTATGAATAATGGTGAATGTTATGGGGGTCTTCATTCTTCATTCTTCTTTTTTTTATGTCTTCATCCTCTATTTCTTCATTTGATTTGCTCCATTTCTTTCTTCCTTTTGGCTTGATTTAGATATGCTTGCTCTAGAGGCATCACATGATACATAAGACTTAGTATTATAACCAATGCTCATCTTAATCTCCCATAACATTCATCTTAATCCTAATACAAAATTACATTAAAAGAAGGAAGGTAAATCTAGCTACACCTGCAAAACAAATATTAGCTAAACAAACTATACAACCCAAACAGTTATATGAATAATTTGGACTTAGCAACCCACACGTGGGTAACCAAGCCCACCTGTCCTAACTTAAGTTATGCTTAGAGGCTAAGAAACCTATACAACAAAAGCATTTATATTTTTATCATGATGGCCCCTTAAGCACAACCCCCTGCAGAAAACATGATTAGGCTAATATCGGCCTAACATCCAAACTACACACATACACCCTAACATCAAGTCTAAAATAATACATCACAAAATAAACATACATCAAACCATACACCGCCTTAACATAAAGCTAGAAATGGTAACTTAGCCTAATGCGTGTGCATTAAAGCATGTGTGGTATGTCCTAACTAAGTTTTAGAGTTGTAATTTGCTAAGTGTGAGGGATTTAATTTATAAAGGGCTGATTTCTCTTTAAGTGATTTAATTGATTTGGAAATTTTACTTTGTGTTTTCTTTTGTTTCATATGGCCTACACTTAACAACTAAGTGTTATAAAGAGAAAGAAGAGAGGGAATCTCTCTTTCATCCCTACCTTAAGTCACTTCTAAAGCAAGTTAATTGATCAATTTTCTTTAGTAATGGCTTATTATATATTTTAATTAATAATAAGTTTAGGTTCACTTTAAATGACCTTATTCAATAAGAAAGACATCTTAAGATTAATTAGAATGGATTACTATCATATTCATTCATTTCTTTCCATTATGTATATCATGCATATGAATAAATCCTAAGCATATCTATACATACAATTTTGATTTCTAGCATACTTGAATGATAAAAGCAAGGAAGTGTATTTAGAATTTAAATATTTCATTTGATTGAATTATGAATGCATGCCTTTTTAATAGAAAAGAGGGATTTTTCATCCATTAGCTAGATATGCATTCACATGTATAAAAGTTTTAAGTGAGTACGGTGCCATTATTTTTTGCACCAGGGGCGTAAGGTATAAGTCCTACTTAGGGCTACTTAAAGTCTTGCAGTCCCGGGTTGTCCAGACTAATATACCACTTTTTTTAGATACATATAGATGTATAAACAACTACAACGATAGGAAGAACCCATGCAAAATTATATTTAATTTATTTGACTTATGAGTCTTATTCATTGGCCACATCACACATACACATGTATAAGAGTTTTAAATGAGTACAACCCTATTATTTTATGCACCAGGGGCATAAGGCACAAGACCTACTTAGGGCTACTTAATGCCTCGCAGCTCGGGGTGTCTAGACTAATATACCACTATTTTTAGATATGAATGAATGTATAAAAAAGCCACAAGAAGAAGAAGAAGTCATACAAGAAGTTATATTTGATTTGGTTATATGATTTACATATGTGATATAGATTCTCCTATGTGAATCCATGTAAGATAAGGAAAGAGAACTTCATATTGCATATCTTATATTATCAACACATGCAAACTTATAGTTATTTGTAATTAACATCACTCCATTCATTATAATTAATTTAAGAGCTTTTGAAAATAACATTTGATTTAATAGTGATAATAGCCACACTTATTTTTAATTTAAATCAACACATGCAATTTGACATAAAAGAAATAATTTCATTTAGATAAATTTAAAAGGAATGAATGCATTATTACACATGGCAAGCAACATTTAACATGATTTGAAAGAAATAAAGGAACATAAGTACATGATCTCATCATTCCAATTAATTCATAAGACAATCATACTAAATAAGGTTATTTAAAATAAACAAAGTTTTTTAATGACACTTTCAATTTTGAGTTTGATTTAATTTAGGAGATGTGAAAGAGGTTTGCTAATCTTAATCCCATTCCCATGTGTTTAATTTGATTTAATGAAAAGCAATTAGGTTGATTTTATGGATTGATTAAGTTAAGCATGGATTAAACCAATTAATTAACCCTTGCCTATGTCACCTTAAGGTAATTAATTAAACAATTATGAGCTAATATTATATGCAACCATATAGCAAAGTAAATAGCAATGCTCCTATGAAATAAAAGGGGCCTAATGTGATTAGCTCATAATTATTAATTAATTAAGCTTAAGGAACTCACTTAATTACTCTTATAATTTTCTCACACATATAAGCTAATCATAATTTATTAGCTCTCTTTTTAGGTTATTGAACACCCAGAGAGCTACCCAAGAGTTAATTAGATAAGTTTTGGAATTATTATGATTTCAATTTAATTAATTAAGCCATTTAATCAATGAATTAAACCATTAATAAATCCAAATTAATTGATTTCAAGTCAAGTGAAATGAACTTAGGGAAAAAAATGGGAAAGAGGTCTCAATCTCATTCCTCATGTCAATTCATTATCTCACAATGATTAACAAGCTTGATTAATGATTTTTTTACTGTTTAGAATGTTAACTAATCACATAATTAATTAAGAGAGTAATTAGGCTAAAATAGTAATTTTCCTAATTAACCAAGCAATAAATCTCAAACAAATTATGGAAGGCAGAGGTCATCCCATTAATCAAACTCAAAAAGTTTGGGATTAATTACTTGGATAATTAAGGAGTAATTAAGCTAATTAAGTTTTCAATTAAACCTAAATTAAGCCTTAATTATTAATCAAAGTTAATTAAAATTAATTTTAAATTAATCTATTCTAAAATACCAATTAAATCTGTATTTATTTATATTTTTTGTATTTATCTACAATTAGTTATGATTTTTTAAAGTTTCAGTTAATTAAGATAATTTTCATGAAGTTTGTTAATTCATTTTATTAAAATATAATATTTGAACTTCAAAATTCAATATCTTTCAATCCAGAAGTGATTTGGATTTGAAATTTTTATGGTAGGTAGATGTCAACCTTAATTTTAATCTTTGAAAATTTCAACTTAATCTGAAATGTATGTTTAGTTTAATTAATAAAATTTTATTTTTACCAAAACTTAAATTATGCTCAAATTATCTAGCGAACTTTGGAGATTTTGGGTTTGTTAAATTTCTCTCGGAAAGACAAATCCAACGAGCCCTTATTCACAATTTTTCATTAAGTATTTTATTTTCTATGAATTTTTAAAGTTTCAAGTGTTTTAGATAATTTTTCAAATCAGAAAATACGGATTTTCCCACTTAACCCGCCACACCGCTGCGGCACCGATGTGGTAACGCCACGCTGCGTCGCATGATTGGACCATGCAATTACTGGCACGCAGCGTTACGCGGTGCCACTTGGCGTGATGTGTCAACATGCGAGGAAAATGGTGAGAGATGACGGATGCACGTCGATCTGCATGGCTCGATCATGGATGACGATGATCCGATCTGTGCAAACCAAAGGGCCAAAAATGCTAGAATTGGCATGATCAGAGTCGTCCGATCCCACGAATCATGAAAACAAACGGTTGTTGTGCGCTCGACGGAAGAAACAGACCAAAATAGTGGAAACTGAAGTATTTTTGCAAAATCTCAATGAAATCTCACCCAAATGAGGCCATTTCTGCGGTGATTCACACCGAAAAACTTCTATTTTATATTAAGATTGTATAAAATAAAGAATGCATGGGAATCTAAGGAAAAATTTTAAAATCACAGGAAAAATATCAGAAAAAATAAGAAATCCTAAGGCGAGCTACAGGTTTTTGAAGATTACCTCACCGGGGAAGATTTTTGGTGGCGATGATGATCTAAGAATGCTTTTAAGTGGGGGAAGAAGCCTTGAATGAGCCTAGACCTTTACCTTCACTTTGGAACGATGTTTTGTCTAATCGCCACCGCTTCCTCATCAATATCCACTTATTTTTGGTGTTTTTCACCCCAAAATCAAGCGGGAATGATTGCTGGTTGGTTTGGGAGCTCTATGGGATGAAAAAGAGAGTGGTAGGAGGAGTTCTTCAGCCTCTAATGCCTTGGTTCCAAAAATGGCCGAAATTCCCTCATTTTGTTTGATTTTTTGCTCCAAAATATTGTCATTTGGCTTGGGGTGGTTGGAATGGAAGGGAATCATCCTAGGTGGCTCATTTTGGTTGGCTAAGGCATGGAAAGTGGCTGTCATGAAGGACAAATAGGTGTCCTAGCAAGGGGAGGTGGGAGTTCTTCATGCCAAGTGTTCCAATGGGAGAGGTGAGATGAATTCACCTCCCCATGAGTCATGGCTGCCCTAACCACCTCTTGGGTTAGATAATCAGTGTCCTTGGTTTCTATGTGTACCAATGGATTAGTGCCAAGTGGCCAAGGAAGAAAAATGACCACTTGGGCAAGTGTCTTTTCTCATGGGATGCCCGTGACCTAAGGGAAAAGTATTCATTTGATATTAGATTTGATTTGAGTAGATTTAAAATGAGTCAAAAGTGAGTTTGACCAAATTTCATATCATTTGGAGTTCATTTGGTTTAATTTGGGTTAATTTGACCCATTTGGGCCAAATTGGGTCAAAATGGGTTAGGTTGACCAATTGGTCAAATTAGGCTCATTTGAGGCATTGGTTAAGTTTAATAATAAATTTGGAATGAACTTGAGCCATTGGTTGCAATCAATTTGATTTAAGTTGTAATTTGGCTAGTTTGAGTTCATATGGGTTAAAGGGTTAAATTGGTCAACGGACTAGGTTGACTTGGGTTGACCCAATTCATGATAATTGATTAACCTAGGATAATCAATAATCATGACATGAAGTTTGGATTAGCTTAGTTCAATCTAATTTGCATTGAATTAGAACTTGGCTCAAAAAGGTCCTTTAGGCCACTTTGGGTCAAGTGAGCCTTAATGGGTTAATTGACTTGATCATGGCTTGATTCGAGTTTAGTTGAACTAACACATGAGCCTAGGATTGAAATATAAATCCAATTGCAAGTGGTTTGGATCCATATGGATTTTGGTTCATGTAGGTCAAATTGGCCACTTTGGGTCAAGTGAGCCAATTGGGCTTAGTTGGCTTGATTTTTTCAGGTCTATATGATAGCAATACGTAGATTGACATATAAATTCAATTGCAGTTAGTTTGTGTTCAAATGAGTTTTAGTTCTTTTGAATATTTCAAGTCAAATGGGCTAGGTATGGTTTGACTTGAGTTGACTTAGATTTGGTTTGATAATTATAGTTTATATTTATATTTTGAACAATGATTGAATGAATGATTGAATCATGAATGAATCCATGGCTTTTGAGTTGATTTGGATATCATTTAGCCAAGTTCAAGAATTTGGCTAAAAGGGTTAAAATCAAAAATTTGATTTGATTTGGATTTGGTTTTGGCCTTTTGAATTTATATTTCATTTATATTTGTGAATATAAAAGAAGATATCAATGGGTTATGAGAAAATCACTTGAGTTTGGAGTGATTTGGAAGCAAATTTGACCAAATCTAGGGATGTAGGTCAAAAGGGCTTGACTTGGGAATTGATTTGATTTGTGTTTCAATCATTTGGATTTGATTTATGGTTTGAAATTTTGATTTGAATTTGATAATTAAGAAGATCAATTAGATTGGGTTGATTTGAATTTAGTTAATGCTAAGTCCATAAGATAAAAATCAAAGGGCTTAGGAAGGGATTAAGAGTTTGAATTTAATCATGGGTTTCAATCATTTGATAATTGGATTTGATTTTGGAATTTGAGATTTGAATTTGAGATTTGATTTGGAAGAAGGAAACAAAGATTGGGTTTAGTCTATAGGGTAGGCAAGCCCTCTTAAATCCCTAAGGCACAACCTATTCTTATGGCTAACTCAACTAATCAAAGGGTTAGGTTAAGTGTTCACCTAATCACTAGAACTGTCTTAAGACTAAGGAACTCTTAGTATCTAAGAGAGTCCTAGATCTATGATAAGGAAGTTGAGAGCTCACTCCAAAAGTCAACAGGTATGTCAAATGTAGTTCAAATATGTCTTGATTATGTGAGTGATTTCTTGCTTTTGAAAAGAGGGAAGCTCCAACTCTAGCACATATGGAATATGCTAAGTAGAGTTTTAATTTTATGTCATGATTTCATTTGAAAATGGAATCTTCATTCAATAAATTTGGGTATGTTGAATGGAGATGGGTATCATCAAAATGTGATTTTAAAAAGGGGCTTTAAAAAAAGTATTTGATTTTGATTTTGAAAAGAACCTCCATGTAATAATTGTAGAAATTATTAAATGAGGTTTGGTTATATGAATTTTGTATTTTTTGAAAACTTCTTATAAATTTTGTGTGAATATTTTGTTTTGTGAATTTTAAAAAAGTGCTTTTGGAAAGTGGCATTTTGTAAAAAGATGTTATTTTCTTAAATATAGGGTAAACCTTGCCTTACAGAGCTAGTGGTAACCAGGTTCTAAATTTTAGTAATCTCATTTCAATAGTTAATTTTATCTTTCACCTATTTGGGGACATAATAAGGGCTTCAAGATCTACAAGGAGTGCGGTCCTAAAATCTAGAGGATGTTGGTTAGCTTTGCTTAAGAATGAAATAAACTAAGTGCCAACAGAAGGAAAGATAGTCTCGGACTCATAGGAAATACAAGTCCCCTATCGATGCGTGGAGACAACAATTGTCTACTAGAGATGGAGAGAGGAACAATCCCTAGCGAGTCATCAGAAAAATCTATGGTGTTTATTTTTGATATGTATATGGGTGACACCATGCAGATCTAAGAGTGTACTTATTAAAGTGATCAGGTACTACATCGATGTATGACGTACTATCTTGAAAGATAGAGGCATCACCCTTCAATGGAACTAATCAGCTAATAAGGACTCCTAAGGCATGATGGGTGTTCAAATATACCAGAGATTTTTCTCCTACTTTACATGGATGAATAAAGTAGGGTTTATATTAAACTGGGTTCTAAAGTTCCCTATGGGCACATTCCCTCATATTAAATGCATCCTAAGGAAGGTGAGTTCTTTAGGAATACTCTCGATTAAAGCAGGCAATTATTGTCTTCAAAGATTTCAAGGGTAAGACTATCAAAATGTTGTCTATGTTTGGTAAATCAATTGTGAAATATCAAAAGAAGAAGACTTATTATCGAAGCCAAGGGAAATGAGTAGGGTGTGCTCATGATACTAGGAAAGCCTAGTGAGCATTCTAATATATCCTATGGTTGGGCTTTATATGTTTGAAATTGAGAAGAATTATTTATTTGAGTTAAAATTTTATTAGAAAGCTAGGACTTATAATCCCACAATACATGATTGTGAAAGTGCCTAAGAGCTGAGAGTTTATGCTTATAGCCCTAAGGACACATCCACCTCTAATCTTGAATTGAGGGAGCTTTATCAAGAGCTAAAGCATGATTTAAATCTAAGCGAAGATAGGTATATGGTTAATCCCCACAATAGAGGATAAACAACCTGACTATTGGGCTTATAACCACCTGGAGTGGTAGCCGGCTAACTCCTCATATGCTTTAAAACCATGTAGGCAAGTCATATGATTTTCTTAGATAGTTGGGTTGTTATTATTTATAAAGAAACTAAAGTTCTTAAACCCACTCCCTAAGAAACTAGTGCATGAGTGGTATGAGCAATGACTTAGTTTAATGTAAATCTTTTTAATTTTTATTTGATTTTGGACTCTTCATTTTGACAAAGGTCATATGATTTTTATATGTCTAAATGTATGATGAAATGAGGTTATGAGCTAATTTAGAGAGAAAGAGGTATTTTTCACCACAGAGGAGACCCTCAAAGGTCAAGTCTTCTCCTATCATACAAGGATGGAAACCCTCTCTTAGTAAGAGTGAAGCAATATGAATGCATGATATTAAACATATAACATTCAACTAAGAGGTTTCTAAATCTTTTAACTATCTTAATTTAATGCCTAGGATTTATGTGAGGTTATGAGTTATTTAGAACTTTAGTTATGAGCTGTAGTTGGGATAGAAAAATTACCTTTTCCCTAAAAGCCTAATCGGATCCAGGCCACACATGAAATCACCAATCATAAAGAAACTATGAAGAGGCATATAATTCTAATGCACAAGCTAAACATAACATCAAATAATTTATAAATTCAACATAAAAGAAAAAGAGGCGGGTGTGATCGGGTACCACCATACAACTTGAAAAAAGAGAAATGGTTAGTCGAGCTCTACCCTTATACAACCCGGTATATGAAAGAATAATTATAATTTACAAATGAATAAATACCATGGGAGTCTTCTTATCTTTATTCTTCATATCTCGTTCATTTCTTTGATTTTGATGTGCTTGCTTCAAAGGCATCATAGGGCCTCCCTAGACAAAGCCTCCTAGTCACTGCTCATCCTAATCCCCCATAATACTAATGATAATTTCTAATATAAAATTACATTACAAATATGAAAAGTAAATCTAACTACACCTATAAAATAAGTGTTAGATAAACATGCCATATAACCCAAGGTGTTATATGAATATTTTGGACTTAACACCCTGCAGATGGGTAACCAAGCCCATCTATCTTAATTTGGATTATGCTTAGGGGTTAAGCAACCTGCAAAAGGAAGCATTTATATTTATTTTAAGCACCCCTTAAGCACAATCTCTCATAGAATATATGATTAGGCTAATCACGATCTACCATCCAATCTATGAAGCATACATCTTAACATCCAGTTTAAAATAATACATCATAAAACCAAACATACATCACTCCATGCACTGTCCAAATATAAAGCTAGAAGTGATGACTTAATTTTAAAGTGTGTGTATTAAGGCTTGTGTGATATGCCTTAACTATGCTTTATTATGATTTTTTAAGTATGAAAGAATGTTTAATCATAAGAAGTTAATTTCATTTTAAGTGATTTAATTTATTAGAAAATTTTACTTAATGTTTTCTTTTATTTTATTTGACTTACACTTAGCAACTAAATATTATAAAGAGAGGAAAGAGAATCGTTCTCTTTCATCCCTACCCAAAGCCACTTCTAAAGCATATTAATTAGACTAAGTTGTCTTTAGTGAATGGCTTATTACATGTTTTTATTAATCCTAGGTTTAAGTTTACTTTAAATACTCTCATTCAATAAGAAAGACATCTTAAGATTAATTGGAACTAATTACTATCACATGACACATGTTTATTGATTTCTTTCCATCATATGTAGCATGCATATGATTAAATCCTAAGCATACATATACATGTAATATATTTTTAGCACATTTAAATGAAAGATGCATAGATGAATTTTGTAGAAAATGAGATTTTTCACTCATTAGCTAAATACACTTTTAAATGTATAAAAGTTTTAAGCAAGTACTTTTCCATTATGAGCCAGGGGAGTGAGATAAAAATCTCCTCGGGGATACTTAAAGTCGTGCATCCCTGGAATGTCCAGACTAGATGTACCTACTATTCTTACATACATATGGATGTACAAATAACCACATGAGTGAAAAATTATGCTAAAGTTGCATTTTTGAAATATTTATGCATATGGAATAAAGTTGAAAAGGGAAGACTTTCATTCATTTGCCAAATGCACACACAAGTGTATAAAAGTTTTAAGCGGATACTTCACCATTGTTAATCCAGCAGAGTGAGGTAAAGACCTCCTTGGGGCTACTTAAAGCCTTGCATCCCCAGAATATCCATACTAGATATACCCACTACTCTTAAATACATATGGATGTACAAATATGGATATACCCACTACTCTTAAAGTTGCATTTTTGAAATATTTATGCATATGGAATAAAGTTGAAAAGGAAAGACTTTCATTCATTTGTCAAATGCACACACAAGTGTATAAAGGTTTTAAGCGGATACTTTGCCATTGTTAAACCAGGGGAGTGAGGTAAAGACCTCCTTGGGGCTACTTGAGGCCTTGCATCCCCGGAATATCCATACTAGATATTCCCACTACTCTTAAATACATATGGATGTACAAATAACTACAAGAGTGGAAAATCATGCTAAAGTTGCATTTTTTTGAAATATTTATGCATATGGAATAAAGTCTTATCTAAATTATAGTATTAAAGCATGTAAGAATGAAATCAAATGGTGTACGTGCCATTGTTAAACTAGGGAAGTGAGGTAATAAAATAACCTCCTTGGGGCTAACTAAAGCCTCATATTTTCGGGATGTCTAAGTTATATACCCATTAACATTCTTACTTACATAAAGCAATGCATGAATGAAAGAAAAGAAACTTCACTTCATACACTTAAGCTATAATCACATACATCTCTTATGTATTTATAACTAACATTCATAATATATATAATCATTCATTTAAAAGTTTTGAAAAATAGATTTAGATTTAGTAATGATAATAGCCACACATATATTAATTTAAATCAACACATGCAAGCTTGGCATAATGAAAACCATTTAATTTAATTGATTTTTGCAAGAGATGAATGCATGAATCAAGTGACATACAACATTTAATATGATTGGAAAGAAATAAAGGGACATAAGGACATGATTTCAATCAATCCAGTTAACTCTTAAGGATAATCATATTAAATAAGCTCATTTAAAATAAACCAAAATTTCTTAATGTCATTTTTAATTTCATGTTTGATTTGATTTAGGAGAAGTGAGAAGAGGTTTTCTAATCCTAATCCCATTCCCCATATTTGTACGTTAATTTGATTTAATGAGAGATAATTAAGCTAATTTTTTGGATTGATGAAATTGAGATACGAATTAAATCAATTAATTAAACCCTTACTTATATTGTCTAAAGGTAATTAATCAAATAATTATGAGCTAATATAATATGTAAATGAATTGAAAAGTAATTAGCAATGATCCTATGAAATGAAAGGGGCCTAATGAAATTAGCTCATAATCATTGATTAATTAAGTTTAAGGAACTAACTTAATTACTTTTATGACTTCCCCATACATATGGGCAAACCATAATTTCATTAACTCTTTTTAGGCTATTGAACACCTAAAGCACTACCCATGGATCAATTAAGGGAAATCAGATGCAATTGCCCTTTTAATTAGTTTAATCAAGTCATTAATACATTAATCCATTCCTCTTTACTTAATTACCAAATTTAATTGATTATCCTCTGAAATGAATTAGGCTTAAGGGGAAAAGGTTGGGAAAGAGGTCCCAACCTAATTCCATAAGCCTCTTACTTAATCAAACATGACTTGGTATGATTTGAGTTTCAATTTAACTAATTAAGTCATTAATTAGTTAATTAATCTTTACTTAGTATTTTTATAGAAAAAGAGAATGAAACCTCAGGGAAAGATTAGGAGGGAGGCCCCAATCCAATTCCCTAAGTCTTCCCACTATTAAACAGTGGTTAAAGGGTCAAATTTGTTGATAAATTACTTTTCACATGCTTAATTATCACTTAATTAAGTTAAAAAGGTAATTAGAACTTAAGCAGTCAATTTTCCCAATTAATCAGCCAATAAATTCCAAGAAAAATAGAGGAGGCAGAGATCATCACCTTAAATATTCTCAAAAAAGTTTGAAATTGATTGGTTAATTAATTAGGGAGTAATTAGGCTAATAAAATCCTAATTAAGTTAAAATTTCTATTCAAAATTAATTAATAATAATTTTAACTAATTTCCCTCTAAAATATCTTTAAAATGAGCTATTATTCATATTTTTTGTATTTTTCTATAATTAGTTATGAAATATTGAAGTTTCAGTATTAAAAATACTTTAATTAACCTAATTAAAGCCTTAATCTCATCGGTGCCATGTGGAATGCTTATGTGGCATGCTTTCCAAGTGGCGCCATGAGATTAGCTATTAAAGTAGTCACATCTACGTGCTAAGTCAGCTGGCGGCGGACGGATTAATCTCCACTGTCTGATCTCAGATCAGATGGCTCAGATCAATCCCATGGCATAAAGGGAAAAAATAGAGGAAATCTAGCCTGATTTGATCAGAGCCATCTGTTCCAAAATGGATGGCCTGTGATCTTTTCTCCTACGAGGGACGAACGATGGAGGTCATCCACCATGGATCAGTCGATCCAAGCTCACCTGAGCTCAGATCCACTCCAAAATCAACCCACTCCTTCACGTGAGGGATCCATAAGGATCCAATGGCTAGGATGGGCTCACATATGAATTCTCTTCATAAAAGATAATAAAAAATTTCCTATTTCTATGGTTTTGGAAAATTACCTCGCCAGAGCATAAGACCAGTGGTGGGATCGATGGAGATAGCTTCGTCTAATAGAGATGAGGCCTTACTAAGCAGCACGTAAGCCAATTTCTTCTCGTTCACTCGGTGGACCAACTTTAATCAATTTGGAGCTCAATGGTGATCGAACTCCTAGCTCCAGTGGGTTTAGAACTCAAAGGAAGCTTTGGGTAGCCTCGATGAGTTATGTAGAAGGTGTGTATAAGAGGAATTGAAGTTTGGTTGAGAAATGAAGAAGTTGGAATCAGGATTGAGCTCCCCTATTTCAGCCTTGCTCAGGAAAGAGAAATACCATAAGAGGAAAGCTTGGAATCGCTCAGGGGATTATAAGGAGGCTTGAATTTTCCCTTGGAAGCTCGGACGATTCAAATAAGCTGATTTCTCATGTAAATTGAGGGGGTATACCCCTCAGTTTGCTGAGGTGGATGGATAGGATTGCTTCTCATTTTTTGCCCAGCTAGCCGCCACTACAGCAGCGGAGTGTTTTCCAACAAGTCCATGTGGCTCGTCTGGATTGGGAGATTCCATAGCAAGAGGCTCCAAGCTTGATTTGGTTAGATTGCCTTCCTTGGATCCAATGGGTGGTTGGTTTGCATGGGAGGTGAGTTAACTCACTTTCCTTTGGTCTATGGTAAGTCTTAGGACACTTAGGGTGGGCTAAGAATTTTGGGGATGCTCTATTTAGACATTTGATGGCTATCAAGGATGAGAAGAGAGTGGACTTTGCTATTAGAGGAAAGAATCC
The DNA here is from genome assembly GCA_021442155.1 of Cymbidium sinense. Classification (NCBI taxonomy): domain Eukaryota; kingdom Viridiplantae; phylum Streptophyta; class Magnoliopsida; order Asparagales; family Orchidaceae; genus Cymbidium; species Cymbidium sinense. The sequence continues at coordinate 53,265,515 of CM038222.1, forward strand.
AATGTGGGAGAGGATCCATGGAGGATTTGCATTGGGCTTGGCTCCAAATGGATTTGGGCTAATTTTGGGCTGACCTAGGATGAGTTTGGGTCAGGTTAGGTCAACCTCCAGAGTCCCATGGGTTGGTTTTATGGGTTTTGGCTCAATTGGGTCATATGGGTTCAATTTTGGTCATGTTGGGTTAGATTTACCAATTGGTTGAATTGGTTTAAACCAAGGCTTGGGTTAGGTCCAAATGATGATTTGGAGAGTTTTGGTTCAAGTGGTTTTAATTAATTTGGCCTAGGTTTAATTTTGGTTCATTTGGAATCAAATGGGTCAAATGAGTTAAGTTGATCAATTTGATCAAATTGATCAAATTGGGTTGGGTTAGGTGTTGGTTCATGTTTAATTAATTAATTGAAAATTATTGTAGGCTTTGTTTTGAATTAATTTAGATTTAATTTACATTTTGGCCAATTTAACCCTTTAGGTCAATTTGGGCTAGGTTGGGTCAAGTTGACCAATTTGTCAAATTGGGTTCAATTATGGATTTGGTCAAGTTCAATAATCAATTTGGGATGAACTTGAGCCATTGGTTGCAATTAATTTGGGCTAGATTATGATTTGACCCATTTTGACCTTTTAGGTCAAGTTGGGTCAACTTGGGTTGGATGGCCAATTAGACTTGGTTTGGCTCAATTAATGGTCAAGTCATGTTCAATCATTGATCATGAGTTGGTGTGGATCATGGTTCCAATTGATTTGGTGTATGGTGAGTTTTGGCTAGTTTAGGTTTCATTTGGGCTAAAGGTTGACTTGGTCAAAGGACCAAGTTTACTTGGCTTGACCCAATTCAAGGTGATTGATCATCCTAGGGTGATTGTTGATCATGATATGTGACTTGCATGGGCTTGGTTCAATCTAATTTGGGTTGGCTTGAAACTTGGTTCGAATGGGTTCGTTAGGCCACTTAGGGTCAAGTGGACTTAAAAGAGTCAATTGGCTTGGTTTTGGCTTGATTAAGGTTTAGTTGGATTTATATATGAGCTTAGGATTGAAATATAAATCCAATTATAATCAATTTGAAGTCCAATGGACTTTGGCTCATTTGAAGTTTTCAAATTAAAAGAGCTAACTTGGGCTTGACTTGGGTTTTGATTTGATTTTGGATTTGGTTTTGGCTATTTGAATTTATATTTCATTTATATTTTTGAATAGAAATGAAGATATAAATGATTCATAAGAAAATCACATGAGTTTGGAGTGTTTCAGAAGCAAAATTGACTAAGCTTATGAAGGTAGGTCAAAAGGGCTTAAGTAAAAAATTGATTTAGTTTAATTTAATTTTAGTCATTGGAATGTGAGTTTTATTTATATTTGTAAATATAAGTGATTATATAATTGATTTGTAAAGAAACCAATTGGTTTTGGGTTGATTTGAATGGGATTTGGCTAAGCTTAAGGAGGTATGTCCATATGGCTTAAGAAGGGTCTTTGTTGGATTTAGATTTAGTTTGGTTTAATTTTGGTCATTTGAACATAGATTTTATTTATATTTATGAATATAAATGAATGAATAATTGATTTATAAGGAAATCAATCAAGTTTGAGATAACTTAGGTGGAGATTTGGCTAAGCTTTTGAGAATGGGTCATATTGCTTAGGAAGGAATTTTGGAACTTGAATTTGATTTTGGGTTTTAATCACTTTGAATTGAGTTTGGATTTATATTTGATAAATATTGAGAGATCGAATTGATCTTTGAGAAAATCAATTGAATTGGAATTGAATTAGACTTGGCTAAGGTTAAGCCCATGGAAATCAATCATAAGGTTTATGGAGAATTTTGAGCTTTGATTTTATCATGGGATTGATTATGAGTCTTGGAAATTTGGTTTGTATTTTGCATGAATTTGAGGATTGGTTTGAGGAGGAAAGCATGGGTTTGGTTTAGGCTATAGGGCGGGCAAATCTCCCTAAGTTCCTAAGGCATGACCCATCCCTGTGGCTAACCCTTCTAAGTCTCTAGGCTTAGGTTAAGTGTTCACCTAATCACTAGAAGTGTGTTAGGACTAAGGAGCTCTTAGTGTCTATAAAAGTCCTAGATTTATGTTGAGGAGGTTGAAAACTCACTCTAAAAGTGAGGTCAATAAAAGGACCCCCAATAGGTGTGGTATAACTGACAAGGGACACTGCACGTATTAGCGTTGACCGAGATGATCAACGACGTTCAAAAGATAGCAAGCGCCAATGAAAATGATCTATACTCAAACCAGACATGCAGACAAATTCATGATTCTAGTGCAATGCCACTCAACTTATGCCAAAGGGCATAAGAGAGTAAAGAGGATTTTGTTGGAATTTCATGTCAAGGACATGAAGAGAGATCTGCTAGGGGATCACACATGCATTGGACATGACATGTGAGAGGTTTATGATGAGGGTGTAAAATGAAGAATCTGTTGGGGATTGAGTATATGAACGTTCTACTAGGGAAGTGGGTTCAAGCTATCCGCTGGGGATAATAATATGATTTTATTTGATTTGTGATCATGGGGCTCCATTGGGGAGAGGATATGATTTGATTTAATTTGTGATCATGAGGCTCAACTGGGGAGAGAATATGATTTGGTTTAATTTGAAGTCGAGGGCATATCTATTGGAGATATGAGCTCGGACCCATTCAAATAGGTTGTTCTCCCATAAATAAAGCGTTTTTATTTATTTTATATTTTAAATAACTTTTTATTTCAGCTTTTGAAGAATATTTCTTAGTATATACATATTTTTTTATGCATTAATTTTAGTTGCATGCATCTATATTGGATATCATCTAATCATTGTTTGAAGATAAGAGCAATTCATAGGAAAGAAAAAACATTAGATTTGAACAAGTTACAATTCTTCAACTATGAGAGTCATGGATTACAAAAGATATCCTTTCCTACAACTAGAGGGGACTTTCATGCAATATAATAGAAATGAAATGTTGAGGATGACTTTAATGATGGAAGAGGAGCTCCGACATACTACATATTTTTTTAAGATATCGTTGTAATTTGATCGATTGTTCTCCTTATAGATGGGAGATCAATAGCCATTTAAAAGTTGAGCATAGGCCTTGGTGCCATTATTAAGCGTTGATGATGATGACATGCAGTGAACTTGTTAAAGACGACCTTATTGATATTATCAAGCATTAATATTGGTGTCCATGATGTGCATGGCCTTGCTAGTGCTAATGGACATAAATGTTAATATTTATGACATGTGTTAGCTTTTTTGGCAATAATGTGCAATAGTGTTGGTGTCGATAATGTGCACCAGCTTTGTTAGCAATAAAATACATTATCATTGTTGTTCACAACATACATCGACACCATTTTTGACAATAGTGGGCATTGGTATTTATGTCAAAAATGTGTATTAACCTTATTGGTGAGAAGCGTTCGAGTTTTAAATTTCATTTGTTCTTTTACATATGACCTATGCTTTGAATCAAGATGACACACACACACACACACACATATATATAGATATATATATATATATATATATATATATATAGTTTTATTAAATTTTTATGTTATTTTCAAAAATAAGTTTGTTTAGGCAATTTGGGATCACTTTTATTTTTTAAAATGTTTATTTTATTTATATTTATATTTAAAATAAATATATTTGATGATGATAAATATTTTATTCTTAATTTATACAGTACAACATTATTGAACTTAATTCAAATCGTAGAAGGTCCAATAACTTCAATCACCATATAGGTGATTTTCAATCTTCTCCCTGTCAATGATCATTGTATCTTCAAAGGAAGATAAAACCTTTTTTTTTCAATGTGCATTTGTCATCTTTCTGATGGGTATAAAGTTTGAAATATATATTGTCTTGGGAGTTAGTAAATGCTAAGGGCCTAAGTGGGATTAGTTTTGTTTTATGTTTATTTACTTATTTTAATATATTTTTTAAAAATATTTTATTTAGTATATTTTAATTATTTAAAAAAAATAAATTATATTATTTTAAAATTTTTAAATAATTTTTAAATATTTTGAATGTTTTGAAAAATAATTATCATCATCAAATATATTTTTATTTTTTATTTGCCAACATATAAATAAAATAAAATAATAATAAATAAGATTTCAAATTAGCCCCTAAATTAATTAAAAACAGAAAAATAATTTGAAATGTAATGTGAACGCTAAAAAAACAAGTGATCTCCAACGGGATTGAAAATAGAAAACAACAGCACAGACATCCTGAACAAACAAGAGAAGAGATAGAGAATAACGAAAAATAAGGGGGTAATCAAAAGCGGAGGAATGAACAATCTTCCAGACTTAAACAACAAAAACACTTTCAAAAGAATGAAGTGCAAACTAATCCATACAGGTTATCTACGGAGGCGCAGAACAGATGAGAAGTCTGACATTCTCAAGATCATCTTTTTAGAAGTGAAAGGTCAAAATTTATATTAGCTCTTCTATAAATTCAGGTATATTTTTGATTACATCTTCTTGATGATTTGACATGAGATATGAGCTAGATAAATTTATTTTTATTTTTATATGTTTCTAATAAGTGATATCAGAGGGTTATCATATTCAATCATTGAGAATAATTTTTTTTCTTCATCTTTTGTATTGGTTATTTAAAAATTTTAGATTAAAATATATGATTCAAAATTTTTGAGCAAATAATTTAATCATTTGCATGAAGTATCAATACACTTTAGATGATTTTTATATTATTAATCTTGAGTAAATTAATATAGCTAAATTTGCTTTATATTTTGATCATAATTTTAATTTTTATATCATCGATATATTTATTCTTGTCAATATAATCTTAATAAATAAAAAAAAGAATATGAAATGCTTTTTTATCTATCGTTTATAATATGAAATGTTTTTCTATCATAGATATACAAGTTTGTATAAATATTATAGTTATTCCATTCAATTCCCTTTCATCCGTTTTTTCATCCGAGGGGCGCATATATAAATATACATAAGTTAATATAAACGTTATAATTATTCCATTTAATTCCGTTTCATCCCTTCTTTTTCATCCGAGGGGTACATATATAATTATATGTATAAGTTAATATAAATGGTATAATTATTCCATTTATTGTTTTTAATAAGGTCGGAATTGAAACGGAATATTTGTAATATAATTTAACTGAATATAACAGAATATGAAATATTTCACCTTAATATTTTTCAGTTTATTTATTACATTTATTTGTTTTTAATATTTTATACTATAATTTATATATGAAATTATTTGTTATAATATTATTTATAACATTTCATATTCATTTCAGATTTTAAATTCATCTTTATTAATTTAAAATATTTTACATTTAATTGCTTTGTGTAATTAATTCCAAATAGAATATTTATTAAGTAAATATAACAATTACACTTACTGTTTAACATTTCTAAAAAGTTTTTTTTATTTCAAATTTTTTTAAATATTAAACATTTATGTATAAATATTATGTTTTAAATTTTATGGATAATTATTATTTTGACATTCAGTAAATATTTCTTAATTCAGTAATATATAATTCATTGGATTTCTAATGTGGAAAAGAGAATGTTTATTTTTTTTAATTATAATATTATGTATTCTTTTCTTTTCATCGAATAGACACAGTATCCAACTTAATTAATTATTTTATTCAAATATGAGTTTGCTAAAATTTATTTTGTAATATCAAATGGATTTCGATAATATAAATTAGAATATTTGTTGAAATATTACAGTTAATATTTATTATTTCAAAATAATTTAAATTGAAATATTATGTTACCAAAGTAACTTCTATTATATCAATTAATTTATTTTTTGAATTATATGAATATTACATATGGATTATATTTAAATCTATGCGAAAAATAATCGGCCCAAAGGAAGATTATTTTTTGGCCAGATTTTGTGCAGTAATAAATATGTGATAAATTTATATTAATCATGCATACAATATATCGATCCAAAGATAGACATATCATTAGCAGAATTTATTATCAATATTTGTTGACTGTAATTTTAAGAGTACCATTTACAAATTGTTATTTATATCCAATGACTAAATTGCAATGTTGTATTAGGTATCTTATATGTGCTCATTTTACTAAATATTTTATTTCAAGCATATATTTTATTTACATTATATATGCATATGAAAATAACAATATTGTTAATTGTGAGTATTATTTTTATTCTTTTTAGTTAATGTTTCTTCTATATCTACCAATTTGAATAATATTCTAGTGCTCAACGACACTAATTTTAGGAAATGGAAAGAGCATATCACCATTATTCTTGGGTGTATGGATCTTGACTATACGATCCAGATTGAATGTCCTCCCGCCCTTACTGCAGAAAATACTATTGAACAAAGGACTAACTTTGAAAAGTGGAAGCGTTCTAACCGCATGAGTCTTATGATCATGAAGCATTCCATTCTAGAAATCATAAGAGATGCAATTCCTGAAGGGAAATGTGCTAAAAAGTGTCTAAGCCAAATAGCAGACCGGTTCGTTAGTTCTGAAAAGGTCGAAGTGAGTACTATTCTTAGTAAACTCGTTTCAATACGGTATAAATGTAATGGAAACATAAGGGAGTACATTATGGAGATGTCTAATTTTGTCACTAGACTGAGAGCACTAAAATTAGATATGTCTGATGACATTCTTGTGCACTTAGTTTTGATCTCTCTTCCTGCATAATTTAATCCTTTTAAGATAAGTTATAATACTCAAAAGGAAAAATAGACTCTTAATGAGCTCATTGCTCAATGTGTGCAAGAAAGAGAGATTGAAACATGACAAAATAAAAAGTGCTCACTTAGGTACTTCATCTCGTGGCATTGTTACTAAAAGAAAAATGACATATTTCTAAATATAGAATTGAAAGACTTGTGTCAGAAGGAATTCTTGATTCTCTTAATTTTTCAGATAATCAACTCTGTATAGAATGTATCAAGGGAAAATAAATAAATATCAAGAATGTTGGTGCTAATAGGAGTTTAAACGTCTTAGAATTAATTCATACTGATATTTGTGGTTCATTCCCTACAGCCACTTGGAATGGCCAATAGTATTTCATTACTTTTATAGACGATTATTCTCATTATGGGTACTTATACTTAATTTATGAGAAGTCACAATCAACATGCAGTATTCAAAATTTTAAAGTCAGTTGAAAATCAACTTGGAAAAAAAATAAAAACTATCAAATCTGACTGTGGTGGTGAATACTATGACAAATATGATGGATCAGGAGAACAATGTCCAAGCCTTTTGCCAAATATTTAGCAGAATGTGGCATCGTTCCCATACTCCAAGTCAAAATGGTAGGCGAGACAAATTGGACCCTTATAGATATGGTTAGAAGTATGATAAACCATTCTTCTTTACCAGATTCACTTTGGGGAGAAGCCTTAAAGACTGCAGTTTACATCTTTAATAGAGTACCAAGCAAAGTAGTAGCTAAAATTCCATATGAATTATGGATTGGGAAGAAGCCTAGTATTAGGCATCTTCATGTCAGGATGTCCAAGCCATATAAGCCTAATGAAAGAAAATTGGACTCAAGAACTATAAGTTGCTATTTTGTTGGATACTGAAGGTCGAAGGGTTTTAAGTTTTATGACTCTTCAAATAAATCCTTTTTCGAGATGGGCAATGCTAAATTTATTGAGGAAGTTGAATATGATGGGAGTAATAAATCTAAAAATTTTATATTTGAAGAGCAATTTATTACTCTTCCTATAGTTACAATAAAAAAATGATCACATAATTTTAACTGATCATATTCAAGTTGTAAATACAGATAATCAAAATATTCTTGAGTTAAATCCCACTCATACTGAGGAATCACAACAACCTCAAATTGAAGTGTCATTAAGAAAATCCACTAGAAAGAGGAGATTAGCAATTTTAGATTATTATGTTGTGTATCTCCAAGAACATGAGTTTGACATTGGATTGGAGAGTGATACATTCTCTTTTAGTCAAGTCAAACAAAGTGTTAACTCTCATAAATGGATAGAAACCATTGAGGATGAGATGAAATCAATGAAATATAATGATGTTTGGAATCTTGTTGAATTACCTAAATCAGTAAAACCCATTGCTTGTAAATGGATTTTTAAAATCAAACAGGATTCAAAAGGCAATGTCGAAAGATATAAAGCACGTCTAGTCGCCAAAGGTTTCACTCAAAAGGAAGGCATTGATTATAAAGAGACTTTCTCTCCAGTTTCTTTGAAAGACACTTTTAGAATCATTATGGCACTAGTAGCTCATTATGATTTAGAGTTACATCAGATGGATATAAAGACTACATTTATCAATGGTGACATTGAAGAAACTATATATATATGGTGCAACCAGAAAATTTTCAATATTCTGATTCAAAATACCTGGTATGTAAATTAAAGAAATCTATCTATGGTTTAAAGCAAGTTTCCCGTCAATGGTATAAGAAATTTGATCAAGTGATTACTTCTTTTGGTTTTAAAGAAAACACTGTTGATCAATGCATTTATCACAAAATAAGTGGGAGTAAATTCATCATCCTAGTGCTATATGTTGATGATATTCTACTAGCAAGTAGTGATATAGGCCTTTTGCATAAAACCAAAAAAATTTTTTCAAATAAATTTGAAATGAAAGATCTTGGGAATGCATCTTTTTTGTTAGCTATACAAATTTATCGAGATCGTTCTCGTGGTATACTTGGTTTATCACAAAAGACATATATTGATAAAGTGCTTAGAAGATTTGGCATGAAAGATTGTGCACCAGTAGATACACTCATTGCTAGAGGTGATAAATTTAGTTTGCTTCAATGTCCAAGAAATGAATTTGAAAAGAAAGAGATGGAAAAGATCCCTTATGCATCTACAATAGGGAGTCTTATGTATGCTCAAGTTTGTACGAGTCTGGATATTGCATACATTATTGGAATGCTTGGAAGATATTTAAGCAACCCAGGAATGGATCATTGAAAAGTAGTAAAACGGGTTATGCGGTATCTGAACAGAACAAAAGACTTTATGCTCACATATCGAAGATCAGATCATTTGGAGATCATGGGGTACTTCGATTCTGATTTTGCTGGTTGCCTCGATAGTAGAAGATCCACTTCAGGTTATATTTTCTTATTAGCTGGAGGAGCTATATATTGGAAAAGTGTTAAACAAATACTTATAGCTTCTTCCACTATGAAAGCAGAATTTATAGCTTGTTATGAGGCATCAAATCAAGGAATATGACTATGGAATTTTATCACTGGGCTAAATATTTTTGATGGAATAGAGAGGTCATTAAAAATAAATTTTGATAATAGAGCCACTGAGTTGTATTCAAAGAACAACAGGAGTTCGTCAAAATCAAAGCATATTGACATAAAGTTTCTTGTTGTAAAAGAAAGAGTTTAGAGTTCTCAAGTATTTATTGAACATATTAGTATAAATTTTATGATTGGAGATCCACTTATAAAAGGTTTACCACCTAAAATATTTCATGAGCATTTGGCTCGTATGGGAGTGGTTTACTTTGATGATATGCTAGCATTGTGGGAGTTTTCTTATGATGTTCAATGATTGTAAATATATTTTTCTGATCAGGATAAAGTATTATTATTATCTTATAATTGAAAACTCTGAAATAAAATTATATAGTTTCAATTACAGTTTAGCATAAATAAATGAAATTATATATATAACTCTTTTGAGTTATAATATAGGACCAGTTGGAAATAGACATGATATATGATCACATTACATGAAATTTCTATGTTACACATCCATACTTGATTCTATGTCATTAATTATATTAATTTAGTAATCACTGATGGGTCTTATTATAGAAAAATTATAATAAAGATTACTTTGATTCTATGTCAATATTATTAATGGACCAGATTGTCTAAAGATGTTCCTCTTTGAAGATAGTAAATATTGAGCTATTAAAGTATTTAATGATGTATAATTGTCATGCAATATATATGTGGCCCAAGTGGAAGATTGTTGGGAATTTTTGAATGTGGGCTCACATATGAATTTAATTATACATTATGTGCTATCTTATTTTTAAGCCAATTAATTTTGTGATTAAATAAAGATTAATTAATTTTAGGCTTTTGAGACATCTTATTAATTTTGTATGGAATTATTATGTGTATAGACCTAACATTTTTTTTATTTTAATGATGAGCTGAAATAAAATGAAATGTACTCAAGTATAAATAGGGTCATAGTTTCCATTCTAAAGGGTGAAGTTCTCATTTTACTCATATCCCATTTTGAGTGAAAAGAAGTCCCTTTCTCTCTCTCAAGAACACCCCTTTAGAAGTGGAAGGCCAAAATCCTGTATTAGCTTTTTCATGGATTCAGGTATGCTTCTGATTACATCTTCTTGATGATTTGACATGAGATCTGGGCTAGATAAATTTATTTTTATCTTTATATGTTTCCAACAGTAGAGACCCAAACAACACGAGAAACAAGTCAGCAGTGGACCCAGGTTGTAGAGGAGGTCATCCTATAGAGGTCGTCCAGCATTAGCCACAAGAGTAGGATTCTAAATGGTTTGCAAGAAAGTAATTATTATTCGGGATTAAGGATTGACAAATTCCTCCATGAATCCAAAACATAAATGACATCCACATGCCAAGATGGGTTAAAATTCTAGCATTTTAAGTTATAAGCAACATTTAACTTGATTTTAGCAGTCAGATTGGAAGGGAAAGAGAAGCCCTGGAATAAAGTCTAGAATTTCTTTCCCCCCAGATGGCATAAATAATTGTGAAAGTAATCAACAAGCTCAATCTTCGAACAACCTTATGATTTAATTCAGGTGTTGCTCCTAATCAGCCTTCTTAGCTTGCCCAAATAACGACGAAAAATTCAACCATGTTTTTGAGTTCATTATCATACTGATTCAGATCTTTCTTAATAATGATTGAAGAGTTAACGTCGCTGATTCATCCACTTTTGATAGCTACATGGAATAGATCGCTGTGTCTTAAAGCTGAAAGGATTGATTTGACCTATAAATTAACTTGATAGGGCATTCCAGTACTACTAGAATATGCTAAGTGTTAACTTCGTAGTTAGCTCTACCTCAAATTTCATAACTACGTTTTGAGTGAGTTGATTATTTAAAGATATAAATCATCTTTTGTTAAGAAGTCAATGAGTTCATTCCTTATGATGTGATAAGAATTTTTAAACCACTATTTTGACATTTTACAAAATACATTTCACTAATATTTATCAACAGCAACATATCAAGAAGAAATACACTTTTTAAGATGATTTTTTTATATTGCTCAACTGAATGAACAATACTTGCATATTTTTCTCCAAAGACATCTACTTATCATAAGCAAAAGTTTTTCATTGGAATAATTAATTTCAAGGATTTTAGTGTTACTTGTTTTTCATATTAGTGTATATTCATGCCAAAATTTTTAAGTACATTGTGAAAGCTTAACAATCCACTAGATGAACAAGAGATTTATAACTCTCATGATGATATCAATAATCTTGAAGAGGCATTTGAGGGAGAACTCTTTGCTATTATGTGATGCAAGTTGATCATCACAAGGATCAATATCAGCTAAAAAGTGCACTAATATTTTCTAAATGTAGTTTAAGAGTGAGGATATGACATGCATGATAATAATGATAATGGTATTTGCGTGAATATAATTTCATATGCTTATCACCCATGTACCATATCTCTATCCATAGAAGATAACATTGATAGACAAAGACCAAGCTATCTATTTCTCAAGTTTTGCCTGATCCACATTTAGTTGGTCATCTATGTATTATGTTGTCTTGCTTATAGATGATTCCTATATATTTCTAGTTGATAATGACTCTATCATTTGGATGTCACTCATTTTGGATAATCCAAAACTTAACTATGTCGTTAGGTTCAAATACAAAATTATCTAATAGTCAATCTTAAAAATTAGTATTAATTCTTGTTAATCTCATAATTACTCATATACATAATACATTCCTGGTCTATCCATAATAACTTTATAAGAGTAATTTTATACTTTGAATACTCTCTCTTAGAATTTTATACATCATTTAGATTTCAAAGAGAAGAATTTAATGTAGATAGAAATCAATAAATTATTGATTTTTTTTAATTGTAAGTCTAGAATCATCGAATTGCATGCCAACTTAGTAATCATTGATATGATATTTTAAAATATTTGTCATTTAAATCCACTCAAATTTTAGTATTAGAACAAAGTTCAAAAGATTTTTCTAATCAATAAAAAAAGTTTTTGTTTCATATGCATAGAGTTACTTCTTAGCTAGGCTTTGTATAATTTTAATTTAAGAATTCATTAATTCAAAAGATTGGCTACAAATTGTCTTTTGTTGCCTATATATTTTGAGACAAATGTGAGAAAATATTCACATTTATAAGAACTTAAAAAAAGCATTACATTTATAATATCAACTATTTAAAAAAAGGAATTTAATACTTTAGAAATACTTGTGTGGCACCTATTGATACTGGTGAATGAGTTGCTATCCACAATCAGTCTCCTCATTCTCTATTTCTTCCACCAAAATCATTCTTATCGTCCTATGCCTCCCCTCAAAATTAAGGAAAATTTTATCAAAACACTTTGATTCATGTCATTTAGTTTATTAATATAGTCTCATGTCGATTATCATAAGATAATCATTATGTAGGATTGTATGATCGATCCGATTCATATATTATTCAATACGAGTGCTCCCCTTAGGATGCCATATATGTCTATTATTATCATTAAGCCTTTTTAGGCTACAATGAGTGTGGTATTCATATTAATGTGACACAAAAAGTTAAAATCATGGACTCATTTATTTTTTTATAGTTGCTTGGACTTGAAGGGATGCATTCACGAATATGAACATAAAGGTGGATCAATTCTTTGACTAGATCACTATATTTGAAGATTGAAAGATTAATTTGCGTTATAAATTAAGTTGGTTTCAACCTATCACCCACTCATATTTTCGTGATTAGCACTTCAATAAGTTAGTTGATTTTTTTTTTGTGATAGGGGATCCTCCTATGTTGATTACTAAATTAATTGATTCAACAAGCTCATACTCAAAATATCAATGAGGATTCTTGCACCACTTTTTGAGGTTTCATGGAAAGACTTTGCATTAATATTCATCAAAAGATACTTGAAAGAAAAAAACTATTCCATAGGCTCTACTAACTTTAACCTCTATAATGATCCACTAGATGATCAAGAGGTATTTGACTGTTATGAGGATATCAACGATGTTGATGAAATATTAGTGAGAAAACTTTTAGTAATTGTGTGATGCATTCTAATGACGTTGAAGAACAATATTAACTAGAAGAATATTGATACTTTCTAAGAATGGGGATGAGACATGCAAACAAATAATAGATAACAATAATTGCATGAACATTTCTTTTAACTCTACTATGGTAGAGGTGAGGCTCACTCTTGTACAATATCCCTAACCATTATATAGGGGTATCAAGTATCTCTAATCTCTACTTATCTTATCTTATTTAGTTGATCACATTTACAAGTCATATATTATGTCTTAACCTACATATAAATGTCAACCATATCCTTTTATTCCTTTGGATGTTACTAATTTCAAATAGCCACAAAAGTTGGAAGCAAAATTATCCAGTAATCATTATTTAATATCAATATTAAATCTTAACATTCTCATAACTCTTTATATATATATATATATATATATCATGCACGTATAATCTACATTCATAAAAATAATTTTATTCACTAAATTCTACATTTTATAACTTTGTTCAACTCTTAGAATTTAAGATAATTATTTAATTCTTGGTAAAAAGCAATAATTTGTTGAGATTATTTTTAAATTTAGAGGTTATGATCTATTATTGATATATCACACTAAAATATAACAAATCAAATATGAATCACAAAATAATATGTATATACAATTGAATTGAACGACTCAGTGAGACGAGTCTATCGACACAAAAAATAAGTCAATTCAAATCTAAATGAGCTCAAATCAAGCACAAAAAGTGTACATAAAGACTTGAGAAATTAATTAGATGGACCATTAAATTTGATATATAGTCGCCAATCCAACGAAAAGATCACCAAATTTGAGGTTATTTGAATAGTGAAATCATCAAAATACTATTTACCATCAAGGGAATTAATATAAATTATCTGATGGAATGTTTTGAAAATTTAATTATAATTATCAAAATGCTTCTCTCAAAATCTTATAAATAAGAATCTATTCTTATTATGAGAGGGGGACAAACCTATAAGTGAACTGAAAAAAAATTAAAAGAGATAGAGCTGGAATCTTGGAATCCGTCATTGGCATTGAAGATAATATAGTATACCATTTCTAAAAGATTTTGATATTAACTTTTGAATGAAAAAAAAAAGTCAATGATTTTGATATTAACTTTTGAATGAAAAAAGTCAATGATTTTGATATTAACTTTCATTAAAAGAAATAAATATATATATCAAAATATTATGATAAAAACAAAAAATTAAAAACAAAAAAAGAAAAAAAAAAGAAAAAAAAATAAAATTAAGTTCAAATGTAACCCGAACATTGCTAAATTTTGTTGTAGGTATGTGGCTATTTTAAAACAAGTTGAAATTATCTTGTCTTGTGTGGCTCCTGTTGATACTGGTGAATGAGTTACCCACAATCACTCATTCTCTATTTCTTCCACCAAAATCATTCTTACCGTCCTATGCCTCCCCTCAAAATTAAGGAAAATTCTATCAAAACACTTTGATTCATGTCATTTAGTTTATTAATATAGTCTCATGTTGATTATCATAAGATAATCATTATGTAGGATTGTATGATCGATCCAATTCATATATTCAATACGAAAAGTGCCCTTAGATGCCCTATATATGTCTATTATTTATCATTATGCCTTTTTAGGCTACAATGAGTGTGGTATTCATATTAATGTGACACAAAAAGTTAAAATCATGGACTCATTTATTTTTTTTATGGTTGCTTGGACTTGAAGGGATGCATTCACGAATATGAACATAAAGATGGACCAATTCTTTGACTAGATCACTATATTTGAAGATTGAAAGATTAATTTGTGTTATAAATTAAGTTGGTTTCACCCTATCACCCACTCATATTTTCATGATTAGCACTTCAATAAGTTAGTTGATTTTTTTTTGTGATAGGGGATCCTCCTATGTTGATTACTAAATTAATTGATTCAACAAGCTCATACTCAAAATATCAATGAGGATTCTTGCACCACTTTTTGAGGTTTCATGGAAAGACTTTGCATTAATATTCATCAAAAGATACTTGAAAGAAAAAAAATATTCCATAGGCTCTACTAACTTTAACCTCTATAATGATCCACTAGATGATCAAGAGGTATTTGACTGTTATGAGAATATCAACGATGTTGCTGAAATATTAGTGAGAAAACTTTTAGTAATTGTGTGATGCATTCTAATGACCTTGAAGAACAATATTAACTAGAAGAATATTGCTACTTTCTAAGAATGGGGATGAGACATGCAAACAAATAATAGATAACAATAATTGCATGAACATTTCTTTTAACTCTACTATGGTAGAGGTGAGGCTCACTCTTGTACAATATCCCTAACCATTATATAGGGGTATCAAGTATCTCTCTTCTCTTACTGTCATCTTATCTTAATTTAGTTGATCACATTTACAAGTCATATATTATGTCTTAACCTACATATAAATGTCAACCATATCCTTTTAGATTCCTCATAGCTCTATAATTTGGATGTTACTAATTTCAGATAGCCATAAAGTTGGAAGCAAAATTATCCAGTAATCATTATTTATATCGATATTAAATCTTAACATTCTCATAACTCTTTATATATATCATACAGGTATAATCTACATTCATAAAAATAATTTTATTCACTAAATTCTACATTTTATAACTTTGTTCAACTCTTAGAATTTAAAGATAATTATTTAATTATTGGTAAAAACCAATAATTTGTTGAGATTATTTTTAAATTTAGAGGTTATGATCTATTATTGATATATCACACTAAAATATAACAAATCAAATATGAATCACAAAATAATACGTATATACAATTGAATTGAACGATTCAGTGAGACGAGTCTATCGACACAAAAAATAGGTCAATTCAAATCCAAATGAGCTCAAATCAAGCACAAAAAGTATACATAAAGACTTCGAGAAATTAATTAGATGGTCAAATGATCATTAAATTAGATATACTTATAGTCGATGAATCCAACGAGCCCAAGATCAGTCAAATCAGAGGTTATTTGAATAGTGAATTCATCAAAATACTATTTACCATCAAGGGAATTAATATAAATTGTTTGATGGAATGTTTTAAAAATTTAATTACAATTATCAAAATGCTCCTCTCTAAATTTTATAAATAGGAATCTATTCTTATTATGAGATGGGGACGAAACTATAAATGAACTTGAAAGAAAATTAAGACTTAAGAGAGATAGAGCTGAAATCTTGGAATCCCTCATTGGCATTGAAGATAATATAGTATACCATTTCTAAAAGATTTTGATATTAACTTTTGAATGAAAAAAAAGTCAATGATTTTGATATTAACTTTCATTTAAAGAAATAAAAAAATATATCAAAATATTATGATAAAAACTACATCAAGATTTTCTTTAAAATGAAATTTCAAGATTAGTGTAATAAAAAACTATCATATACATGCAATGTCAACTTTTAAGTAAATTTAATAATTTTTAAATCTGTTTTGACATAATTTATATCAGTATATTCCGATATTATTTTATATTCATTTAAGTCTCGAGAACTCATTAATACGATTTCTTGATGTATATAATTATTGAAATTCTCAACGACAACACATTCTTCGTTTCAAACCTGTAGCTAAGCGTTCGTATTATTTTAAGAATTCGCTCTTTCAAATTCTTATAGTTTTATAGCTATTTGTATATAGCAATTTCCTAAATAATTATACGAACAGAAACATTTAAATCAAATCAGACTAATTTAAGATCTATTTGGATAATTATAACGGTATTAAAAAATAGTGATGAAAATAATATAGAAAAAATTGCTTTAAAAAAGCTGCGGTGAATTTACAAATTTTTTTATTTTACAAAAATTAAATTGTAACTTTCTAAATCACAATATATAGTTAAATCAGATTAGAAAACATATTATTTTTATCGTAGATTTTTCAAAATATAGCTAAAACTTAGTCTGAATACATTACTCAAACAATAATATGATGAGATGCATCATCGCATCATAGTACCACTACTATCACAAATGGCCCCTTCACTACTATAGATGCTCTCTATCATTGCTTCAAAGGTACTGATGTTATAGGATGCATTTTGATCAACATAGGAGAGCTGGGCATGCAGTTGCTTATAAAGATTAGAGAGATTATTATGTGCATAGTCTAGATGTAGTTCTACATCTGGACTCCATTAATATAACATCATTTGATACTTAATCAAGACACATTATATTGATTGTGAATTATTATATAATAATATAATTTAATTAAATGGTAATACAAAATAATTATATATATAAATATCAATACATAACAGTTCATAATTAATATACAGTAGTTGTGCATTGATGACACTATATTATTAAAGTTCGGATATAGAAGTTACATACAGGCTCTACACATAATAATTTTTTCAAGTCTTAAAATATTTTATAGATGATATCTTATTATTATTATTTTCTAATTTTGTTTAAATTTAAATCATATGAATTAAAGGAATTAAAAAATAGGCTTTATATATCAATGATTTAGTTAGAATATTTTTCATTCCAGAAATTTCTGCATCTTGTAATAATGGATTTCATTTCCATATTTGAATAATTAAAAACTCTTTGAAAGATTATTAATGTTATAAATATTTATGCTCATCAAGTAGATTTGGTTGTAGGCGTAAAAAATTTTTTTGTAATGAATTAGAAGCATTAATATAAAAGATACTTCTCGAAAAAAAAGTATTTATTGAAAGAGATTTAAAGGGACATGTTGATAGAGTGGTACAAGATTTTAGAAGTATTTATAGTAGTTATGAATTTGGAGTGGCTAATGAAGAAGGTAAGACTATATTAGATTTTATTTTAGCTTATGATTTTGTAGTTGCTAATACTTTATTTAAGAAAAGAGATGTGCATATTTTTAGTTATAAAAATGGATCTAGTGAAATACAAATTGATTATTTTCTGATAAAAAAATAGATCGTTTAGATTGTAAGGTCATTCCAAAGTAAATGTTTAAGTGTCCAACATCGATTGTTAGTTTTAGATTTTAAGATGAAAGATTAGAAGATGAAAAATAAATCAAATTATTGTTCTAGGATTAGATGGGGCAGTTAAAGAACACTAATAAAAATATTTTTAAGAACAAGCTATAAGAGCTTAGAGTTTGGGATGTTCATAAGGAAGCTAATGTTATATGAGAAAAAGTAACAAGTGAAATTATGCAAGTTACTAAAAATGTGTTTGGAAAATCAAAAGGAAAAGTTTCTTTTAATAAAAATAGTTGGTGGTGGAGTCAGAATGTGCAAAAAAAAAGAAAAGAAATAAGAAGCATTATTATAAAACTTGGTTTATATGTAAAAACTCGGAGAGTTGGAAAAAATATAAAGTGACATGTAGAGATTCTAAGAAAGCAATATATTATACAAAAATTTAGCTTTTAGTGATTTATACAATAGATTAAATATCAAAGAAGGTGAAATATATATGTATAAGTTAACCAACCAAAGAGATATGAGAAGTAAAGATCTAGTTAAATTGAGATGTATTAAGAATGAAAATCATAAAGTACTTTTCTTAGAAAAAGATATTGAAAATAGGTGGATGAGGTATTTTGATAAACTTTTCAACGCAGGATCTAAAAATATGATTGATTTTAGCAATCTTAATACCCTAAATAAAAATAAAGATTTTTATTTTTATCATTATATTAGTAAATTTGAAGTTAGAGAAGCTTTAAAGAAAATGAAATGTGAAAAAATAGTAGGACATGATGACATTCCAATGGAAGTGAAAATATTTAGGAGATCAAAGAATTTCTTGGTTTACAAAACTTTTTAATATTAGTTTTAAGACTAAAAAGATGTGAGTTGAGTGGAGAAAGAGTTTGTTGGTTCCTATATTTAAGAATAAGGTAATGTGTCATACATTAAAATTATGAGAGAGAGTAATTGAGCATAGGTTATAATGTGATATAAAAATTTCTCACAATCAATTTGCTTTCATGCCAGGAGATCTACTATGGATGTTATACATTTGTTAAGAGGTTTGATGGAGAAGTATAGAGAAAGTAAGGAGGATCTACATATGATATTTATTGATTTAGAGAAAGCTTATGATAATGTTTCAAGAGATGTTCTTCGGAGAATTCTAGAAAAGAAAGGAGTTAATATTGGTTATATTCAAGTCATTAAGGATATGTATACTAGAGTTGTTACTTATGCCCAAACATAAGGAGGATTGATAAAGTGTTTTCCTAATTCAGTCAGATTACATCAAGGATCAGCTTTAAGCCCTGATCTTTTTTTCTTTAGTTATGGATGTTCTTACTGGGCATTTACAAGAAGATGTATCTTGGTGAATGTTTTTTGCTGATGACATTCTTCTTATTGATAAGACTAAAGAGGGGGTCCAAGAGAAACTTGAGTTATGGAGGTCAACCTTAGAGTCAAAAGGTTTTCATTTAAGTAGATCGAAAACTGAATATATGGAGTGTAATTTTAGTTGTATAAATTCTACTACTAGTGTTGTGACATTAGGTGAACAAGTCATTAAAAAGAGTGAGTGATCAGATATTTATGTTCTATTGTTCAAAATGATGGTGAAATAAATGGAAATATTATTAGTAGAAATCAAGTTGGATGGTTGAAGTGGAGGAATGCATCTGGCTTGTTATGTGATAGAAAATTACCGCTTAAACTTAAAGGAAAATTTTATAAAATGGTGGTAAGACTTTGTTGACCTCACTTTTGGAGTGAGTTATCAATCTCCTCATCATAGATCTAGGACTCTTATAGACACTAAGAGTTCATTATTCTTAAGACACTTCTAGTGATTAGGTGAACACTTAACCTAGACCTAGAGACTTAAAAGGATTAGCCATAGAGGTATGTTATGCCTTAGGGACTTAAGGAGACTTGTCTACCCCTTAGCCTAAACTCAATCCATGCTCTCCTTCTCAAATCAAACCCCAAATTCAAAATCTAGATTTAAAATCAAAATTTTAAAATTCACAACTAATCCCATGATCAAATCTAAGCTCAAAACCCTTCATAAACCTTATGATTGAATTCCATGGCCTTACTCTTAATCAAATCCAAATCAATCCAATTCAATTGCTTTTCCCAAAGATCAATTCAATCCCTCAATCCTTTATCAGATTCAAGTCCAAACTCAATTCCAAATGATTGAAACCTAAAATCAAATTTAAACCCCAAATTCTCCTTAAGCTTTATGATTGAAATCCATGGGCTTAGCCAAATCTCCACCTAAGTGAAGACAAACTTGATTGATCTCTTCATGAATCATCTTCATTTATATTCACAAATATAAATGAAATATAAATTCAAATAACCAAAACTAAATCAAACTAAATCCAAATCCAATCAAATCCCAATTCCCAAGCTAAGACATATGGACCTACCTTTATGAGCTTAGTCGAATTTTCCTCCAAATCACTTCAAATTCAAATGATTTTCTCATAAATTATTTATATCTTCATTTATATTCACAAATATAAATAAAATATAAACTCTAATGACCCAAACTAAACCAAACTAAATCCAAATCCAAACAAAACCCTTCTTAAGCCATATCCATGAGCTTAACTAAATCTTAATCCGAATCAATCCAAAATTACTTGATTTCTTTGTAAATCAATCATATATTCATTTATATTCACAAATATAAATGAAACCCACATTCCAATGATCAAAACTAAATCAAATTAAATCAATTTCCTTCTAAGCCCTTTTGACCTACCTCCATGAGCTTAGTCTAATTTGCTTCCAAATCACGCCAAACTCAAGTGATTTTCTCATAAGTCATTTATATCTTCATTTATATTCCTAAATATAAATGAAATATAAATTCAAATAGCCATAAACCAATTCCAAAACCCAATTCAAGCCCTTTAAGCTAATTCCTTGAACTTGGCCAAAATCAATCTAAATCAAGTCAAAATCAATAGATTTTCTGTTGAATCAATCATTTCTTCAATCATCTATCTAAATATAAATGAAACCTATAAGCCAAATTGAAATCAACCAAACTCAAGCTCAACTTAGCTCTTTTGACTTGAAAATTCTAAATGAACCAAAACCTATCATAGTCCAAATTGATTGTAGTTGAATTTATTTTGCAATCATATGCTCATATATAAATCCAACTAAATCTTAACCAAACCAAAACCAAGCCAATTGACCCATTAAGGCCTACTTGACCCAAAGTGGCCTAAAGAACCCATATGAACTAGGTTCTAATCCAGCCCAAATTGGATTAAACCAAGACTATCCAAATCTCATACCATGATAATTGATTGTCCTAGGATGACCAATTATCTTAAATTGGATCAAACCAAGTCTACTTGGTCATTTGACCAAGTCAACCCTTAGCCCCTATGAAACCCAAATTAGCCAAAACTCACCATACACCAAATTGATTGAAACCCTTGATTCACCAACTCATAATCAATGATTGAACATGACTTGACCCTTAATTGAGCCAAACCAAGCCCAATTGGCCATTTGACCCAAGTTGACCTAAATTAGCCTAAAAGCCCAAAATGGGACAAATCATGATCCAACCCAAATTGATTGCAACAAATGACTCAACTTCATTTCAAATTGATTATTGAGCTTGACCAAGGCCATACACCCAATTTGACCAATTGGTCAACCCAACCTAACTTAGCACAAATAACTCAACTTCAAATTGGCTAAAATCTAAATTAAATCCAAATTGATTCAAACCAAAGCCTATAATCATTTTTAATTAAGCAATTGAACTTGAACCAACACTCAACCCAAACCAATTTGACCAATTTGGTCAAATTGGCCAACTTGACCCATTTGACCTACATGAATCCAAATGAGCCAAAATCAAACCTAAGCTAAATTTATTGAAACCACTTGAACTAAAACTCTTCAAATCATCATTTGAACTTAACTCAAGCCTTGGTTTGACCCAATTTGATCAGTTGGTCAACCTAATCCAACATGACCCAAATTAACCCAATTTGACCAAATTGAGCCAAAACCCATAAAACCAACTCATGGGACTTTGCAACCTGACCTAACCTGACCCAAACCCATACTAGGTCAGCCTAAAATTAGCCCTAACCCAATTGGAGCCAAAACCAAAGCAAATCTCCCTTGGATGTGCCTCCTAATGTGAGATTTTGCCAAAATTGGCAAAGTCCACTCTCCTCTCATCCTTGGCAGCCATGAAGCACCCAAATGGGGCATCATCTAAGCCACCTAGCCCACCCTACGTAGGCTAGGCTTGTCATGGATCAAAGGGAGGTGAGCTAACTCACCTCCCTCCCAAACTGAGAACCCATGGATAAAGGGAGAAGCCATCAGCCCACATGAAGCCTTGAGCCACCTCTCATGCATTCCTCCACTTAAATCGAGCCACGCAGACCTGATGGAAACAACTCCGGCGCTTTGACGGTGGCTGACCAACCGAAAAATAGGAGGCAATCCCGTCTGTCCACCTTAGCCAATTTAGGGGGTATGCCCCCTCAATTGAAATGGGAAATCACACGATTCATTTCATCTGAGCCTCCCAAGCATTTTTAAAACTCCCTAGCACTCCCCAGAGCGATTGCAAGCCTTCCCCACTTCGAATTTCCTCTTCCCATGCGAAACCGAGATAGGGGAGCTCATTCTTGATTATAACTTTCTCATTTCTCAACTAAAACTTAATTGCTATTACACACACCTTCCATGCACATCGTCAAAGTCACGCAAGTCATTTCCCAAGCTCCAAATCCACCGGAGGATGGACCTCAACCAAAGCTGAACATCCAAAGCTCAATCCTTGGCCTTTCGAGCAATTCGGGTGGAACTAATCCAATTACTGCTCAACAAGGTCTCGTCTCTACTAGACGAAGCTTCCTCAAGCATGCAAACCATGGATCTTAGCTCCGGTGACGTAATTACTTCAAACCGAGCTCAAGGGATAAAATGTATTGGATCTTTATGAAGGAAAGTTGAATGTGAGTTGATCTTAGCTGTTGGATCTTCGTGGATCTCTCGCACGAAGGTGTGGGGTTATTTTAGAATGAATCTGAGCTCGGGTGAGCTCGAATCGAGCGATCCATGGTGGACAGGCTTCGTTGTTCATTACTCATAGGAAGAGAGATCACGGGTCGTCCATTCTGCGTGATTAGAATGGGCAGCTCTAATCAGATCATGCTAGATCTGTTGATTGAATTATTAATCGTGGATCGAGCCATCCGATCCGAGATCGATGACGAGAGGATCAATACAACGCCCACCGCACTTACCTACGATGTGAATACTTAAATAGCCAATCCCAAGGTGTTACATGGAAAGCGTGCTCGTTAGCACGCCATATGGCGCTGACGGGATTAGGCTTAATTAAGGCCAATTTAATAATTTTTAAGGCTGAAACTTCTATAATTCATAATAAATCATAGAAAAATTATAAAAATACAAACAAAGGCTCATTTTAAAGGTATTTCAGAGAGGAATTCGTTAAAATAATCTTTGATTAATTTTGAATTGTAATTTAGGCTTAATTAAAGTTAATTAATAAGTTAATTGCATTAATTACTCCCTAACTAATTAACCAATTAACTTCAAACTTTCTAAGATTATTTAGGGGGATGACCTTAGCCACCTCTTTTTTTTTTAGATTTATTGGTTGATTAATTGAGAAAATTGATTGATTAAGTCATAATTACCTTCTTAACTTAATTAAGTGATAATTAATCACATGAATAGTAACTTGCTTAATTAATTTGGTCATCTATCACTATTTAACAGTGAGGAGGCTTAGGGAATTGGATTGCGGCTTCTCTCTTAATCTTTTCCCTAAGTTTCCTTCACTTTTTTTAAGATAAATTAATTAAGGATTAATTATTAATTAATTAATTAATTAGTTTAAATTTAAAATACATCTGAACCTAATTAATTCATGGGTAGGTCTTTAGGTGTTCAATAGCCTAAAGAGATTTAATGAAATTATGATTTATCCACGTGTGTGGGAAAATCATAAAACTAATTAATTAAGTTTCTTAAACTTAATTAACTTTTAATTGTGAGTCAATTGCATTAAGCCCTTTCATTTCATAGGACCATTGCTAATTTACTTTTCAATTCATTTGTATATTACATTGGCTACTAATTATTTGAATAATTACTTTAAGGTAACATAGGTAAGGGTTAATTAATTGAGTTAATTTATATCTTGATTTAATTAATTCATAAAATCAACCTAATTACCTTTTTATTAAATCAAATTAACCTAAAAATACGGGATGAGATTAGGGTTAGCAAACCTCTTTCTCTCTTTTCTTAAATTAAGTTAAACATCGAATTAAAAGTGACATTAAACATCTTTGATTTGGTTTAAATAATTCTATTTGATATGATTGTTCATAGGAATTAATTTGATTAAATGAAATCACATGCTTATCTTTATTTATTCCTCTCCCATCATATTAAATGTTGCATGTTATTTGATTCATGCATTCATCTTTTGCAAAAATTAATTAAATTAAATAGTTTCTTTCATGTCAAATTTGCATGTGTTGATTTAATTTGATATATGTGTAGCTATTATCACTATTAAATCAAAATTATTTTCAAAAGTTTATAAGTCAACTATAATATTTGGAGTGAAAATAGTTATAGATACCTTTAAGCTTGCATGTACATTTGTAGGGTGTAAACGATGAGCGAGAGCTTGGTACTTGTTCATGTAAGAAATTTTTTTGTTCAATATCGCCGTGTTCATTAACGTCGTTAATAGTTGTGGTTCGCTCGTGAATTTGTTTGTGTTCATTAATATTCTGAAATTCGAATTGATCGTATGATTTTTTTATTTATTAATATTTAAAAATGTTAAATTTGATAAAAAAAAAAACTTTTAATACAAAAATGCAGCTTTATAGTTATTTATTTATAAATTATGGAGTGTGGAGGACTAACAATAAAAATAATCTTTTCAAAAATAAATTTTATTACAAACAAAATTACATAAAGAAAATTATAATTGAATATCAGAATATGATCTAATAACATAATTTATTATTAACAAAAATTACATTACTACAAATATGATTTGCTACATTTGAATATGATTGAGTACACACAAAATTAAAAAACTACAAATAAATAAACAAATGAGTACAATCCAATCATACACTTATACAAAACAAAATGAAATTTTAACATCTTTCAAACTCGAAATAATCTTGATAATCTTGGCTGATTATTCACTCTCCAGAAGTCATCAAGTTTGTCACATAAGATCTGCTCTTTACCTCTTTATATTTGAATATTTCTTGCTACACTATATAAACAAAACTAAAAAAAATTATGTTATATAATTATTGAATAGGCTCAGTTTGAAATTTTATATCAGATAATTAATGATGCCGTCATAGCTTGATGGGTCATGGCTGCTTAAATTTTTAAAAAACACATAAATCAAAATATAATGAAACAGGAAATAAAATGAAAGCAACCATTTTATTAATGACCAAAATACCATGAAACGGCAAATAAAATGAAAGCTGCAGTTAAAAAATAATTGAAATAGACCCAACTAAATAAGAAATATAAGCATCCATTTTGTCAAGCTGAGTTGCATCTCATATTAAAAAAAGATGTAACATCATAGCCCATTAAAAATCTTAAATGTAAGCAATTCAGTATAAAACTAAGAGTAGTATTAAATATTGATAAACTAAGAACCAAAATATAATGAAACAACAAATAAAATGAAAGCTGCAGTCAAAAAATAATTGAAACAAACTCAACTAAATAAGATATATAAGCAGGCATTTTATCAAGCTAAGTTGCATCTCATATTAAAAAAATTTTAACATCATAGCCCTTTAAATACCATAACTCTAAGCAATTCAACATAAAACTAAGATTAATATTGATAAACTAAGGACCAAAACATATAATGAAACAATAAATAAAATGAAAGTAATAACCTGCATGTAACCAAATGCAATAATCTGAAGATTCTGGAGAGAACAACAAGTAGCCATATCTCATAATAACTGTAAGTATTTTTTAGGCTGCCTGTATCATGGAAAATTTGATTTCTTTCTAATGAAACATTAACTTGTCAATTTATAAAGTGACTGAAATTTGATGGCATGGTGTGTATATATTTCATGTGGAGTTTCTCCCTCACAGCTAAGAAAATAGGAGAAAATAGCAAGTAGATTGATCTCAAAATCACAGCAAAGATAGTCAAATAGAATTATGTAGTAAAACAAGCTCACAACTCACTAATATTGATGGCTGCTTTAATTATAAAATGTGCTCAGTTTGAAATTTTTTATCAACTAATCAATTATGCCTTCATAGCTCGATGACTGCTTAAATTCTTCAAACACCTAGAAATGATAAAACTAACTTATTCAGCACTAATTTACATCACAGTTTCTCATATTAAAGATAGTTTAACATCACAAAATATCATCTAATCAATGAAGCCATCATAGCTTGACTTGATGGTTGCTATCAAATTATTAAAAATCCCATGAATCCAAAATATTCAGTATAAAATCAAATGTAGTAATATTGAAGTTAAGATAAAGTGTAGTATTGATGAACTAAGCAGCCATATTATCAAGCTAAGTTGCATCTTATTTTAAAATTGGTTTTAGGTGTATAGGGTTTACTATCTATATGTAGCTGGTGTAATACTCTGATTTTAGTTTCTGGTGTAGTATTTATAAATGAAACAACAAATAAAATGAAAGTTGTGGTAAAAAAAATAATTAAAAGTTGAAACAGACCCAAGTCCAACTAAACGATATATATAAGCAGTCATTTTATCAAGCTAAGTTGCATCTCATATTAAAAAAGATTTAACACATAGCCCTTTAAAAACCACAACTTGAACTCGTAAGTCTTAATGTAGTCATAATAGTGTAACCCGATTGCTACATAAATAGTATCAATTGGTCGCCATGAATAAAGAATCTAGAGAGAATAGCAAGTAATCATATCTCAAAATAGCTGCAAGTAGACAAGTAGTCATATATCATAATAACTGCAAGATATACCTTAATGGATTCATAATGGTGTAGCTCACTTGCTATGTAAATAGTACAATTGACAAAAAAGCATTAAGCAGTAATATGAAATGGGCTTAGTTTGATATTTTTTATCAGCTAATCAATGAGGCCGTCATAGCTTATTGGCTGCTTAAATTCTTAAAAATCCCAAAATCAAGTGTAGTACAGTTGAAGTAAAGACCAAGTGTAGTAATGATGGGAAAGTGTCACTAAGAAAGTAAGCAGTCATTTTATCAAGCTAAGTTGCATCTCATATTAAAAATGATTTAACATCATAGCCCTTTAGAATTTAGAAACCATAAATCTCAGCAATCTAGGATAAAATAAAGTGTAGTATTGATCAAGTAAAGACCAAAATACAATAAAATAGCAAAAAAAAAAAAAAAAGAAAGCTGCATCAAAGATTCAATTGCAAGTAATAAAACATTAAACATAATGTTAAATTATTACTAATCCAAAGTCCAAATAAATTCAATTGCATATTTGTTGCTCCTCCATTCTCTTCATAGACTGTAGCTTTAATATTCAAGAAGTTTCACATGTAAATTTTCTCCATCCATGATCTCTTGCTGTAATAAATGGTCAGTTATTAGACTCACATATGAAAAAGCTGAGACAATAATAAATTAATAATTAGAAGAAAAAATTAAATAAAGATGAAATTGATTCTTACCAAAGGATTCTTGATGTTGCTTTGAGAACCTCTAATCCAACTAGCTGTACAAACAAGTGCATTAACAATTTTTGTAGATAAAGAACTTCTATAATGATCCAAAACTCTACTGCCAGCACTAAAAGCAAATTCAGATGCAACCGTTGTAATAGAAATTGTCAAGACATCCCTAGCAACTTTGGATAAGCATGGATACTTAAGAGTATTCATCCTCCACTAATCAAGAACATCAAATTGTTCTATACTGCATTGATATAACCCTTCTTCCAAATATATTTGTAAATCTATTTTTGAAGGCTGAACGGAACTAGATGCAACAACAAAATCAGTGAAACCTAACATACAATCAAAAGAAGATGAAAATGATGACTCTCTTTGTAGTTGATGTTGTTGAACTACAACTAGCATTATTAGAAACATATTAATTATAAATCTCCAAAATAACTATTTCAACTTCTTTAATTTTAAATTCTATCTCTGAAGGTGAGTATATCTTTGGAAATGTAAAATTTATGAACTTCATCTTTAAGCGTGGATCTAACACAACCGCTACATACATTAGCAAATTGCATTCTCCCCGGTACTTATCAAATTTAATTTTCATAGCATTTTCCATTTCTTTAATATATTTAGTTGATGAATTGCATTCCTCCATCAACAACTTCTTAACATGCATAACAGTAGGGGAAAATATTTGTAGTAGGATATGTCGAACTAGAAATCATTTTTGTGACATTATGAAAAACAACAAGAAACTTCCTAATAATCTCATACCTTTGACAATCAAAATCAGATGGCAACCACTTGTAATTGCTATCTCAGGCTGCATAATGGTGGAATACACTACGAAAATAAATGCATATTCAAGCATAATGTATATAAAATTTCATCGTGTAGGAACATCAACAGATAAACCCTTTGAAGTGGAAATCTCTAATTGCTTCGCCACCTCAACAAACTTATGTAATATAGCAGGAGACTTTTTAAGATATTTTATTGACTCCCTGATTTGATAAATAATATCATGAATCTTCTTTAAACCATCTTGAACCATTATATTCAAGATATGAGTACAACATCTGACATGAAAGAAATAACCCATAAAATGTAACTTACCTCTTGATTGAAAATTAGATTTGATAGCATTAGCGGTAACATCATTGTTACTAGCATTATCTAATGTAATTGTGAAAACTTTATCCTGTAAATTCCACTTCAACAAGCATTCACATATAGCATCACAAATAAAAGTACCTGTGTGAGGCGGTTCAAGCTTAAAGAAACTGATAATACGCTTGTGTAATTTCCAAGACTCATCAATATAATGAATTATTAAGCACATGTACCCCACTATTTTATTGGAAGTCCAACAATCAGATGTTAATGAGACAATATGTATACTTTTAAGATATGCCTTCAGCTTTTCTTTTTCTGCTTCATAAACTTTCATGTAATCATTTTTTATAGTATTTCTAGAAACTCTTTCATAATTATGATTTAAGACCTTTAACAAAATATTGAATCAAGTATGCTCAACCATCATAAAGGATACTCATGCACAATTATCATTTTTGCTATTATTTCTCTAACCTGAAGATGATCATAATTCTTTGGATTAGTAAAAAATAAGAATCTCAATTTCTGAACTAGCATCAGAAGACATAAAATTTAACAATTTTTGTCTTTTATCTCGCAACTCCACAACTTATTTATTTTTAGCTTTGATCTTATCACACTCCCTAGCATGTTTGAGAAGTTGTAAAGTTGTGTCAGTCTTGAATTTATGAAATTTTGTACCACAACATATGCATTGTAAATAGGATGCATTAATATCTTTTAAAGTTAAAATAGTGTAAAAGTACTCCCAAACTATAGACTTCTTTTTCCTAGTCTTCTTAGGAGGGATTCCTCCAACATTAGTATCAAATGTAATTGCTTTTGAACACCTAGGTTGTGAAGAAAAATTAGGATTTTCATTACTATTTCCATCCTCTATAGTGATCTCATTACCAGATGATGTAGTTTGAGATAGATCAAAATTTGACATGGTAGTAGACAATATTAAAAAAAATATGTGTCAAAACTAAAGGTACAATCCATATGCTTCAAATAAGAATATTAAGATAATTTATTGTCACAATCCATATAGAAATAGAGCACTTATAAATTTGACATATTAAGCATACAAAGTCAACTTAAACATGAAGCATAAGGCTTTTTTTCTTGATCCCAGCAAAGCAAAATAGAATTAAATGAGAAGCTATTTACAAAATAACCTATTTTATTTACTGTTTGATTGTGTTTTGGTATTTACCTTATCAAATAAGTTAGTTTTATCATTTATGGGTGTTTGAAGAATTTAAGCAGTCATCGAGCTATGAAGGCATCATTGATTAGCTGATAAAAAATTTCAAACTAAGCCCATTTTATAATTAAAGCAACCATCAATAATGGTGAGCTGTGAGCTTGTTTTAGTGCATAATACTTTATTGCTATCTTTGCTGTTATTTTGAGATCAATCTACTTGTTAGTTTCTCCTGTTTTCTTAGCTGTGAGAGAGAAACTCCACATGAATATATACATACCATGCCATAAAATTTCAGTCACTTTATAAATTGGCAAGTTAATGCTTCATTAGAAAGAAATCAAATTTTCATGATACAGGCAGCCTAAAAAATACTTGCAGTTATTATGAGATATGACTACTTGTCTACTTGCAGCTATTTTGAGATATAATTACTTGTTGTTCTCTCCAGATTCTTCATTTATGAGAACCATTTAACACTATTTATATAGCAATCGGACTACACCATTATGACTACATTAAGACTTAAGAGTTGTGATTTTTAATGGGCTGTGATGTTAAATCTTTTTTAATATGAGATACAACTTAGCTTGATAAAATAATTATTTATATATCTTATTTAGTTGGGTCTATTTCAATTATTTTTTGACTGCAGCTTTCATTTTATTTGCAGTTTCATTTATAAATACTAAACTAGAAACTAAAATCAGAATACTACACCAGTTACATATAGATAATAAACCCTAAACACCAAAATATGCATGATATTATAAAATCAAACAGAGAAGATGCACTTCAGCATTTCATTGCACATTCCAACCAGAAATCGAACACTAGAAATCAGATATCCAAGAAATTTCAATAGCATATTAGCATTTTTGAGTCATCTAGAACCCAGGCACTTCAACAACTCAAGAAGTTAGGCAAAAGATAAAGAAACTAAAAAGTAATAAACGATGTCGAACCATAGAAATTAGAAAAGTAGGTTTCGCAATCGGCGGTTCGGCTAATCAACTCTACACATGGATTAGAGCATCACAACTTGCAAGAATATCAAGTGTTCATGCTCTCGTAATCGTAGAGCCGTAGAGGAGGCCCAAGAAGGAAGGAGATTGGGATTGCGGCCGCAGAAATAAGGCAACAGCCAACATTCGAACAACCAAAGAGACAAAGAGTCGAAGACAAAGAGTACGAGCCATAAACAGTAAACTGTGACCCGTCTGGCTGTCTCGTAAGCTTAAATAGTTAGGGTTTAGGAATTAGGTTAAGAGTTAAGACTTAATAGAAAATCTCCACAAATCTGAACCGTTCATTTCAACAATAGAGAATTTTAATGATTATGATTTCATCCAAATCATTAAATTAATTTTAATTGTTATAATATGTCTAAATTTATTTAATTTAAATATCATTAATTAAATTAATTATTCATGTAAATATAAATTAATTAATAAATAATTTAATGATAAATATATATATATTATATAATTTTTATATAATTATTTATAAATATTTATTTATTTCGAGCCAAATTGAGCCAAACATGAATGAACAAAAGATTGTTCATGTTCGACTCGTTTATATATCGAGCCTAAAATAGTTGTTTGTGTTCGGCTCACATACTTTACGAACGAGCCGAACACGAGATACTTAACGAGCTGCTCGCAAACAATGAGCTTTTTTGATAGCCTTAATGGCTTAGAACATGTGATATGAAGTTCTCTTTCTTTAATCTATATAGATTTACATAAAGTTTGAATGTCAAGTGTATAGCCCATTTAAAAAGGACACAATATTTATTTCAATTCATTCCTATATATTCTATGTTAGAATTTAGATAGAACTTTAGTTCACATGGATAAATAATTCAATTGCAAGAAATACAACTTTTGCATGATTTTTTATTCTTGTAGTCAGTTGTACATTCATGTGTATTCAAAAATAGTGGGTATATCTAGTCCAAACATTCTGAGGATGCAAGGTTTTAAGTAGCCACAAGGAGGTCTTTACCTCACTCCATTGGTTAACAATGGCGAAGTACTTGCTTAAAACTTGTATACACTTGTATGTGTATTTAGCTAATGAATAAAAATCTCATTTTCAACTTTACTCCATGTGCATAAATATTTTAGTTAAGTAAGAATACAACTTTTGCATGATTTTTCATTCTTGTAGTCACTAGTACATTCATGTGTATTCAAGAATAGTGAGTATATCTAGTCTAGAGATTTCGAGGATGTAAGGCTTTTAGTAGCCCCAAGGAGGTCTTTACCTCACTCCCCTAGTTAATAATGGTACAGTACTTGCTTAAAATGTTTATACACTTGAATGTGTATTTAACTAATGAGTGAAAATCTCTTTTTTCTACAAAATACACATATGCATCTTTCATTTAAAGTGTGCTAAAAGAAACATATTGTATGTGTAGGTGTACTTAGGATTTAATCATATGCATGTCATATATGATGGAAAGAACTAGTTGAACATGTATCATGTGATAGTAATTCAATTAAATTAATCTTAAGATGTATTTTATATTGAATATGCTTATTTAAAGTGAACCTAAACTTAAGATTAATTTAAAATATGTAATAAGTCATTCACTAGAGAGAATTGAGCTAATTAATATGCTTTAGAAATGACTTAAGGTAGGGAAGAAAGAGAGTAATCCTCTCCTTTTCTTCTCTTTATAACTCTTAGTTGCTAAGTGTAAGTCAAACAAAATAAAAGAAAATATTAATTAAAATTCTCAAATCAATTAAACTACTTAAAGTGAAATTAATTTCTTATGAATAAACACCTTTCATATTTAGAAAATCATAACAAAGCTTAGTTAGGATATACCACGCAAGCCTTAAAACACATATTAGAATTAAGTCATCACTTCTAGCTTTATGTTAGGGCGATGCATGATATGATTTATTTTTGATTTTGTGATATATTATTTTAGATTGGATGTTAAGGTGTATGTTTCGTAGACTTGATGTTAGGCCGATATTAGCCTAATCATATTTTTTGTAGGTGATTTATGCTTAAGAGGTGCTTAAAATAAATATAATTATTCTCTTCACAAGTTACTTAAACTCCTATGTATAATCTAAGTTATGACAAATTGGCTTGGTTATTCATGTGCAAGGTGCTAAGTCCAAATTATATATATATATATATATATATATATATATATATATATATATATATATATATATATATATATATATATATATATATTATAACTGCTGGGTTGTATGGTGTGTTTAGCTAACACTTATTTTATAGGTGTAATTAAACTTACTTTTTCTATCTTTAATATAATTTTTCATTAGAAATTAGGATTACTGTTATGGGGGATTAGGATGACCAGTGATTAGATAGCTTTTTCTTGAGAGGCCCTTTGAAGCCTTTGGAGCAATCACATCCAAATCAAAGGAGGAAAGAAGATGTAGATATGAAGAATTAAGATAAGAAGATCCCCATAGTATTTATTCATTTATAATTATAATTATTCTTTCATATTCTGGGTTGGATAAGGGTAGAGCTTGGCTACTCATTTCTCTTTTCAGGTTGTACAGCGGTACCCGACTACACCGGCCTGTTATTCTTTTATGCTATTTATAAAATATTTGATGTTATGTTTAGCTTGTTGATTAGAAATGTCATATCTCTTCATATTTTCTTTATGATCGGTGTTTATTGTATGGACCGGATACGATTAGGCTTTTAGGGAAAATTAATTTTTCTACCCCAACTACAACACATAATTAAAGTTTAAATAATTCATAATCTCATATAAAGCTTAGACATTAAATCAAGATAATTAAAAGATTTAGAAACCCCTTAGCTGAATGTTGTATACTAATATCATGCATTCATATTGTTTCACTCTTACTAAGATAAGGTTTCCATCCTTGCACGATAAGGGAAGACTTGACCTTTGAGGGTCTCCTCTATGGTGAAAAACACATATTTTCTATTGATTTAACCCATAATCCATTTTCATCATACAATTAGACATCTGAAAATTCTACGGCCTTTGTCAAAATGAAGTATCAAAATCAAATAAAATTTAAAAAGATTTTGCATTTGTAGATTAATCCATTATTCATATCACTCATGCTCTAGTCTCCCAAGGAGTGGGTTTAAGGAGTCTCTTTCTAAACTATACTAACCTAACTATCTTGTAAAATCATATGACTTGTTTACATGATTTTAAAGCATATGAAGAGTTAGCTGGCTGCCACTCTAGACAGTTATAAGTCCAACAGTCGGGTGGTTTAACCTCTCTTGTGGAGGTAAACCATATACCTACTTTAGCTTGGATTTAGGTTGTGCATTAGCTTATGCCAAAGTTTCCTAAATTTAGGATCCGAGGTAGCTGTTTCCTCTTAGGCATTTTCATAACCTTGTGTTGATAGATTATAAGCCTTAATAATCTAATAAAATTTAAACCCTAAACACATAAATATCTTCAATTTCAAAATTATAAAGCCCAACCATGTGATAGACTATAATGCTCACTAGACTTCCTAGTATCATGAACATTCTCTACTTATCTCCCTTAGCTTCCAAAATAAGTCTTCTTCTTGATCTTTCCCACTTGATTTTCTAAATATAGCTAATTTGTTGATAGTCTTAACGTTGAAATCTTTGGAGACAATAATTGACTACTTTAATCAAGAGTATTCTTAAGTAATTCACCTTCCTTAGGATGTAATTAACTATGGAGACTTGTCTCCATAAAATTTTTTAAACTGATTTAAAATAAATCATGTTTTATTCATCAATGTAAAGTAGTGGAAAAATCTCTGGTATATTCGAAGACCCATCATGCCTTAGGAGTCCTTATTAGGTGATTAGGTCCATTGAATGGTGATGTCTCTATCTTTCGGGATAGTATATCATACCTCAATGTCATACCAGATCACTTTAACAAGTACCCCCTCAGATTTGCGTGGTGTGCCACATCTCAAAAATAAACAACACAAACCTGCAATGATTTATGGTGCAGAATGTTGGCCAATAAAAGAAAAGCATAAGACTAAGTTAAGTGTTGTCGAGATGAGGATGCTTATGTGGACGAGTGGCTTTACTCTTAGAGATAAAATGTGAAATGAGTATGTTCGGGAAAACATCGGAGTAGCTCCAATGGCTAATAAGAATAGAGAGTATCTCCTTAGATGATTTCACCACATAAGGCATCGATCGTCTGATGACCCGGTTAGGACGGTAGATGCATTAGATTTGCCTTATGTTAAGAAATGTAGAGGTAGACCTAAAAAGATTTGGTTAAAATGTATAAAAAATGACTTTAGTATACTTGAATTAAATAAAATTTTGACACATAATA
This sequence comes from Cymbidium sinense, assembly GCA_021442155.1. Taxonomy (NCBI): domain Eukaryota; kingdom Viridiplantae; phylum Streptophyta; class Magnoliopsida; order Asparagales; family Orchidaceae; genus Cymbidium; species Cymbidium sinense. The sequence goes on from CM038222.1 coordinate 53,301,266, forward strand.
ATAGGACACAATGGAGACAAAGGATTCATGTAACCGACCCCACTTAGTGGGATTAAGGCTTATTGTTGTTTAAAAACTCTTTGAAATAAGCTAGATAAAAATTTGATCTAAAATCCTCTACATCTTATTATAAATAGTTATGATTCTTGACATTTCATTCAAGCAAAATTCAAGGAAATAAGTTTAGTACAATTTGAGTATTTTGTTCATCTATTCTTCAGTCAAATTGACTATTCCTTTCATCCTTTATCCTTAACATCTTGTTTATATATTGTTATTTTATGGAGTCGGATTGTGTCGAACAATCTAAAATATATTGTGGACTTAGAGCCCTTAATTTCATTGATCCAACTAGGTGTTGAGATTGTTGGGGTGTGCAGAGAGAAGCACACACCCTGCTTAGGACAAAAAAAATATTTTGTGCATAATGCTATGACATGGATGTCTTAACTTTAGAAACAAAGAAGAAAGTACACCAACGTCAAGAGGACTAACCTAGGATCATGGATTTGCACTAGAAAGATAGAAAAGTGCCTCAGTGCTATAGCAGGCAACACCACAGCTCTAGAACTAGGGTACTTAATTCACAAGATAGAAATGTCAATGTCTTGACACTTAGCAGCAGCGGGATGGTACTTGAACTCATGCGGAAGAACTTGGAGGACAACAATGACTCGACGTTATGAAACGATAGAGTTCTATTTATGTACTTTTCTATAATTTTTGTGTCACACTTTTGATTTTTTTTTTCAGAAGAAGCAGGGAGTGCATGCCTTAGAGTGTGAAAAGTGCAGAGACTTGAGTGAAGTATAAATTATACTATTATCTATAATATTTTATAGTGAATTTCTTGATATTGTGTGGCTCCGTGATTTTTCCCGTTCTCAAGTTTTTTCATATTAAATTTAGTATTTTTTGAGATCTTGTATTTTATTTATTTATGTTTAATGTAATGTGTGTGTGTGTGCGTGCGCGCATGTGTGTCATTAGAGCAAAATTTATAGGAAATTTTAGAAATTGACATGAACCTATAAGTGTTGTCGCATAAAAAAGAATTCTAAGAATTCGATTATCCAAATAAAGGCATTGTTTAGCTCCCAAGATATTTGGAAGGTCATTAAAAAAGACTATATTGAGTTTCCAAATAAAGCTGGATTATTAATGATCTATAAGGACTTTTGAAGGAAAGTAAAAAAGGAGAATAAAAGGTGTTTTTCTTTATCTATCCAAACTTCAATAAAGCTAAAATCATGAAGGTAGTTGTGGCATCTATGATTACAGTTATTGCATAAAAGAGTTGATCTATTATTAAATGAATGTAAAATCTATTTTATAAATAGATTAATTAAAGAATTATATATTATCAAACTTTTAAAATATATTTAAAACAGTAATGAATCAAAAACTATAAAATAAAAAATAATTTATGTGGTCTAAGGTACATACTAAGAGTATGAAATGTATAATGATTAATTCTTATTTTGTCCAAAATGTGTATATTCAATGCCCATATGAAAGATCTATGCGTGAAGATGCTTAAAAACAGAGATATTATATTTAGTTGCATATTGATGATATTATCAAGGTTGTGAAAATCAGATCGGATATAGAATTAAAATTTAAATTATTAAATATTAATTTAATTAATAGATAAAACAATATAAATATATGAAAAAATAAATAAAATAAATATATAAATAATATTTCTAATAATTATTAATTTTTAAGATTGATATAAAGTTTAATAAGATATAATTATATCTATATTATAAATCATATATATATATATATATATATATATATATATATATATATATATATATATATATATATATATATATATATTTAAAATCTTAAAAAATAATAATATGAATTTATAAATACAAATATAATTTATCATAAGAATATAATTTATTAAAATTATATTTTATAATAAAAATATATAATTTAGAATAAAAAATTATTTTTATAAGCCTTGTTAAATATAAATAATATAATATATAATATATAATATATTTAAGCATATTATTATAAATCATGACATATGTATGTTAAAAAGATTTAAAATTTAAAAATATAAGATAACAATATAAAAAAAAGTATATTAAAAAAATTTGAAAATATTTATAAAATAATATTATGAATTATATTCTATATATATATATATATATATATATATATATATATATATATATATATATATATATATATATATATATATATTATAAATTATAATTTATAATAAAAATATAAAGTTAATAATTAAAATATTATTTTTTTATTCTTACATTTTAAAGACCATTTTTATTTTTATGAAAAGTTTCTTCATATTCAACTATTTTAGTCCCACATCATAAAAAGAAGATATTATATTATTTATATAGAAAAGTAGAACTCTTAAGAATGAGCTTATAATATAATTAGAATAATTTGATTAATATGTTATTTATTTAATTCAAGCTCATTTATAATTATAATATTAGTTTTAAAATTATATAATTTCATCTAAAAATACTTTTAAAACATATTTCTTTAAGTTTAATATTTAAATAAAATATTTATATAATTTAATTAAATCGGCCGGTTTTTCAAAATTGGAACCGGTTTGCCTGTTCAGCGGTTGAATAGGCGGTTCGCACCGGTTCAATGTGAAAGCCGGCGGTCGAATTGGTTGAACCGGCCGGTCCGGTCCAATTTTTAAAACACAGGATATTATCATTATATGTAATAATCTACTTATATCTAAGAAGATCATGAAAACTATGGTAAGAGAATTTGAGATGTCACATACTTGACTTATATTCTATTTATTTGAAGTTGAAGAAAAGTAAAATAATGAATATATCTTTTTCATACAAAAAGGTTACATAAAATATATTATTGAGAAATTTGAAATAAAAACTACAAAATATTAAACACCATTGAGAAATGTGGCTTCAAATTATCTATGAATAATGAAGGCAAAGTAATAATCTAATCAACTTAAAGAATTTAAATAAAAGCTTAATATATTTGATATGTATAAAGCTAGATATTTCTTATAGAGTTGGATATTTGTTATAAAAAAAAAAGAGTACACTCCAAAGTGTATAGATTGTACTCCTGAAAAATTATAGCAAAACTACTCAAATCCTCTTGAAAAACACTCAAAATAGTGTAGAAAATTTATATTTCAAAAAAGATTTCAAAGAAGATCACCAAGCAGTGTTTCAAAATAATTACATATAAACAACTGTGTTGAAAATTTACAGATGTATTCATATTTATGATATCATATGTTAAATTGGTCTCCATATGAAGTCTAATACTTTGCTGTTAGTTCTCCATCTTCATAGTTTTTTTCTCAATTGAAATGAGAGATTTTTGTTTCTCTTCTCTCCAGTTCAGCTCTAAAAAATTTAAATATGCTTATTCTTTGTTTGAATACCCTAAATCCATTTATATATTGCTTTTAAATTTTTTCCGTGCATTCAAATGCTGTTCAGTTCCGCGCATGGATATCATGTAGTGCAATCCCGTTGTTTTAACGAGCCCGGTCGGGCTAGTTAACATTAACAACTTAAAAAATCAATATTTTAAGCTTCACCGCGTATTCACATTTGATTGGCGTTTGGATGAAGAGCTGCATTTGGATTGCGCACGTAATATTTTCTCTAATATCTGACCTCTCTTTCAAGTCTCACTAATAAGAAGTTAAAACAGATTAAAAAAACAGATTTATCTAATAAAAAATTAATTTAAAATATCAAGATTATACTGTAATTATTCATCAAGATTATATTTATACAATAATTAAAAAAATAGATTAATCTAACAAAAATTAATTTAAAATTTTAAACACATCAAGATTATACTTGTTCGTTAGAAAACCAAGAGTAAAAGTTTCACTTTGTGAGTCCATGACACAATGGTATTTAAAGATAACAATAAAACTCCGCAATTTTACGTGAAAAATCTCAAAAGAGGGAAAAATCACGCAGCGAAAAGCTTCCACTATGTATCTGCTTCAGTACAAGATCTTCCCATACCGAGATTACAATTGATATGAGAAATGGACAACTTAATGTAATAACGTCAACGATAATGACGATGATGCGACGATATACGAATCAATGACGACGATATGACGAATAACGACGATGTTGCGCGATGATATCAACGATAGTTGGTCGGTGATGACCCGAAATGGTCGACGATGGCGCGTGGCGGCCGATGGCGGTGGTTGACGATCGGTATGACAATTGTGCTTGGATGATCTTTAGAGCTCTCCTCTCTGCCTCCTTCTCCTTCACGCCTCCTCATACGAGGAATGAGGGACTATTTATATCGGAGGAGGCGTCTCAGAATACATGCAAAATCCAACCACTCTCTCCATCGGATGGCTCATGATGATTCCCTTGATCATATGATGTATTTTGATTTGAATGCTCAAATAAAGTCGAATTGTAAGATCTTTGGCTTGGAACCGCTCGTCGAGACGATTTGACTATAAACACTCTATATTTGAGAGCTTTTAGAAATTTAACTGATGTCTCAAAGTTTCAATGATATTTTAAATCTGATTCGTTTCAATTCGATTCGGCTTTCGATCAAGATTCTGTAAGGAATTTTCAGGGTCATATCAATACTATAATTATTCATAAACAAGAATATCATTATAAAATATATCTTATCTAGCAAAAAGTATTAAATATACGATCGTATCAAAAATATTTTTATTTTTATAAATCATGTTATAGAATATTAATTTATTCTATAAAATGCAGATCTCTTTAAATACCATATAACTCGTCCAACCACTTAACCCAAAACTTTCAATTGAAGTTAATCACGTAACAAATCACTAAACTAAACCAGCCCATGGAAATCTCTTCATTCTTCTCCACCCTCATCCCTCTCCTCTTCTTCCTTCTCCTTCTCAAAACCCTAAAATCCCGCAGAAAATCTAAACCTTATACCAACCTTCCTCCTGGTCCACCTAAGCTCCCCATAATCGGCAACATGCATAACCCTTACGGGTAAGCACCCTCACCGCCGCCTTGCCGCCCTCGCCAAAATCTACGGCCCTATCTTCTACCTCAAGCTCGGCGAGATCGATGTCGTCACCTCCCCAACCCTCGCCTCAGAAGTCACAAGAACTCATGACCTTAACTTCGCCTCCAGACCTCAGTTCATCGGCACCAAAGTCATTCTATACGACGGAGGCGATTTGGTCTTCGCTCCGTATGGCAAGCTCTGGGTTCAGCTTCGTAAAATATGCACGGTAGAACTATTCAGCACCAAACGAGTCAAGTATTTTGGATTAATGATGGATGAAGAAGGTCATAATATGGCGGAGAAGATTAAAAATATGGCTGATAATGGATCGCCGGTGAATATCACTCATATGCTTTTATCGATTGCAAGCACGACAGTTTCGAGAGCTGCGTTTGGGAAGGATTGTGCTCAACATGAGAAGCTCTTTACGGCAGTTAAAAAGACATTTAAATATTTTTCTGGATTTGACTTAGCGGATTTATATCCTTCTTTAACTTTTCTTTCTGATATAAATGGGATGAAGCGTAGGTTGGAGAGAGTGAGGAGAGATTTAGATGAAACTTTGAATGAAATATTTGAGGAACATTTGGAGAAGTCGAAGAGAAACAATTATAACATTAATTATATAGTTGACGATATGGTTGATGAAGATTTGGTTGATGTGTTGTTGAGATTGAAGACAAGTAGGGAGCTCGAGGACTTCATAACTATGGACAATATTTAATTATTAGTAAGTATTTTTTTATTATTATTTCTAATTTACTAATTTGTATTGAGCGTCATAACTATTATTGTTTATTTATTTATTTAGTTATTTAGTATTATTAGCTTTGTTCTAGTTATTTACCGTATTGTTTACATTTCGTTATGTCTTACTATTATGTGCAATTTGATATAAAATTTGAGCACTTCAAAATAATCAAACAGAGCTTATTGTAGTAGGTTGGATTTTGTGAGAACTTGTAAAAATATTATAAGGAATTACTTGTAAACATTAAGATTAACTATATTTGTACTTACAGATTTTAATAAAAATTAATATACTTCATATCACTTAAATTGTTCACCGAAGGTTGAATATTAATAAGGATATATTTTAATCTATATAAGTTTAATATATATATATATATATATATATATATATATATATATATATATATATATATATATATATATATATCAAAGATGTAAATTTACATATACTAATTAAGCTTCGCGGTTTAAGACATCAGCAATCTTCCCTATCTGAAAATGATAATCAAAGAAAGTCTTTTTTATTCTAAAAGTTTTTCTTTCTGTCAAATAGGATTTGATTTTAGGAGGAACAGAAACGACTGCTGCCATCATGGAATGGGCCATGACTGAGCTCATCAGACATCCCGAGGTCATGCGGAAGGTTCAACAAGAACTGAGAAAATCACTTAATGGAAAGAGAAAGATAGAAGAGCAAGACATCAGCAATCTTCCCTATCTGAAAATGATAATCAAAGAAACGCTCAGATTGATACCTCCAAGGCCTTCTCTAGTGTCGAGACATTCCAGCGAGACGATCGAGCTTGGAGGATACACAATACCTGCTGGAAGCAGAGTTATAATCGATGCATGGGGGATCATGAGAGACCAAACTTGTTGGGAAGATGCCGAGAGCTTTAAGCCGGAGAGGTTTGAGGGTGTTGATATGGGGATTAGAGATTCGTTCATTCCCATTGTGGAGGGAAATATACGTCGAGTCACGTAGCTTTACGGCGGACTCCACCGCATGACGCTGGCTCAATTAACTAAAAAAAAATGACGCCGTAGACGAAACGCGCTTTTTTTTTCGCGCGGTTTATCGCCTCCCGACCAAACTGGGAATGAGTATATGCGAGAAATTAAAATATCTTCATTTAGGCGACCAGATTTTTTTATTTGCTGAGCCGAGCATTACGAAAGAGCTATGAAGAAGGAGAATGAATCTGGAAATGGAGGCGTTGAGGAAATAACTGATGATGTCGTAAATAAAAATGGATCGGTAATCTTTTTAAGGAGTTGTAATCCTTCGCTCAGATTCATATTTATTTTCATGATTTTTTGTAAAGGAGAAAACATATTCAATGTAATCTTCGTGAGGTTGATTAATTTTGTAGTGCTTATTTACATATGTACTCTCAGAAGTGTCTTTCGAGTATACGATTTTTTTTCCAGCTTTCACTTTCGTACTGGTTGTTCGGGATCATGGTAACTAAATCCCAATCAAGCAATGATGTGGTCTAGGATTTTAGGATTGCACCTTCAGACCTCTATACTCTCCTGCATTCTATACCTCGTACCTCAGACCTCTATACAGACACCCTATACCTTCTGTACCTCTATACCTCTATACCTCTGCATCTTTGTACTCGTTTGTACTTTGTATCCAGCACTCAGACCGACCGGCCATATCGTTTCTATACCTCTATACCCGCTGCTATACCTTCTGTATCTCTGTACTCTCACTGTACTTCTCTATCTCGCTCAGACTCTCAGACCACCGCTATACCTTCTATACCTATATCTCACACCGCTATACATCTGTACTCAGACTCTCCTGCATTCTCCCTAATTTACTACCAACGTTTTTTGGGTATTTTTTGTGTCTATACTGGACAAACTGAATTCTATGCTTTCTCTCAGATTGCATCCAGACTCTATTATCGTGGAACTGCTTGGACTCTATGTTTTCGCAGATGAATGTGGTGAATGAGCAATGCGATGATGAAGTTGTTTTATCTAATGACCCAAATTTGTATTCAGTATGCGTATAATGAAACCGCTTATGCACTATAATGATTATGCACATCAAACCGGCTTCGAAAAAAGACCATACAAGTTATTGGCCAAACTCTAAGAAATTGAAATCGAGAGATTTTCTGTGTGCGAAAGCAGGTCTGAAAAAACAGGTCAATCTAAACCATATAACAAAATTCAAGAAAACTGACACGAGGAGTGGTTGTCCCGATGATTCGATTCGGTGGATTTGAGGGGAATTGGTCGTTAAAAATATATAGAGAGCCATAATCATTCACCGGCAAAGATCGGTGATCCAGATCTTCTACGATGACAAGCATCGATGAGAAGGCATCGCTTTGAAGACGATGACGAGGCCGGCATTAAGGTAATCGACGCTGCTCATTCTGAGGAAGTTGGTGGGGTAGAGAATATTGGATTCACCAAAAGAGATGCTTTCAATTTCATCCAGAAAGAGCGAAGATCACGGATTGCAAGCGGTGATAGCAACGAATTAATACAGCTGTTCAAGGAAAGACAAGCGGAGATGTTTGCATGGGATGTTGTTGAGCGCGATTGCTTGGTGAGTTTTTTTTGGAGCAATGGTATGTCTAGGTTGAATTTGATTGTTTTGGGGATGTGATAATTTTGATACTAGCTATCGGCTCAATAAATATAATCTTGTTCGCGTTCCACTCGTTGGAGTGAATCATCATTGGCAAAACGCCTTATTCGAGTAGCTTTTGTCTAAGAGACCATCGAGTCATTCACATGGTTATTCGACATTTCTTCGGTTGATGGGTGGAAGGCATCCTATAACGATATTTACTGATCAAGATCAGGCTATGGCGAGAGCCATCGAGAATGTACTACCGCGGCCATAGGTGCCAATGGCATATCTCAAAGAAAGCCCCCTCCAAGGTCCATTGCTTTAGTAGTAACAAGAGAGTTCAAGGGCTATTCTATGCATGCATGAGCAAATGTGACATGAGGATGAGTTTGAGGATGCTTGTCCGCCATGCTATGAGGGCAATCTGTATGATCATGCTTGGCTATCTCAACTTTACAAAATTAGTAAATGGTCCACCGTGATTCAACAAAGATAGATTTTGTATTTCATTGTCCACTCAGAAGTGAGGCCACAAATGGTGTCATGGTATTTCAAGCCAACAAGTTCCCCAGATTGTTTCTTGGGATTGGAGAAGGTGATGGAAACATGGCTAAAATGAACATGATGAAGACTTCAAGTGTATCCAACAAGAATTGTTCTGTTAAGAGTAGTCCAATTCTTAAACAAGCTTTGTTTTATAATGAGGAAGCTTTACTCTATGTTCAAGAAGAATTTCGCATGGAGTTGGGGATTATCCGTTATCCGATGATGATAGGCCCATGGAGTACTTGGTGAGGAACTTAGAGAAGAAGAATGCATCCAAAACCCGGATTGTCCACTATGATGTGTACTATGGATATTTCAGTTGCCGAAATTTGAAATGATGGGCATACTTTGTGCACACAGACAGTTCTTAGCCATAATGATGTAGCGATTCCTGGATAAGTACCTTATGCGGGTCTACCGAGCAAAGAGGGACATCTACATCGATGGTTCATATGGGTTAGTACATGGGAGAGCGAGATGGACCGGCATTGTTTTGAATCATATAAGTCGATATGCATATCAAATTAGCCCCAGCACGTGGGTAATAAGATAGCCGAGGATTACATGCTTGCATCTCTTAATTATCTCGATGAAGTGGACTCCGTAATAAGTGGGAATTCTCCACCGACAGATCGCTTAAGAAGAAGAAGGCGACCACATCATCACCGATAAGGACAACCAAGGATCCAATCAAGAGACGCCCAAAGGGTGTTTCCAAAAGGCTCAAGGCTTATTGGGAGAAATCCAAAAAATCCACAAGTACTTATGCTACTTGCCTCGATGTTGCTATTACTTATAGTTCAGTAAATTTTAATGTATTATATTTTCTTGTCTTAGAAACAAAAGTGAAGCCCGAGAGTGTCAGAACGGATGCATCACCTAGCCTCCACTCTATGCCCCGGCTTTTCGCAGTAAGCCTAGAATATTGCACATTGACGATGTAAATTATTCATCAATTACTAAGATGTTGTACTATTACTACAATATTGTTCCACGTGAATTCAATTCGACCTCACAATCAACCAACATGTCAAGGGTATACCAAGCTCATGATGGATATTATTACAAGCATTTTGATGCATGATATTATCCAAGAAGGCATTTTTAGTTTCATTTTGTATGTTTTAGTCATAATGTAAATCAGACAATTTTTTCGCAAGAATGTCCTCAATTTTTTGTTGTTTTTAAGTCTAGAACTTATTTGGTGAAGAATTGTTTACCCTATAGCATGAGGTTTACTATTTAATTGTTTTGTAGGTCTAACTGCTCATGCCTCCTTTTCTTTTAGAAATGATTTTATGGTTGCTTTGTTTTAGTAGGTCTAAATTTTTTTAATCCGCTCTTATGTACAACATTGTAATGCTTGGCATATGTTGTCGGTGTCTTCGTTTCTTCCATTGAGTTCTGTTTCAAATGCTATCATTCAAATCTAATCTTTTCGCTTTTTTTATGTGAGATTTTACATGCAATTACATTGCATGTCACAATTCTCGCATTTACATGTGCAACTCAAAAATATTAATATTTATCATTATCTTTTAAAATAAAATACATGACACGAATTTATTAGAAAAAAAATGTATTAGAAAAGAAGAATTGTAGATGTATGTAATATTTAGATAGAATTGATTTTCTCTAAAAGAATTGTATTGTTATGTTTTTTTTAAACATATTTTCTTTGAAACCGCTGAATTTATTTCTAAGATAAAACAAGCATCCAATTAGATGCATTTCATGTATTTAAGGTTATTTTTTGCCTGATTAAATTTATTTATAAAAATACTATTTACCATTTCTCTATATGGAACATATATTCAATGATTAGCACAATATTCAATATGTATTCAAGAAGTCTATCAGGAGCTCAAATGAATATAGAAGGCTCGCAATATATATAATATTCAATGATAGCAATATTAAGGCTATTAAATTTTGATTTTACATATATTATTTACTATCATCAATACGACTATTTAAAAAATAAATCTTTAATTTGCATAAAAATTGTTCATTAAATTTGCCAAAAATAAGGTACATAGCAAGAGGTACAAAGGTACGTGCGTAAGATAAGGTACAGAGGTCAGAGGTACAGCAGCAGTAGCAGAGTACATAAAAAAGACAGAGGTATGAGGTACAGAGGCAGAGGTACAGAGAGGTAAGTACAAAGGTACGTGATGTACAGAGGTGAATCTACTAAGATCGACCAAACACACCCCTCATTAGAGATTTAGTTACAATGTTCAACAACCCAGCAAAGTAAAAGTGAAACAAAACCGCAGACACAGAGTGAGGCACAGAGGTACGAGGTACAGAGGTATAGAGGCACAGAGGTGCACCGAAATCTACTAAAATTCATCGAACAAACCACCTCATTGCCTCATTGGGGATTTAGTTACAATGTTCGAACAACCGTGCAATAGAAAGTGAAACAAAACCGACAGAGTTAAGAGTACAGAGGTACAGGAAGTGAGGTACAGGGTACAAAGGTACGATCAGAGACCAAAAATCTACTAAAAATCATCAACAACCACCTCATTGCCTCATTAGGATTTAGCCATCCAAACAACCATGCTACGTAAAAGTGAAAAAAAAAGAAAGAAATAGTCTAAACTCGAAATGCAAATGAACATGCCTAAACAGATTGTCAGTACATGGAACAACGGAATTATCACTACATAAACCCAATCAAATAACAAATGCTTTTATCCCTACCTAAATAACAACTAAACTTTTATTTAATTGTTTTGAGGCCAAGCAAAAAATCGCATAAACAAAATCGCCCTAAATCTATTCATTTTTTTGTCCGCCCTTGTTCGAGCCCGTTAATTGTGGGCTTTCGATACCGCTTCCATGTATTTGCAAATGAACATGCCGCCGACACTGGGATCGACTGCAACCTCCGCTTCAACGGCCATTTTAGGGTTCTGCCAAAATAATGGCCGATATCCCCGAGCCGTGAATTTAATCTGCATGAAGATGGATAAGGTGATCCCTGTGAGAACCCGCAAGAAGAGTGCATACCATTTCGCAGAATGCCTTTATGTGTCGGTTTTGGCAATGAGTCGTAAAATGACCACACGCCAAGCTTGATATTACCAAGAAGTGTCCAGTGCTGATTATGGATAACTGGGAGTAAGAGCAGCTCAGCCCTGGATGCACTATCTGCAGTGACATGCTGGATATACATCTTGCTTTCTTTTAGCAAGCCATACTGCGCATAATTCTACAAGGATGCAGGATAACATCTATAAGACACAACAGACATACAGGAATATCAAGAATGAATTGCAGAACTAGTAATTTTGGAGGAGTAACTCACCCAATGTAAGCATGAAATGTAAAGGAATGGGACATACAATCCTGGGCACAGGGAGTACTTCTCAGCTAACAGATATGCGAACGATCGTGTGCATCCGTGATACCATGGTCCATCAAGAATCACACCGCTCGCTAAATAATAATAATATTGCTACCGCGAAAGAATCAGATCTCCCTGATTATCGACACGCCGCTTTTTAAAGCAAAGAAATGAACGTAAGTACTTAGAATGATATGAGGAAGATGCCGTGACTTACTTGTCCGAAACGAGCAACGACCGGCCTATGAGTTGGAGCATCTCGAGGCATGCCATCCCTAGATGGGAAGTCCACAACCCGCCGGCTCTACGGGTCAGAATATAATTATTTATAAATTAATTGAAAAATCTATATCCATTGTCATCTAAAGATTGAGCATCGAACTTCGCTTACCTGGGTGCTCCTCCACAACTACGATAGCCTCGATGGCTCATCAAAGGAAACTTAATGACCTAATTCGAAGGTGAAACCCACCGGTCATCTATTTAATCATATTATTCATTAAATTAACGTACACCGCCGTACCGCCGTGGGTGGATGGCGATCAATCTTAACACGAGTGCCTAGTGGTGAACGAGAGAACAGATTTCCTCTTCCTCGCCTCTTCCGACGCATCGCCCAATGAAGGGGACAGTTGTATGCTCGGGAGTCTCCCCTTCGCCACGGATCTTCTCTGCACAAGACTCCACCCAGGGCTTCCACTATAAAGGTCTCCGAGAAGATACCCTGGTCTCCTCAGTAGCCTTCCACTCACTGGGATGGGTACTCCTCAGTGAGTGGTAACTTCCATAGCAAGAACCTGTGCATGAATGTCATCCAGCCTCTCGCCACCGCCGCATGGTAGATGCCACAACTTCCTCAACTCCCTCAAACCCGCAAATAACTTATCTATCAGATCCTTCGATTGGGGGGTAGCAGAGGGCAAGCTAGACACACGCTTGGGGAATATCTAGGAGAGATATGGGAATCAAGAGCAAAGAATAGATGGACCATGACGGCCGATGTCGAAGTTCTCGCTATGGAAGTTTCATGGGATGAGAGGATGATTCAATGAGCCTCTCCTCTTCTCGATAAGTCCTCGAGTGTGAGGCGGACTGTTAAACCAAAGGTAGAGATATGACCCTAAACATATGTAAATGCATCACTACAATCAAATGAATGAACATAACTAATTTCGCACTGGCCCTCCCAAATCGTCAAGGCAACATCTCAGAACTTTATTTTAGGCCAACGCAATATACGTGGTTGTACAGATGGAAATGACGGCCTAATGTCGAGCACGCTCACCGCCTGCATCTACAACAAAAAATGTATACAAAGTTAAATTGCTCACATCAAGTAAAACTAAACTAACGGGTCGAGCATACCATAAGAAGAGGCACAAAGCCACTCATGTAGCGTGGTCAGATCTTTCTTGTAATGCCATTGAATTGAGACACTAAGAAGGCCCAAATGGCCTCAAATAATTGTACTCAAAGAAATTTTTCGATATTATCTAGTAATTAAACTAGAAGCTACTCTAGTTGTGGTATGCAAAGAACAAATTTGAAATAAGAAAACGATGTACAATCAGATAAACCGCGTCAAGAGAATATCCATGTTTCGAGCTTATTCTTATAATCTCTGAACTATCGACAATGGGGATTTCGCCATAAAACTTTCTCCCTTTGCCATCCCCAAAGATCACCTACTTCATCCGCAAGTGAAAGAAATGCACCGCCCACCCAATAAAAAAGGACCCGATGTCCCAAGAAGATAGATAGAGGTTATGGCAACCAAGTCTCAGTAATGCAATGACGAATTGGTTGTGTGAAGCCGCTTCATTTCACTTCACTAGTGAAGCGAATATTATCAAATAATGCTCGATGCCACTGCCTGATCTAGACGTTATCCTTTTGCATATTACGTAACTTCAAAATAAAGCTAAGGTAATCAATATTAAGAAAGATAATTTGCAAAGCACCTTAATATCGAGGACAGAGAGGTATGGGGTACAGGGGTACAGATTCATTTTCTCCACAGAACACATCCAAACCGGCAAAATCTCAAGAAAGTATAGAGGTACAGAGGTACAGAGCGGTTCGGTGAGTACATTTTGCAAACAAGCATCTAAATTAGCTTCCAAACAACCTCTAAACTACTTCCACAGTTAAGCAGTAAACATTGTCTCAACAATCAGACCGAGCAATCAAGAAAAAACATCCCAAAAATGTCTCTACTATCCGGAGGGTACAGAGGTACAGAGGTACAGAGGTACAGACGTACAGAGGTACAGAGGTACAGAGATACATAGGTACAGGGGTACAGATTCATTTTCTCCACAGAACACATCCAAACCGGCAAAATCTCAAGAAAGTATAGAGGTACAGAGGTACAGAGCGGTTCGGTGAGTACATTTTGCAAACAAGCATCTAAATTAGCTTCCAAATAACCTCTAAACTACTTCCACAGTTAAGCAAGAACATTGTCTCAACAATCGAAGAATCAAGAAAAACATCCCAAAAATGTCTCTACTATCGAGGGTACACAGAGTGTACAGAGGTACAGTGCTGAGGTACAGTAGGCACAGGGCAGATTCATTTTCTCCACGTAACACACCCAAACCGACAAAATCTCAAGAAGTATAGAGGTACAGAGGTACAGAGGTAGAGTGAGACAGGGAGGTATGAGGTACAGCACAGAGGCAGTGAGAGGGGCAGGGGGTACGATTCATTTTCTCCACGTACATCCAAACCGAAAATCTCAAGAAAGTATAGAGGTACAGAGGTACAGAGCGGTTCGGTGAGTACATTTTGCAAACAAGCATCTAAATTAGCTTCCAAACAACCTCTAAACTACTTCCACAGTTAAGCAGTAAACATTGTCTCAACAATCAGACCGAGCAATCAAGAAAAAACATCCCAAAAATGTCTCTACTATCCGGAGGGTACAGAGGTACAGAGGTACAGAGGTACAGCGGTACAGAGGTACAGAGGTACAGAGGTACAGAGGTACAGAGGTACAGAGGTACAGAGGTACAGATTCATTTTCTCCACAAAATACACCCAAACCGGCAAAACACAACCTCCTAGTTATTCAGAACGGTTTTATCCATAGTATGCCCTCCAAACGGGGAAAAATGGACCGAAAAAAACGCAAAATCTCAAATAGTAAAGAGGGTAATGGTCGGATTACAGGGTAAAATAACAATCAACAAAAAACAAAAAAATCGCCTCTAATATCGAGGGTACACGCATGAGGTACAGAGGTACGGGCAGAGGTAGCCATATAAAAAAAAAACGCCATAAAGAAACCTAGAAACACTTACTGATGGATTGTAATGGACAAAGACAAAGAAAACCCTAAAATCTCTCAACTTCAGCAATGCATATGGAAATACCTCGTATAACCAACCAATACCTCAATTTGAAATGCGCCCTAAGCCGCTGACCGAACGACGGGTAATAACCGACACGGAGCTCGGGAAAATCTCTTTCGAAGCCCTATACGAGTATTACTAAAGAATAAACGAGAGATATTTGGTTCCCGAGGTTTAGACGAGGTAAATCGGTCCGGGTCGGGCGATAAACCACAAAAAAAACGCCGTTCTCCTACTGCCGCCATTTTTTTGTGCGCCAGTACGCGCAAGATTGGAGTCCGACGAAAGCTCTGGACGTAATATTTCGGTGGAGGCGTATGATCAGAATAAATTTTGGCATGAAAGCATGGAGAATGTGATTGCGAATCCTATCACTTTGAGTGGGGGGGCGAAGCCCAGAAAATGGATTTGGAGGAAGCATTTGGTTTGTCTTTGATTAGAAAAAAATGATTTGTTCCTTGTTGCAACTCCATACAAATATTATAGTTAGTACCCATATATATCTTCTATTACTTGGATGAAGAGCAGTTAGTTTATACTTCTCTGGCTCCAGTGAAATAACTTTTATATGGAAATTATATAGGCAAAATTTTTAAATTAGGCTTATTCCTAATCCTAATTATCAATGAGATTATTTTTAAAATAGGCTTAGTATTAATCTTAATTAGACGTTTAGGCATGAAAATTTTTTTTTTAGTAAAATAAGTCTAGTCGTCTGTCAAACGGACGACTGACGCCGCGGGTCCAGGGGGAGCGAGAGAGAGAGAGAGAGGGGGAGGCTTTAATTTTATTAATTTTTTTAATTAATATAATTATTTAAAATATTTAAAATATATAATTTAAAAATATTTTTTATAAAATATTTAATAACTAAATATTTATATATTTAGTTATTTTTTTATTTATATATATATATTTAAATATATAATTAATTTAAAATATTTTTAATTATATATATAAATTTATAAATTTATTCAATATTTTTTTATTAATTAATATAATTATTTAAAATATATAATTTTTATTAATTTTTGTTAATATACAATATAAAAATATTTAAAATATATAAATAAATAATTTTTAATAAATAAATAAAGAAAGGAATAAATTATATAAATATTTTATAAATTATATAAATAAATTAATTATATATATATATATATATATATATATATATTTATTTAGTTATTTATATATTTAAATTATATAAATATTTTTAAGTTATATAAATAATTTAAAAATATTTAAAATATATAAATAATTAAATAATATATATTTATTTGATTTATTTTTTTAAAATATTTATTTATTTAAAATATATAATTAGCTAAATAAATAAATAAATAATTTTAAATTATATAAATATTTTGTTATTTATATATTTATAAAATATTTGGTTTTATATATATATATAATAATATATATATATATATATATTTAGTCCTTTCTTTATTTATTTATTAAAAAATTATTTATTTTTTTTTTTATATTTTATATTATTGTATTATTATTATTATATATATATATATAATATATATATATATATCATATATATAATTAAAAAATATTCTATAAAAATTATTTTTAAATTATTTATATAACTTAAAAAATTTATATAATTTAAATAGATAAATAACTAAATAAATTTATAAATATAACATATATATATACATGTATATATATATATATATATATATATATATATATATAATTATTTTATTTATATAATTTATAAAATATTTATATAATTTATTCCTTTTCTTTTTTGTTGTTAAAATTATTTATTTATATATTTTAAATATTTTAAATTATTTATATAACTTAAAACATTTGTATAATTTAAATATATAAATAACTAAATAAATTTATAAAATACATATATATATATAATTACTTTATTTATATAATTTATTTATTTATTTATTAAAATTATTTATTTATATATTTTAAATATTTTATATTATATATTAACAAAATTAATAAAAATTATATATTTTAAATAATTATATTAATTAATAAAAATATTAAATAAATTTATAAATTTATATATATAATTAAAAATATTTTTTAAATTATATTTAATTATATATATAAATAAAAAAAATTAATAACTAAATATATAAATATTTAGTTATTAAATATTTTATAAAAAATATTTTTAAATTATATATTTTAAATATTTTAAATAATTATATTAATTAAAAAAAATTAAAATCTCTCTCTCTCTCTCTCTCTCTCTCTCTCTCTCCCTGCGTGGTGGTTTCTAAAATCAAAAAAAAAAAAAAAGGCAAAATTCGTCCGTTTGACGGATGACTAGGCCTATTTTTCTCAAAAAATTTTTTTCATGCCTAAACGTCTAATTAAGATTAACACTAAGCATATTTTAAAAATAATCACATTATCAATTTAGGCACAAAAAAAATCAATAAAATAAATAGTCATCGTACTATCTTAAGCCAACATGGATCACCATGTTGGCGTAACCAGGCTTCCCAACCAGGTGTTGCAATTTAAATTTTTTTAAATAAAATATGGTGGTCGCTATCATATTTTGCGCGTCTCGGAGTCATACGGTGTCAGAATTGAAGCGAAATTTATATCGTTGGAATAATAACAAAATTTTCTACAACTTTCATGTTGGTTGAAATTCTGATTGCGACGATACATGTGATTTTGCATGTGCAAAAGCTGAAATTGGGCGGTTATTATTATTTTCGCATATCTCATCGGTGTCGAATTAAGCGAACTTTATATCATTTGAATCATAACAAAATTTTCTACAACTTTTATTTTGGTCAAAATTTACTATTACGGCCCGATACGTAGCAGATTTTGCGCATGTGAGCAAAAACTGCGGTGCCGAGCTAAAAATTCAGAGCAGCTGTCGTATTTTGCATGTATAGGAGTCATACGGTGTCATAATTGAGCGAACTTTGTACTTTTGGAATTGTGATAAAATTTCCTACAACTTTCATGTTGGTCAAAATTCTGATTACTGATACATAGTATATTATTT
Organism: Cymbidium sinense; assembly: GCA_021442155.1. NCBI lineage: Eukaryota > Viridiplantae > Streptophyta > Magnoliopsida > Asparagales > Orchidaceae > Cymbidium > Cymbidium sinense. The sequence goes on from CM038222.1 coordinate 53,319,934, forward strand.
TGCAAATCGCCTAAAAGCTTACCGCTGAAAATTCAGAGTCTGCATTTTGCCGTATAAGAGTCATCTGGTCGAATTGAGCGAACTTTGTATCGTTGGAATGTTGACAAAATTTTCTACAACTTTCATGTTGGTCAAAATTGAGGATTGATGCGCAACAGATTTTGAGAAATGAACAATGATAAGAAGCCAACTCAAACTAAGTTTAGAACACAAACTAAAAAACATACATCATTGTACAACTTGAGTGCTAGTTCTAAACAGATAAAGCAGTATAAATATAGCAGGACAAAAAAGATATTAATTTTTATAAATGAAGGTAACGAAAGAAATAAAATAGTTCTAGATTATGCCTGCAAGACAGAATACAAAAAGATAGGTACAGATATAACAAAATGTAATCCTGTATGGACAAAAGATAATAGCATAGAAGACTATCTCGACAATATGCGCAATGCGTCTGCCTCTTGGGTGTAATGGGCTTGTGGTCATGGGCGGTCGTAGATGATGTTCCAGATCTTTGGTCCTCCTCTTGACCGGAGGGTTTTTCGCAACCAGGGTGTGTAGCACTAGGTATCGGCGAGAAACCATGATCTGACATCTGGGGTGTCATATGGAATGATAGAGGCCCATATGCATGAGGGACTGATTGCTACCACGGGTACATCTATGACCACATAGCTTCCTGGTATGAATACTGTGGTGGCTGTGTGTATGTATATGTAGATGGTCCGACCACTGGTGGAGATGATGGACCAATATCCATCACAGGCCCATCCGGTTGCTCTGATGATGAAGTACCTGGAATGCTAGTGTCTCTGTACCAGCTTTTAGAAATATGCATGTTACGGTAGCTCCACCTGACCTCCTCGTTGACTGGTGAAAATCACTCATCCCTCCCAAAATAGTTCAAGAAAATGTTCTCAGTATTCAATATGTGCTCACGCTTCGTTGACAGAACTCTAATTATGATGAAATTATTAAAAAAAAATATTATCGAGGTGATGAAATGCGGGCTTACCATGAGTCGGTCTCCAGGAGCTCGAGGGTAATAAGTGTCGGGGGGTATTGTAGGTGCCTTCGCATATATAGTAAAGTCTAAGATTGATATCATCTCATGTATCGATTAATGGCTGAGCCCCCACCCTGCTGGGAAGAGTCTACCACCACAACTAAATCACGTCTGCTCTCCCACTACGCAATATATGTCTGGTGATAATCGACCCAGTCCACATCGGCTTTCCCTCGACCATCCACTCGCACGAAAGCAAAATCTAATGGTGCAACCTCAGTCATAGGTGGAAGGCCAAACTGCCTGAGCACACGATCAGATAGGTGCCACTCAACTCATTTTCAGCTAATCATGGGTACTCTAGCCAGCCATATGTCATCCCCACGTAAGCATATCTCTGCGACACGTGGATGGATCTGAACTCCGTATGGCTCCCAGATCACCTATGTTGTTTGAAATGAATATTAGCTACGCTATCTACATACAATAATGGGACAAAAAAAAAAACAATGCAATATACCTGACTCTGTAGTAGGCCATCTAGCTCGTCTCTGTAAACTCTGATATGGGCTGGCGTCATCTCTCAGACATACCCTTCATTCCAGCGATAACCTACACTCAGCCCATCTATGTTTGTCGGGTATGGAATATGCAACGTTGGTCTGCCAACATGAACATGCTCCCACCCATACACGCAATAGCGTAGACAACCGACCATATTAGGTGCGCGACGTTGCCTCATGGAGCTCTCTGTACAAATGAGCAAGCACAGCTGATCCAAATGAGAACTCCCTAAATGTGTCAAGATCCTCCAGTAGGGGCAGATACTGCAGGTGAATCTCTGAAGAAGATGTGTCTGGCAAAAGGAAATAGCCAATAGCAAATAGTATGTAAGCTCTGACATGCATACTAAACTGAAGCTCCGGTAAATCTAAGTAAGAATCCACATGCCGTCCAGCGACCAGTAAAGGCAAACAAGTGCGTAAACGCCCCATTCGAACTCCCGTGATATGAGGGGTCGGATCATGGTAGGCGTGTCTCGGATGTGCTCCTATCAATTCATCACGCGTCACCGCCATGATGCCCGATGCCCCCCCACAACATTTCGCCCAATAATAGGCGGGCCATCTATCTGAACACCCAGGATCATAGCAACACCCTGCAATGTGATCGTCATCTCCCCAATAGACAAATGACATGAATTTTTATGCGAAGATCAACATTCCACAAATGTTGTGAGAAGGTGGTGATCTAACCAAATGTACTGCATCTGAGACACACAATCCAATCCAGCTGCTCGTAAAGCGGTCATTAATCTAAGACAGTTTACTGGCCAATCTTTGAACATAAGTACATGAGATGCAGCATCCAGAACAGAAACCTACATAGTATGGAATTACAGTTTAGTGGAAAAAACTATAAGGACAATCCATATACACAGTTTGACTTAAAAAATTTACTAAATCAGGATGTGCTGCTCTGTGCCGACCACGTAGCGTAGCTATATTAGGGTGAACTTCAGCCGGCGGAGGGCCGTAGTCCACTACAGTCTTCTCTGCACGTCTTTGCCTCCTGCGTGCAGGGCGAGCACCTTCTTCGATAGACATCCTACCTACAACAAAGGCAAAATAATTGAATTCAACATGTTATATATAAATATATAATGTATAAAAGAGATATAGTAGAGGAGAAGCTTATACAACATCTAAATCTTTCAATCTATCAACTTTCATTCTCAAGGTCCAATCTAGAGACAAACCAACTGAAGAGAAAGGCAAGTCTTGTTTTCTAATCACAACTTAGGAGACAACAGTTAACTATTCATAAGAGAATATTTTGAACTATTATGTAAGTATCTGAAAGTATCAAAGAACATAAAACATGTAGATACTTACTCAAAATTCATAGATTCAAAAAGCACCAATTCAAACAAGACTAATTTTCTTTTGATGTAAACCAAAAATATGAGAAATCAACTCCAATGATAACTTCATAATCATCCAAATTAGAAAAAATCAGCAAGTGTTTGAAAGCCAGCAAAGCGCCACAATTCAATTGGAATTCATGCTGCTCACTTATTAAAGATTTGATTAAAATCAATCATACTCGTAAAATCATTCACAAGTAATGTAGATGAAAGAAAAGCATAAAAAAATCATGCTTCACACTTTGAGAAGAAATAAGTATTCTCAACACAAGAGGATGTGTTTACATTGCACTTGAAGGAATCAACATCTAATCATGAGCAGAATAAAAAGTATCTTTAAACCAAAAACTTTTTACATATATACATCACATATCTTATACATAAGATAATGATCACATACAATAATCATGACAGGCACATCAACAAAAAAATTGCAAAAGACAGTTTAAGAGGAGAATAAGAATAGTGAAACAACAGAATTTACAAATAAAACACAGTTAAATACAATTATAAGACAAAACAGAGCCATTTATTTACATTTGGCCACAACCAAAACTCCGCAAGTGGGAACAGTTTTAACAACTATTCAGGAAAAATGTATATAATACCTATTATGGGTTAACTTTCTCAAACTGAAAAACATACAAATCTAGCCAAATAACACAAGAAAATAAGCAAATCATACAACACAAAGCAATATATAACGAGATCTATCACAAATTAAGCATTTAGGAAAAAATGACCTTAATCGACGGACGAATGAAGAAATAAGTGGTCTCCGGCGGTGGCGCACTCCTTGGCCGGCGGCGACCTCCCCTTGACCGGCGGTGTGCTTCGGCGATGGAACGGACGAGCCGAGCTTGCGGGAGGAAAAAAATGCAATCTGCGAGTCTCCCCTTCACGGGTTTTCGCCCGAAATAAGGATGAGCGTCGTCGTTCAGCGGACGGCGGCTGGCGTTGCGTTGTCCGTCGGCGCCCATTTAATTCACAAGCCGATCATCGTTGACGGGGCGGCGTCTGCGTTGGCGCCGTCGTCAGATGGACCTATTTTCTTGGTTTTTTTTTTATGTGCCTAAATTGATAATTAGGATTAAGATTAAGCCTAATTTAAAAATTTTGCCAACTATATAGCATGGCTAGAAGCATTGTAATAAAGTGCTTTCATGTCTCGTATTTATGTACATGCAAATAAGTTATTAAATAAACATGCATGCTATTATCTTGGTTATAAGTTAATTTAGATTTTGTACTTAAATATAACAAGTTTGCATTACATTGCTTGTTAATTCTCATGATTAACTGCACTCATTGATCTATATTATCTGGATAATTTTGAATTTTTTAGTGTTTTGTATGGACCTACAACCTACTCAAGGAAGAGTAATTAATGGCAATTCGTATAGAAGGCATTTTACCCTCAAGAACAAGCCTCTAACGTTTGTTCTATTAGCTGTGTGATAGTGTAGTTTAACCTATACTACATAATGGGATCCCAATGTAAGATCTACAAGCTTTATGAGTTTCAGACTAAGATTTAGTTTAAAAAAAAAATTTTGATGGCACATAGTAACTGATTATATGCTACTAGAAAATTTATGTGATCATTAAAAAAAAAAACTTTAAACCAATGAATTATATTAGGAATTGATTTTGAAATCATCAAAATTTCATTTCCAATCAATTTATAGTTGTGATAATATTATTTGGTGACACTATCCTAATAATATGAAAACCCTTGAATCTAAATTAAAATGAGCTTAAATTGAGTGCTCTTAAGTATAATTGGATGCATCTTAAGAGTAATTGATGGGTCAACTATTCTCTAAATTTTACGTGTTTATAGTTGAGAAGCATTGGATTTCATTAAGGCATAAAAAGGTCTTCTAAACATAAAATAATTTAGAGGGCTTATTCAGAAAGGAGCATTCAAGATTTTCTTAAAAAATTATTATGGTGCTTAGTCCAAAAAGTTTTAAGTAGTCCATGTTCGCACATATTTGAATAGAACACTTGGTGGAGATAATTCTTAGACTTAAAAATTTTAAGGCTCAATCGCCTTTATAATTTTGCCTTTAGAGACTTATCCTCTATTTTCCTCGTAGTATAGTTCAGTCAATCCGTCAATTATGATGAGAATCAAAATGAAGCCCTTGCAACACTTGACTTTTGCTGCAACTTTTAGCTATAACTATTTAGTTTTATGTTTCCAATTAAAAGTGTACATATGACAAGTAGCTATCAAGATCATAAGTCTTGAAAGTGATAGTCAACTAGATTAACTTCAAGAGCTAGCCCAATCCCATTAGCATACAATCGCCCCTCTACTCAACAAGGGGAAGACATTGCCAAGGGAATTTCCCAATTTCAAAACAGTTCATGAGTTTCTCAATTTCAATGACCCTAGAAATCGCGCTTAGAAGCTAATCCAAGGGGTTAGGTAATGTGCACACCTTCATTGAGCTTCATCAGAATAATTAAAGTATCATGAATACATTTATTTATTTTAATTATTGGTCGAGAAAGCGTTTTAAATATGAGAAGAAAAAAAAAATGGTCGGTACATAGCTTTAGATGGAAAGAGATTCGGCCTAATCCACCGTCCAAATCCTTTCCGAAATTTTGAGGTAAGATTTTGAATATATAATTTGTGTATATAATATATAATATGTGCATACAATCTAGATTATGTATATATGCTATATACTTGCCACCATGTGGCAACCATCATTGTAGTTTGATCGTAAAATTACATCCGAACTACTCACATTTATTTTCTTAATAATTTGATCATATCATGCATAAATACATGAGCTCTATGGCTAAAAAAGAAATGATACAAATGATAATTTTATAAATAGATAAATTTAAAGTGCTATACATGTAATATAAAAGAATCTAATATTTAGAGATCAACCAAAAGAAGCCTCGAGACCCCACACCCAATTTATCTTCCATAATCACACATTCTCTTCACTGAAACCCACTTATCAACCGCTTGTAAGTTGCCATATCTGGCTTGAGCCCTAATTTCAGCATCTCATCATGGAGATTCATTGCCTTCCTCAGCTCTTTTTCATGACAAAGCGCACTGATCATAATCACAAAGCTAAGACTACTCAACACATTCTTCTTCCTCATACTGTCAAAAACTCCGATGGTTTCCATGGCCCTTCCATCCACAACAAGAGCTTCCAACAGTACATTGTAAGAATCCACATCTAAGAATCCGCCCAATCCTTTCATCTTCTCATGCAGACCGATCGCCAAATCTAAAAATTCATTGTTGCAGAAGTGCTTCATCAGCAAGCAACAGCAAGAACTATCCACCATTGTACATTTATCCAAAGCCAAATCCAGCAGTTCAGTAGCCTCCTTCCACCTTCCCCTGCTGCAATTTTTGGCTATATAGATCGATAAATCGGAAGCTTTGGGCGAGAAACCATTTTTCATGAGGTTCTTTATCACTGCATCGACTTCCACCATTGGCTCTCCACTACAAATGCCACTCACAAGCACATCAAGAGTTCCTGGATCTGTAGAAATTCTCTTTCGCGACATTACATCAAACACCTCCATGGCTTCATTTTTTCTGCCATTTCGAGCCAATGCACTTAGCAGGCACGCATAGGAAGTACTCTCCAGATCAAGGTTCCAACTCCGGGACTTCTCAAAGAACAACACAGCCGCAGAAGTCTTCCCCAGGTCACAAAGACTCCGGATTATCCTATCAAAATCTATGGTTGGAGCCATGGGCAGCAAATCCCTGACAATCATTTCTTTCATGATGATACCAGCGATCTTAGCATTCCCAGATCTGCAACTTTCTTCGAGAATAGAGCTCAAAGTACTCAATCTCAACCTCAAATCCCTCTTTTCCATTCCATTCAACATCTGGATCGCCGCCCTGAAGTCTCTTCTTTTAGCATAGCTATCCACAACCAAATCATAACTTGATAACAGGCAGGAAAAACCTGAATTTAGTAGCATTTCAGCCCTTTGAACTTTACCTTCCTGACAGAGAAGCCGCACCACGACCGGCCAGCTTTTACTATCCATCTCGGCACCAATACGCAGCGCAGCCGCACAAACCAACCATGCCGTTCGGCTTTTGCCATTCGAGCAGAGCATATTAAGCAAGGCATTCAAGCTTTGACTACTCGGGACGAGCCCAAATTCCCTCATTCTCTTGAAAGTTTCCATGGCATTCCAAGAAGGCAATTTTTGACAGTTCAGAACAAAGCTGAGAGCTTTGGAATGAAAAGAGGACGAGGAGCGAAAAGAGAGTCCAAAATGGTAGAGCAGGATGGGTGCCAATGCAGCGGAGAAAAGGTAGGCAGCCGGGGAAAGATGGCCAGTGGTGAGGATGGAGAAGATGGTGGCAGGTCGAGGAGGTGGGGAGAAGGAAAATGAGAGTTTAAAGAAAAAGCAGAGAGATGTCAGGGATTGGCAGGTTAGATGCAGCAGGTAGGTAGGAAGGAAGGAAGGAAGGAGGAGACTTTGGAGCAGATGAGAGAGAGGGTTGTTGTGGTAAGGACGGAGAGATTGGAGGCGAGTGCGATGACCGAGAACAATGCAGGAGTTGGAAATGGGCATGCGGAGAGGGAAGCAAATATGTGATTTTTCCGGCAATTGGAGGACCAGACGAGGGGCTGACCACCCAACTTACATTTGCTTACATATATCTGATATTTATGTCATGATTTTTAAAATACCACTGATATTGATGAAAAATATCAAAGTACATCAGAGTTAAATCTATAATAATAAGAAAATTTTATTTTAAAAAATATAATTAATATATATTATTAATAATTTATAATTTATTTAGTTTGTATTTGTTATATAATACTTTTTTCTTTCAAAAAAGAATATACAAATTTATCATTATATAAATTAGATTATATGCAATATAATAAGAATGCTAGAATTCTTAAAATTTATTATATCTTATAATATTTACCATGCCTTCCAACACTTAGTGTGCAAATTAACTTCCAATGTTGTGAAATCTTGCCCTAATATCATGTGATGGTTAAAACCATTATAAATATTAATCTCGAAATCTCTTGTAGTCATTATGAAGTATACATATTATACTTAAATTTCTCAATATAGTGAACATTTCTTTTAGCTCTATCGATTATGGAGGAACGTTCTTTGACAAAATTAGTATAAATCTTTATGTTCATCATAGCTTGAGATGTTACTACTTTATTGCTATCATGAAGTTGCTTGAATATAGCCTTTTTTTAGACTCGTTAAAATAGACCCACAAAAATCCAAGACTTTTCAATTGGAGTTATATAAGGAACCATTGACCCTATCATCACAACGACATATGTAAGAATGTTTCACCTCCATATCTTATTTCTGAAATAACTAAGGATTATTTTTTGGCACCACATCAAAAAATATTGTGAGAAGATGGTTCAATTCTCTTCCCCCCTTAAACATCATATCATTCAAGAATTTCTCATACCCACTATTGGATAGTTCTCAGCATCAAAAGAACTTTGAAGAGCATCCAAACTCTCTTCTGTATTGAACATGAGAGCAAACTTGAGAAAATGTATCATGTGGTTTAATAAGACATTCCAAAAAGTTATTAATAATGACAAATTTGGTGAATAAAGTCTTTATTTTTGGGTATGATTATGCGCCAACAACTTCAAATTTTTTGTTATTAATTATTTTGTAGACAACATGGAGGGTCTTCTAAAACCACCAAATAGTAAATGTAAGAGCTAGGCACTATTTTATCACTTCTTCTCATTAGAAGAGAAAAAAACACGAAGCATAACAAATTTTTTTTTCCTAACCCAAGAAAATAATGACAAAAGAAACTTATTAAATTGGGAAAATTAGTTTAAAAGGGAACAATTTATAAGTCAACTTATATTACCTCAATAAAATATTTTAAAGACAATATGCTTCCATTGAAGGGACCACTTGCCCAAATCATAGATGCAATTGAAAACAAAGAATATTTTAAATGCTCCACACTTATGAATAAGCAAGTAGAGGGTCATGATAAAACTTAAGCCTTGGCATTGAGAATTGTAGATGGCAAAAGGCTTTGTGTGTAAGCATTATTAAAAAGATGCACTTTGAAAATAACTTATTGGTAAACATACCAAGTAGCAACCTCAAGATTACTAGTTGTTTGATCTTTAAGAGAGGTCCAAATAGTTCGAAATGACTTATACAGTATAAAGTTCACTCTTCTTCTTTTCACCTTTTGAGACAACAAATGACAAAACTACAAGATCATATATGATGACACAATTATAATGTTCGTTGTCATTATTCATTATGAGAGTCTACGGATCATCATTGAACTATGAAGATCTTTTTTCTCAACTTGCCCAGGGAGGGAAGGTTTGCTGATTTTAGGTTTAAGTCCGACAAGGAGTAGTGACTGAATGGAAGGATAGGAGCGGTATCGGCTCATCGAGAGTGGAATGGATGAGTACATGTGCGTAATAAGTCGAGAGAGAGAGAGAGAGAGAGAGAGAGAGAGAGAGAAGGCAGTTTTGGCTTGACTTAGGTGGGATAAGGCTTAATTAAATGAGATGGTATGGGGAAGGTGATATGGCGGCTCTTTATTGGCTGAATGAGAGGTTAAGGTATGGGGATGGGTGGCTGAGAATTCCGAAGAGTCGACTCGATATAATTAAGGGATAATTAAATAAATTTATTTTGAAATATATGTTAATTTTGATAAAATTTTAACCTCAGCAACTTTATTAAAATTGAATATCTATTCAAGGTAATTTCTACATTCCGAATGTAATGGCGTAGTACGTTTAGCGATCGGAGGTCGTTTGATTTAAGTCGGCGTCGAATCAGATCAGTTTTAGTTAAATAATGCACATTATCGCTTCCGACCGCTGAACGTTTGCGTAGACTCGTCCAAATCGATCGTAAATAGTCTCATTTGATAGATTTCAACTTTTTGAAGCTAACAACATAATCAATTTCAAGAACGAAGATCATTTAGACATTATTGCAGCCTCCCAACTCTGATATACGCATAACCACTTTGATAGCTCAACCTCTTCATTATTCAACTATCAAATTATGCAGGATGTATATTTTGATCAATTTCGATGTTCTGAACGCGATGATGAAGTTCGTTCATCGATCGGAGATCATTTGAACTAATTTTGGCGACGTCCAGTATATTTTAGCTTTGATTTGTGTGATATCGCATCCCATGCCCATTGAATTTGTCTTGTAGACTTGACTCCACTTATGTGGCATACATGGAGGTCAACATACATGTGCATGAAATAGGTGCTGCTCCTAATCATCCTTCTCCCTAAGTAGCTTGGCTATATCATGACGTACAATTTGGCCATGTTTTTGAGTTCATTATCGTACTGATTTCAGATATTTCTTGATAATGATTGAAGAGTGGAATTACTTTTCTGAGTGGAATTACTTTTCTGAGTGGAATTGACTTCAAAGCTGCATTAGTGAAATCAGATGCTATGAAAATATGGAGATTTTTAATATAAATTTTTGGAGTAATGATGTTATATTAGCAATTTTTTGGGACTCAACCGATTGCCTTTGTCCTTGAGCATTTTCCTGATGCTAAACTTCCTGATGCAATTCCTCTTTTGATTATCTTATGTTATGACATGGAATTACTGCTTGAATGGTGATGTCAGCATCCATAGATGGAGTCCTCTAAATATTCTTGATATAGCTGACTTTGCTAAGCTCGGTTTGCTTTTTTGATCTGTGTAATCTTTCAGTTAATTGCTATTTTTGTCTATTAGTAATTTGCAATATGTTTCAGCTTTACCAATTTATCTTTTGGAGCTCTCACTTTTTGATTTATGGCTTCTTAAAGTCCCGTTTATAGTTGATGTAATTTTATTTTATGTTTTATCCTTATGTATTATAATTAGATTGATAAAATGAAATTCAGGAATCTCTATTCTCATATATATATATATATATATATATATATATATATATATATATATATATATATATATATAATGATTCAAAGTTGCTGATTCATCCACTTTTGATAGCTACCTAGAACAGATCGTTGTGTCTTAAGGCTGAAAGGATTGATTTGATCTATAGATTAACTTGATTGGGCATTCCATTTCTACTAGAACTATGCTAAGTGTTAACTTCGTAGTTAGCACTACCTCATATTTTATGATTCGGTCGTAGGTGAGTTGATTATTTAAAGATATAAATCATCTTTTGTTAAGAAGTCAATGAGCTCATTCATTATGATGTGACAAGAATTTTTATACCACTATTTTGAAGTTTTACAAAATATTTTTCACTAATATTTATCAATAGCAACATATCAAGAAAATAAATACACTTTTGAAGATGATTTTTTTATATTGCTCAATTGAATGAGTAGTACTTGCATATTTAATGCTCAACAACAACAACAACAACAACAACAACAACAACAACAACAAGCCTTAATCCCACTAGGTGGGGTACTATGAATCCCATTGTGTCCTATTATGTGTTAAATTCTCATTTAATTCAAGTATACTAAGATTATTTTTTATACATCTTAATCAAGTCTTTTTAGGTCTACCTCTACCTTTCTTAACATAAGGCAAATCTAATGCATCTACTCTCCTAATCGGTTCGGACGGCTTAATGTGGCCAAACCATCTAAGACTCTCCCTAATCTTATCTACCACTAGAGCTACTCCAACTTTTTCCCAACATACTCATTTTGCATTCTATCTCTAAGGGTAAAGCCACTCATCCACTAAGCATCCTCATCTCGTAACACTTAACTTAGTCTTATGTTTTCTTTATTGGCCAACATTCGCACCATAAGTTAATCGGATCTTACCACCATCTTATAAAATTTTTCCTTAAGTTTAAGTGGAACTTTTCTATCACATAATAGGCCGGATGCATTCCCCACTTCACTCCAACTTGAATTCTACTAATAACATCTCCATCTATTTCACCATCATTTTGAACAATAGAGCCTAAATATCTAAACTCACTCTTATTAATGACTTGATCACCTAAAGTCACAACACTACCACTAAAACTTCTACAACTAAAATTACACTCCATATATTCGCTTTTAGATCTACTTAAATGAAAACCTTTAGACTCTAAAGTTGACCTCCATAATTCAAGTTTACGTTGGACTCTCTCTAGTCTTATCAATAAGAAGAATTTCATCAGCAAAAAGCATACACCAAGGTACATCTTCTTGTAAACGCCTCGTAAGAACATCCATAACTAAAGTAAAAAGATAAGGGCTTAATGTTGATCCTTGATGTAATCCAAGAAATAGGAAAATATTTTGTCAATCCTCCTTGTGTTTGGACACAAAATGACTCTAGTATACATATCCTTAATGACTTGAATATAACCAATATTAACTTCTTTCTCTAGAACTCTCCAAAGAATATCTCTTGAGACTTTATCATAAGCTTTCTAAATCAATAAATATCATATGTAGATCCTTCTTATTTTCTCTATGCTTCTCCATCCTCTTAACAAATGTATAGCATCCATAGTAGATCTACGGCATGAAACCAAAGCGATTGTGAGAAACTTCGTATCACATCGTAACTATGCTCAATTACTCTCTCCCATAATTTAATGTATGGCACATTAACTTAATTCCTCTATAATTTGCACACTCTTGTGCATCACCTTTATTCTTAAATATAGAACCAACAAACTCTTTCTCCACTCATCGACATCTTTTAGTCTTTAAAATAATATTAAAAGATTTGTAAGCTAAGACATTCCTTGATCTCCTAAACATTTCCACATCTATTGGAATATTATCGATCCTCTTGCTTTTCCATATTTCATTTTCTTTAAAGCTTCACTAACTTCAGATTTACTAATACGATGATAAAAATAAAATTCTCTATTTTTATTTAGAGTATTAAGGTTCTAAAATCAATCATACTTTCAGATCCTTCATTGAAAAGTTTATTAAAATACACCATCCACCTATTTTCAATATCTTTTTCTAAGAAAAGCACTTTATTATTTTCATCCTTAATACCCCTCACTTGAACTATGTCTTTACTTCTCCTATCTCTTTGGTTGGCTAACTTATACATACATCTTTCACCTTCTTTGGTATCTAATCTATTGTATAAATCACTAAAAGCTAAATTTTTTGCTTCATATATTGCTTTCTTATAATCTCTACAGGCCATTTTATATCTTTCTCAATTCTCCGAGTTTTTACATCTAAACTAAGTTTTATAACAATGCTTCTTATTTCTTATCTTTTCTTGCACACTCTGACTCCACCACCAACTATTCTTATTAAAAGAAGCTTTTCTTTTGATTCTAGCACATCTTTAGTAACTTGCTTAATTTCACTTGATATTTTTTCCCACTAACGTTAGCTTCCTTATGAACATCCCAAACTCTAATTTCTTGTAGCTTGCTCTTAAAAATATTTTTATTTGTGTTCTTTAAGTGTCCCCATATAATACTAGGATAATAATTTAGTTTATTTTTTCTCTTACAACCTTTCATCTTAAAATCTAAAACTAATAGTCGATGTTGGGTACTTAAAATTTCACTTGGAATGACCTTACAATCTTTACAATCTAAACGATATATTTTTCTTATCAAAAAATAATCAATCTGTGTTTTACTAGATCCATTTTTATAAGTAATAATATGTTCATCTCTTTTCTTAAATAAAGTATTAGCAACTACAAAATCATAAGCTAAGATAAAATTTAATATAGTCCTACCTTCTTCATTAGTCACTCCAAATCCATAACCACCATGAATACTTTTAAAATCTTCTACACTCTACCAGCATGTCCATTTAAATCTCCCCAAATAAATACTTTTTCTTCAAGAGGTATCTTTTGTATTAATCCCTCTAATTCATTCCAAAAATTTTCTTTTGAGCTTACCTCCAAACCTACTTGAGGAGCATAGACACTTATAACATTGATCTTAGTATCAACAATAATCTTTAAAGCTATAATTCTATCTCCACATCTATTAATACTTATAACATTATCCTTCAAACTTTTATCTATAATCACACCTACACCATTTCTAGTTCGACTTTTTTACGAATACAAAGTTTAAAACCTAAACTATCAATCTCCTTGGCCTTCTCACCAACCCATTTAGTTTCTTGAACACATAAAATATTTATCTTTCTATGAACCATAATAAAAATTAATTCCATTAATTTACCTGTAAGAGTACCTATATTCCAAGATCTTAACCTACTTCTAGTTTCATGGACTAACTTCTTTGCCCATCGTCCATAATGTGGGAACCTTTGCTTATTTAACACCGCGATCTGGCGACTCTAGCTTACATCGTATTTAAGCCATACAGCGCGTCGCTTCCAGGGGACGCCCTAGCATTAACACAATGATTTAAAGGATTCATGTCATGATTATTTCAACAAATTTTACGGTACTACTACGCAACCCTCCACTTTTTGCATCCAGACTTGGGACTGGCAATGGTAGTGTTTCTAGTGTATATAGATTATTTATAGTCTTCATTGACTCAACCTATGACATCTTTTGCTCCAAAGGCATCTACTTATCATAAGTGAGACTTTGACATTAGAATAATTAATTTCAAGGATTCTAGTGTTACTTATTTTTCATGTTAGTGTATATTCATGCCAAAATTTCAAAGTACATTCTAAAAGCTTAATGATCCACTAGATGAACAAGAGATTTATAACTCTCATGGTGATATCAATGATCTTAAAGAGGCATTTGAGAGAGAACTCTTTGCTATTATGTGATGCAAGTTGATCAATATTAGCTAACAGTGCACTAATATTTTCTAAATGTAGCTTAAGAGTGGGGATAATACATGCATGATGATAATGGTATTTGCATGAATATAATCTCATATGCTCATCACCCTTGTACCCTATCTCCATCCATAGAAGATAGCATTGATAGATAAAGACCAAGCTCTCTATTTCTCAAGTTTTGCCTTATCCTCATTTAGTTGGTCATCTATGTATTATGTTGTCATGCTTATAGATGTTCCCTATATATTTCTAGTCGATAATGGCTCTATCATTTGGATGTCACTCATTTTGGATGATCCAAAACTAAACTATGTCGTTAGGTTCAAATACAAAATTATCTAATAGTCAATCTTTAAAATTAGTATTAATTCTTGTTATTATCATAATTATTCATATACATAATACATTCATGGTCTATTCATAATAATTTTATAAAGTAATTTTATACTTTGAACACTCTCTCAGAATTTTAAGAATCATTTAGAATTCAAAGAGAAGAATTTAATGCTGGTAGAAATTAATAAATCATTGATTTTTTTTAATTGTAACTCTAGGATCATATTAATAGAATTGCATGCCAACTTAGTAATCATTGAGATGAGATTTTTTTAAATATTTGTCATTTAAATTCACTAAAATTTTAGTATCTAAACAAAGTTCAAAAGATTTTTCAAATCAATAAAAAAAGTTTTTGTTTCCTATGCGTAGAGATACTTCTTAGCTAGGCTTTGTATAATTTTATTTTAAAAATTCATTCATTCAAAAGACTTGGTAACAAATAACCTTTTGTTACCTATATATTTTGAGGCACATGAAAGAAACTATTCACATTTATAAGAACTTAAAAAAGCATTACCTTTATAATATCACCTATTTTAAAAAGGAAGTTAATACTTTGGAAGTAAATAAGTGCACTTGATAAACAATTTAATATTTGTTCATATAATTCTCATTTATATTTGTTTATTTTCATAGCTAAATAAATGTGAATAAAAATTTAAAAATTTATCATATAAATGAACAAATTTGAACCTTAAATTGTTTGTTCATTTATATTCGTAAACATATTAATTTGTTTAACAGGAAGCTTCATCAAAATATAATGAAATACTCATTTAATAATAGCTTTTTTATTTTATGACCTATTATAGTTAATTTATTTACTTTAATAACTATATATAGTAATAATTTTATTATAATGTAGAGTAGTTCTTCTTGAAGCATTAAGAAACAAGAGAGCGGGGAAGAATCCAAGAAGTATGGGAAAGAATCGATCCAGCTTCACAGGTGGGTGAAGGTCTTGCCATCAGTTAGAAACAGTAGCTCAACGTAATGAGGAAGACGGACCGACTAGGGTTGGATGCCTCGCCACTACCGAATATCCACAAGCCTGAAATATAATCTTGAAGAGACAGAGGGAACTTCTCTGACACATTGAGTTCTAGCGGATGTGTGAAGCGGAGGGGTTAGGTTCTCTTCTTGGTTTTTCCTTTTGGCGCCTTGGGTTAGTTCTTCCATGGGTTGAAGTACTTTTTTTTTCTATTCGTGTGTGGCCTCCGGCCTTGTGCCGGAGGTTCCCCTCCCCCCTCCCTCTTCCCATTTCTTTTTCTTTTTTGCTTTTTTTATCATGTCTTCCGACCATACTTTCTCCTCCAACTTCCCCCATCTTTCTTCCTCCAACCTTAGCTCTATTTTGGGGGCTGCTCCCATAAATCATATACGTAATGTTCCCACATTTTCTTGCAATTGGAAAGAGCTTTTGACCTTTCAAAGTGACAAGAGTAAGTCTATAGCCCTATCCTCTGTTCCTCCAATCTCTGATGAAGTATGCTTTTCTAAACCTGAACTTATGGAAGACCAAAATGACTAGGATCTTTCTTTAGTCAGTCACGCCATTGGAAAGCGCCCATTCTATGGTGCTCTTCTTGCAACTATCAATAAGAAATGGAAATTCAAAGGAGATATGGAATTGCTTACTTTGAAAGGGGACTTATTTCTGTTTAAATTTACATGTCAAGAAGACTATGACTTAGTTTAGAATCATGGAGCTTGTTTCCTTAATGAAAGACCCTTTATTTTTCAAAAATGATCTTGGGATTTCAGACCATCTAAAGAACATATCTCAGATATCCTGTTATGGATAAAATTATCGAACTTTCCCCTATGATGTTGGAATGATTCGAGGTTCTCTAAAATGGCTAGTATGGTGGGTATTCCGCTAGCTGTGGAAACTCTTACTACCTCTAAGTTTAGGATCACATTCACTGGGTTTGTGTTCAGGTAAATCCTACTTCACCATTACCAGATTCTGCTTTATTTAATTTAAATGGTCTTAAGTTTTAGCAGGAGATTATATATGACTGGAAACCTAAGGCGTGTACTAGATGTACTTCTTTCTCTCATAAAGATGCATCTTGCCCTTTAAACCCTGCTAAAAGGCTGCCCACTCGGAGTAGGAGTTGAAGCCGTTCTCCTCATCAACCCTTTAAAGCTTTTCCCCCAACCCCTCTACTGAAGTTACTACAACTTTAGATCCTGTGATTCTACCTTCCAGCCTCAACCCTTTCTCTATTCATGAAGGTCAGAATCCTACATCAAATTTAGCTATAAATGATTTGAACCAAATGCTAGCCCTTTTCCCCCTCTTTGGAGGAGACTCCAGATGCCACTAAAAATGTCTTACCTACAGACAATGCCATCCCTTCTCATTTTGAACCTTTCAACTGTACAACCTAGGGAGTTTCAACTCGATCTTTTACTGCTTCTCCAACCCGTTCCCAATCTCAAAAAGATTTGGAACATGTCACTAAAACTTTGAGCAAAGGTTCTTCTGCTAATGATGGTTTTAAAGCCTCATCGAATCAAATCGTGGGCTTTCAAGACCAATTCTAAAAAGAATGGTAAATAGCCCTTCCTCACTTCGATTTTATGATTAATCCTAGACTTGGGTGTTGGAACGTGCGCGATCTTCTTACTAATGGAAGACTGAATGACTGTAAGAGGATTATCAAGGACTCTAATCAAGATCTCCTCTGTCTTTTATAAACCAAACTCTCTTCTTCATCCTTGGTAACCTTCTTATCAATAAACTTGTCTGTTTAAGCCCGAAGATAGCTCAAATAATTTTGAATGTAGCCCAGGAGGTAGAATCTGGATTAAGTGGAACCCTAACTTGCTTTCTTTCAGGACTATCTCAAAGGGTCCTCAGTTTATACAAGGATCTATTTGCTTTACTGGTTCTTCTTCATTTTTCATGACCTTCATTTATGGCCACAATGACCCTTACGATAGACGGACT
The DNA here is from genome assembly GCA_021442155.1 of Cymbidium sinense. Lineage (NCBI taxonomy): Eukaryota > Viridiplantae > Streptophyta > Magnoliopsida > Asparagales > Orchidaceae > Cymbidium > Cymbidium sinense. The sequence continues at coordinate 53,337,962 of CM038222.1, forward strand.
CTTTGGAATTCTATTTGTGAAATTGCTACCTCTATGAGTGCCCCTTGATTTATATTAGGAGACTTCAACTGTATTATTTTTTGCAAAGAAAAATTGGGTGGCAATCCTATTCCATCTAGTAGATTGCAGGATTTCAAAGATTGCATCTATGATTGTGGCCTCTTGGATCTCCCTAGCTCAGGGCTATTCTGTACTTGGTCAAATCAGTAAACTGATCGCCCAATCTTTACAAAAATTGATAGACGCTTATGCAATCCTAATTGGATTGAATAATTCCCTTCTTCTTGTTATAGGGTGGCTGCCCCGCTTTCATCTGATCATTCTCCACTTATTCTTCATCTTAATAACATATCTTTAGCCCCCTCTAGATTTATATTTAGAAATTATTGGACCAATTATGATGATTTCCTTGAATTTATTAGTTCTACTTGGAAGACCTTCTTTCAAGGAGACCCTATATATATCCTTTCTAAGAAACTTCAACTTTCTAGAACTCTCCTTAAGAAGAAGAAATGGGCTTCATCTTCATTTAGCCATCAAATTAATACCCTTAGAAAATATCAAGAGGACATTCTTCTTAGCCTTGAAAAAGATCTTTTAATAGTAATCTTGAAGTAGGCTAAAGATATTAAATCTAGATATTCTGAGCTTATTAAAAATGAAAGCATATGGGCTATCTGGCGAGCCAAAGCGCACTGGCTTACCAATTCTGATGATGATCTTCAATTCCTGTACAACTCTATTAAAGAAAGATACAATTCTAACTATTTAAGATGTCTTCAAACTTCAAGTGGTTATATTTATGAGCCTAGCTCTATAGTTGAGAAAATCTGCAATTCTTTTTCTAACCTTTTCAACTGTAAAGGTTCTTTTGATCCTTTAAAGCATAACTTATCGATTGGCCATAATGTCTCTATAGAGCATGCCTCTATGTTGGTAGCCGACATTTCTGATCAAGAAATTACTGAAGCTTTGCACAATTTCAGGGAAATCAAATCACCGAGTCTTGATGGTTTCAATGTCAAATTCTTTACCTCTAGTTGGGAAATTACAGGGAGGCAATTCCTATTGGCAGCACATCATTTATTCAAATTTGGAAAAATGCCCAGAGTCTTTAAGCACACTTCATCACTTTAATACCAAAAATTAAACATTCAAATTCCCTCTCTAATTATAGACCAATCTCTCTATGTAATTTGTTCTATAAAGTGGTTGCTAAAGTGCTTGTAAATAGATTGGAACATGTCCTTCCTACCATCATTCATAGTGCTCAATATGCTTTTATTAAAGGGAGGGACATTTCAGACAATATCTCATTGGTTCATGAGAATGGGTTCAATTTCTCAGCTAAAAATTATCATGAATATTTCTTAGCGAAGTTTGATCTTAGAAAGGCTATCGATTTGATTAACATCATTGCTTCATAGAATGACTCAAAAAGGTTATCCTTCAAGGTTTACACGTTGGATTGATGCTTGTATAAGTGATTTTCCATTTTCTATAGTACTTAATGGAGAGATAAAAGGTTTTTTCAACTCCTCCAATGGTCTCAAGCAAGGCTGTCCTCTTTCCCCCTTTTGAAGAATAGGTTAATTTAAAGAACTTCTTACCTATTGTCACTGGTGATGGCTTTATCTCTCACTTATTATTTGCTGATGACCATTCGGTTATGGGCTTAGCTTGTTCTAGTTCTGTGCATGCTTTTAAAGGAGCTTTGGATACATTGGCTGACTATATGGGAATGGAAGTTAGTGGAGAAAAATCTATGATCTGCTTCACTAAATCCAAATTGAATCATGGTTTATTTGGGGATATGCTCAACATCAAAATTGGATCTTTTCCCTTTAAATATTTGGGTCTTCCTCTAACTTCAGGTAAGCACAAATCAAGCTATTTCAATCCTCTATTTGACAAACTTTACCTTTGGCTGGTGGGCTGGAAAAGCAAGTTATTATTTTTTGGAGGTAGATTTCAGCTTCTTCAAGCCACTATAAACAATTTCCTCTCCTATTGGCTAAGGTCGATCTCCTTTCCTAAATGTATCCTTAAAAGAATCTCATCCCTTATGGTAAATTTCTTTTATCATAATGGGGAGGCTAGAAAACTGCACTTAATTTCTTGGGTAAATACGGCTATTCCTAGGGACAAAGGCAGAATTGGGCTGCACTCTATTTCTACTCTTAACACTTTGTGAAAAGTTAAACGTATGTGGAGGATCTTGAAATTGTCATCTCCTTTGCTATGTGGTGTCACAACAAGTATATCTCTTAGTGGAATAGAAACGTTGGTCGTCTTTCTCCTTTATGGAAAAAATTAAAATCTTTTGCTTCTCTATTCTGGGGCAAAATCTCTTTGCATCCAAGTGATGGCTCCTCTGTATCTCTTTTATATTTTTCTTGGTGCAATGTCTTCTATTCATTCAAAATATTGGGGAATGAATGATTTTCCATTTTTAATGGACCATCAGATGCTACTTTAAACTCTATATTCCATAACGGATCAGTGTGTATTCTTGATGGTTTACACTCTAGATCTTCTACTTATTTTAATTATCTGTCTGTCTTTACGACAAGTCAGAATCTTGATGCTTTTCTTTGGGATACTTCCCATAAGCTAACTTTGAAGATCATCCTAAGCTCATTATTTGAGCAGATCCCTAAGGTAAATTGTGATGGTGGAATCTGGTTTAAAGGTTTTGCACTTAATCATGCTTTATTTTGTTGGATGGCCTTCCAGAAGGGTCTAAAAACTTCAGATTTATTCAATGCTAGAGGCTTGGGTAATACATATTTGTGCTTTTTATGTAATACATAGCAGTAATCACACTCTCATATTTTTTTGAATGAAATGAATCTATGAGGCTTATTCAAATGACACTACCTTGTGGTAAATTCTTATTGAGGCATGCCACTCTTCTTCAAGTGTTGAGTGATATTAGTAATCTTCATCATAAAGCTTTGGCTAGGCTTTTCTATTTAATCATTTTTGTTTCTTTACTATATGGAAAGAAAGGAACCGGAGACTCGGACTTCAAATTCTTTTAGTTGGAGAGTCGACGATCTATCATAGCTCATAAACTTAGACGATAGACATTCAAAGACCATTGGCCTGGTGACGCTTTACGCACTCTCCAATGCTGGAAACTCTCTGACAACTGAAGTTATGCGCTCTTTCTTTTTATTCATTATTTCCCTTCAGCTTCTTTGAGTGTTTTCTTCTTCCTTCATTTCTGGAGCAAGACAATGATGATCACCTCGTCAACTTTTTGATTTCAAGGCTATTGGTGAATTTTCTTTCAGCTGACAGTCATTGATGCAACCAAGGAAGTAGTTTTCCTGATCAATTTGCACACCAATGTTCCTTTGACAACCCTTTGGATGGCAATTATGTCTACCTTTGTTGGCTAATTAGTTGTTGCCTCATCCAAATCTAGATGATTATTTTTGATTCTTGATCTGAGTCCATCGTCTCCTTCTTTTGGCTTTTTGCTATTTTCGAGTTTATTATTTATGGTTTTTAATTATTTTTTTTGACTTTTCTGCTTTCATTTAGTCCCTTTGGGATTACTGTAAGCATAATTTTGTAATTTATTTACAATTGGAATGAAATTGGGCTTATGGCCTTAAATTTTTCCAAAAAAAAGAGTAGTTGTTCTTCCATGGTTGACTGGTGCAAAACTTTCACTTACTTCCATGCTCTAGAAGAAAAAGCAAAAGAAACTCGAGAGAAGTTGTTCAAACCATCATACTTATCATCATCTTAATAAAGTGTGCTATCATTTTCTTGAAGAAAGGGAAAAAAAGTTAATGGTGTTGATTTAAAAGGCCAACAGTTGAAATTTAGTTGTTAAGAACTGATGTCGCCACTTCGCTCGTCGAATTAATTTCTTCCCAAATCGTCCAGCTCGTCAATATTGAACTACATTCAAATTGAAGACGATCAATTAATTTAATTTGAAACACCGCATGCTACACTGTAGGTAATTGCCAATATCTTTTTGAATAATTGTTGTATCTTTGAAGGAAGATTGAAATAATTTACACCATTCATATCTTTGCAAGGTTCACAAAGCCATATATAGGCCCATCAAATACTTCAATTGATGTCATTGAGTTTATTAATATAGCCTCATGTTGACTATCATAAGGTAATCATTATGTAGGATTGTATGATTGATCTAATTCATATATTATTCAATATGAGTGTTTCCCTTAGGATGCCCTATATGGCTATGATTGTCATTATGCCTTCTTAAGCTACAATGAGTGTGGAATGTGACTCAAAAAGTTAAAATCATGGACTCATTTATTTTTGATAGTAGCTTGGACTTGAAGGGATGCATTCATGGATTTGTACATATAGATGGACCAATTCTTTGACTAGATCAATATATTTGAAGATTGAAAGATTAGTTTGTACGATTGGACCTAGTGGCCCACCGATCGGGGAAATCAACAAGGGCGGAGGCCACCGACTGTTTGGCGTACCTCCGTCTCTCCCTCTTGCCCGCTTGGGCTATAGCTCTGACATCAATGGCCTTCTCTCCACGGATCTGATCTCCGACTCTCCTAGGGATTACGGACCTCAAATCAAATAGTGCACCGGACTCTGAGCATTCATAGGCTCTACCAACCTGGCGAAGAACTATCCTGAGATTGGCATAGGGCTTCCTCCTCTCCCTAGCTGGTGCCTCGTAGTGTGCTGGCGATGGAGGTAGTGTTGTGATCCTCCTAACATCCTCCTTCCCATCCGAAGAGGGGTGAAATCTGCTACCACCCAAGAAAGGGGAAACCTCACATGAAGATCCCTCCTCGATAATGTGTGAGGCAACATCGATCTACCTGGCTCCTCACTCGTGATGCCGCTTGATCTTCCTATTTTTATTGCCGTGCTGAGTGCATGTGAGTAGGGTGGCGTGAGAGCTGGAACATATCTCAAAAGTAGGGGAGACTATCTCGGAAGCCATGATAGCCTTCTCCTTCAAAGTGGTGGAAACCAGTGAGGAGGTGCTATGTGCAGATAAAGATAATAATGACAATCGGGAACCACTGGAATAGACATTCTGAACTTGAACTTAAACAGACATTGTGGGAACCGCCTTCCCCTTGAGAGAATTGAATCGCAACGGGTTGAAGCGAAGGAATGGCTTTTGTCCATCCACCTCCTCTCTATGAACAGTGGTGAGGACTGGCCTCACACAAGTGATCTAGACTGCCTCAAAACTATGGCCAAAATGAATCAGATGTGTGGTGGTGGTTGTGGTGAGATTGGCATCAGATCGGCCCCTAGAAGGAAAAAATGAACATCTAAAGAACCATAATCAAGACTGAAAGGAATTGATTGAGCTGATACCTTTGCATTTATTAAAACATAGCTGAGTGAGACCCTTGCTTTTGATATTTATCTTAAAGTATTAACTTCTGATATTGACTTGGAATTTTGAACCCACACTTAATAAATTTAAGTATGCTAACTAGGGTTCGTTAGAGAGATTTTAGGATGTGAGGAGAGTATTTGTCGTAGGATTTTATTTTGCCCATGTTCAACAAATTTAGGTATGTTGAATGGGGTTCACTCCATTTTGGAGAGACTAAAGATGTATTTATTTATTTTATCCTCTATTTTAAAATTTTGATTTTGGAATATTCACTTAGAAAATTAGGGTATGCTAAGTGAGATTCAAGTGCATGTTTGAAAATATTTGGAACCATTTTTGTTTATTTGTGATGATATGTGTCATGTATTTAGTTTGTTTTGAAAATTAGGTCCCCACTTAGCAAATTTAAGTATGCTAAGTAAGGTCCAACTGTGTTTGATGTGTTTTGATTTGATTTGAAAAATGATATATTTATTTGTTAAGTAAGGCTTAAGTGTGTTTGATGAGTTCATTTTGTTTTGTTTTGAAAGATGTGAACTTCTATTTAACAAATGTGATATGTTAAATAGAGTCCAATTTGTTTTCAATTTTAAAAAATGAAACTCTCATTTGACAAATTTTGATATGTCAAATGGAGTTCAAGTGTGTTTGATTTGTTTATAATTTTGAAAAGGGAACCCTACTTAGCAAATGTGGGTATGTTAAGTAGAGCCAAATTATTTTTTTTGATTTTTGAAAAGAGGAATTCTCATTTGACAAATTTGGGTAAGTCAAATGGAATTTAAATGTGTTATGATTTTATTTTGAAAAAGAGAAATTTCATTTGACAAATATGGGTATGTCAAATGGAATTCAAATGTGTTTTGATTTTGTTTTGAAAAAGGGAACTCTACTTATCAAATGTGGGTATGTTAAGTAGAGTCTAATTTTTCTTGATTTTGAAAAGGAGAATTCTCATTTGACAAATTTGAGTGTGTCAAATGGAATTCAAATGTGTTTTCATTTTGGTATTTAGGTATTTTTTTAAACAAGGGGCATTCCACTTAAAAAATTAGAAAAAATAAACCAAATTATTGTCCTAGAATTAGATGGGGACACTTAAAGAACACAAATAAAAATATTTTTAAGAGCAAGCTACAAGAGATTAGAATTTGGGATGTTCATGAGGAAGCTAACATTATGAAAAAAATAACAAGTGAAATTAAGAAAGTTGCTAAAGATGTGCTTGGAGAATCAAAAGGAAAAGCTTCTTTTAATAAGAATAGTTGGTGGTGGAGTCAGAGTGTGTAAGAAAAGATAAAAAATAAGAAGTATTGTTATAAAACTTAGTTTAGATGTAAAAACTCGGAGAATTGGGAAAGATATAAAGTGGCTTGTAGAGATTCTAAGAAAGCAATATATGATGCAAAAAATTTAGCTTTTAGTGATTTATACAATAGATTAGATACCAAAGAAGGTGAAAGATGTATGTATAAGTTAGCCAACCAAAGAGATAGGAGAAGTAAAGACATAGTTTAAGTGAGGTGTATTAAGGATGAAAATAATAAAATGCTTTTTTTAGGAAAAGATATTGAAAATAGGTGGATGAGGTATTTTGATAAACTTTTCAATGAGGGATTTGAAAGTACGATTGATTTTTGCAACCTTAATACCCTAAACAAAAATAGAGAATTTTATTTTTATCGTCATATTAGTAAATCTGTAGTTAGTGATGCTTTAAAGAAAATGAAATATAAAAGCAGTAGGATGGGATAATATTCCAATAGAAGTGTGGAAATATTTAGGAGATCAAGGAATTTCTTGGCTTACAAGTCTTTTTAATGTCATTTTAAAGACTAAAAAGATGCCAGATGAGTGGAGAAAGAGTTTGTTGGTCCCTATATTTAAGAATAAAGGTGATGTACAAGAGTGTGCAAATTATAGAGGAATTAAGTTAATGTGCCATACATTAAAATTATGGGAGAGAGTAATTGAGCATAGGCTACGATGTGATACAGAAGTTTCTCACAATCAATTTGGTTTCATGCCAGATAGATCTACTATGGATGCTATACATTTGTTAAGGGGTTTGATGGAGAAGCATAAAGAAAGTAAGGAGGATCTACATATGATATTTATTGATTTAGAAAGCTTATGATAAAGTTTCAAAGATGTTCTTTGGAGTTCTAGAATAGAAAGGAGTTAATATTGGCTATATTCAAGTCATTAAGGATATGTATACTAGAGCTATTACTTGTGTCCAAACACAAGGAGGATTGACAAAATATTTTCCTATTTTAGTTGGATTACATTAAGGATTAGATTTAAGCCCTTATCTTTTTACTATAGTTATGAATGATCTTATTAGGCATTTACAAGAAGGTGTACCTTGGTGTATGCTTTTTGTTGATGACATTCTTCTTATTGATAAGACTAAAGAGGGAGTCCAACAGAAACTTGAATTATAGAGGTCAACTCTAGAGTTTAAAGGTTTTCATTTAAGTAGATCTAAAACTGAATATATGGAGTGTAATTTTAGTTGTAGAAGTTCTAGTGGTAGTGTTGTGACATTAAGTGAACAAGTTATTAATAAGAGTGAGCATTTCAGATATTTAGGCTCTATTGTTCAAAATGATGGTGAAATAGATGGAGATGTTATTAGTAGAATTCAAGTTGGATGGTTGAAGTGGAGGAATGCATCCTATTATGTGATAGAAAGTTCCACTTAAACTTAAGGAAAATTTTATAAGATGGTGGTAAGACCTGCAATGACTTATGGTGCGGTGTTATTTAAAGCATAAGACTAAGTTAAGTGTTACAGAGATGAGGATGCTTAGGTGGATGAGTGGCTTCACTCTTAAAGATAGAATGCAAATTGAGTATATTTGAGAAAAAATTGGAGTAGCTCCAGTGGTAGATAAGATTAGGGAGAGTCATCTTAGATGGTTTGGCCACATAAAGCGTCGGCCGTCTAATGACCCGATTAGGAGAGTAGATGCATTAGATTTGCCTTATGTTAAGAAAGCTAGAGGTAGACCTAAAAAGACTTGGTTAAGATGTATAAAAATGATCTTAGTATACTTGAATTAAATGAGAATTTATAATAATGAAGTGGCGATATCGTGGTGAAGGAATATATTTCTAAAGAATGTATACTTCATCTTCACCTATGCAGAATAAAATGAAGATAAAAATATACTTCTTTTTATATAATTTTTGACACTACATAAATCTGCAGGTATTCTTATTGAGGGTGATCAGGTACGACATTGAGGAGAGGTGTACTATCTCGAAAGGTAGAAGTCGTCACCTTACAATGGACCTAATCATCATAATAAGGACTCCTAAGGATAATGGGTCTGCATATGCACCAGAGATTCTTCCCCTTCTTTACATGAAAAAGTAAAGTCGAGTTTATTTTAAACCGGGTTCATTAAGTTCCCTATAGGGGCAAGCCCCTATAGTTAATTCCATCCTAAACATGAGGATTCCTTAGAAATACTCTCAATTAAGAAAATGATCATTATTTCCAAAGATTTCAATAGGTAGGACTATCAATCGATTAATTTATTTTTGGAAGATCAAATGGGATTGATCAAAAGAGAGAGAGAGAGAGAGAGAGAGAGAGAGAGAGAGAGAGAGTTATTATCGAAGCCAAATGGAGATAAGTAGGAGATGATCAAGATACTAAGAAGCCCAGTAAGCATCCTAAACTATCCTATGGATGGGCTTTACTTTTTTAAAATTGAGTTATCTTATTTGAGTTGAATTTTTATTTGAAGTTTAGGGCTTATAATTCCACAATACAAGGTTATAAAAATGCCTAAGAGGTGAGGATTTATGCTTATGGTCCATAGAAGGGAGAAAAAAAAAATCTGATAACCTAATTCTAGGGAGCTTTGACAAGAGCCAAAAGAAAATTTAAATCTAAGGTGAAAATGGGTATTTGGTTTGCCTCCACAAGAGAGGATGAACCACCCAACTGCTTAGACTTACAACTGCCTCGGGTGGTCGCCAACTAACTCCTCCTATGATTTTAAATTCATGTAGGCAAGTCTTATGCTTTTTGAAAGATAACTAGGCTATTATTTATTTTAGAAAGAGACTAAGTTCTTAAACTCACTTCTTCAGAGACTAGATCTTGTAAGGGCATGAAAAATGACCTAGATCTAATGAAAAACATATTACATGTTATTTTTATTTTTGGATAATCATTTGACTCAAGATTATAGGATTCATATGCCTAATGCATGAGAAATAAGATTATGGGCCAAAATCAGTGAGAATGAGAGGTGTGTTTCCACCATGGCTCTCAAAGGTCAAGCCAAGTTCTCTAGCAAAGGTGGAAACTCTTTAATCAAGAGTGTAACAATAAGCTTTTATGCATGATGTTATAAAAGAAATACTCATCCAGCTAAGGGGTTGCTAATTCTTTTATCTTGATTTTTAACTTAGGATTTAAATGAGATTATGAATTTTTTATTTTTAATTTTGAGTTGATTAATTTGGTAGAAGACCTAAGAACCTATTCATCAACCAAGCCATACATCAAGTAAGGAAGAAACTAAGAAAATATGCCATCTTAATGCACAAGTTAAACAAAACATCAAACATTTTATAAAGCTAACGCAAAAGAATTAAAGACCATTTGTGATCGGGTACCATCGCACAAACACAAAATTGGATAGCCAAACTATACCCTTATACAACCCGAATTACAAATGAAATAATTTACAATCAAGTAAGAAAATTCATGTTATGGGGGTCTTCATTTCTTCTTTTCTTCTTTCTTCCTTCTTCTTTCTTCATTCTTCTTTCTTATTTTGGTTCCTTCTTTTGATTCCTTATTTTGGATGATTAGAAGGTTGTTTCTCCAAAGGATTCACATGGTACATAAGATGTAATCGTATGACCAATGCTCATCCTAATCCCCCATAACATTCATTCCAAAATTCTAATTGCAAAAATACATAAAAGAGAAAAGTAAATCTAACTAACACCTGTAAAATAGAGATTAGCTAAACAAACAATACAAATCTCAAGCATGTATATTGGACTTAGCACCCCACACATCGGTAACCAAGTCCACCAAGCCTATTGGATTATGCTTGAAAGCGCACAACAAAAAAATTTATATTTTTTATTACAATGCCCTTAAGCACAATCCACTATGAAATTAATGGTTAGACTAAGATCTCTATCATTCATTCTACGCCATCCAACATCAAAACAAACATACATCACAAAGAAAATCAAACATCACCATGCACCCCACCTAAAGTTAGAAGTGGTGACTTAACTTAATGTGTGTGCTTTAAAAGGTTTGTGTGGTATGCTTAGCCATGAATTTAAGGTTTAAATTTTCTAAGTGTGAAGGTACTCAACTTAGATGGGTGATTTTATTTAAGTGTTTAGTTGATTTGGATGGTTTTTATTTGGTGATTTATTTTGGTTTAAGTGAATCCTAGAATTAATTACTAAGTTTTAAAGAGAGTGAAAAGAGAAGAGACTTCTCTTTCCTTCCCTATCTTAAGTAATTTCTAAAGTGGATTCATGTTTAAGTATGTTTAGTGAATATTTTATTATGTGTTTTAATTAATCCTAAGTTTAGATTTTCCCTAAACAAACCTATTAAAAAGAAAGGCATTTTTAAGATTAAGTAAAGTGAATTAATATCACAAAACACACATCACTTCATTTCTTCCCCAACATGTATAACATGCATATGAATGAATCCTAAGCATATCTATACATACAATTTGAAAGATTTAGCACACTTTATGATGAATGCAAATGTTACTTAAGAGAATTGGGATGCATGACTTAAAGGCAAAATGAGTATAACACCATTATTGTTGAGGTGCAAAATACTTAGGGATACTTAAAACCTCACAACCCAGGTTGTCTAGACTAATAGACCACTTTCCTTAAATACAAACATATGTACAAAAAAAGAATAGAAAGATGCAAAAGTTTGTTTGTTTATTTTATTTTGTTTATGCAATTTATATGTACAAGTGTGGATGTCCTTCTTAGAAATAGCATAGGAATTGATAGGAATAGGTTTAGGCAAATGTTATGTTCATTTCAAATGAACTATACACTTTAAAATTCTCAAAATTAAAAGAAAAGAGAAGGAAAGCTATACTATGCACATCTTCATATTTATATCCACGTGTAAGCTTATAAATAATTATAAGTAGCACACTTTCACATTTAGGTATTTGATTTATAGATTTTGTAAATATTTTTGGATTTAGTAGTGACAATAGCCATTCATATTTTTTACTTTAGCCAAAATATGCAATTTGACATAAAGAAAATATTTCATTTTCAATTTAATTTTTTAAAAGCATGAATGCATGAAATTCAAATAACATATGCATTTAGCATGTTAGGATAGAAATAAAGTGATGAAAGCATGTAAACACATTCATGTTAATTAATTCCTAAAGATAATCTTATGAAATAAGATAGCTTAAAGCAACTCAAGTTATTTTTTAAGGAAGGTTTGATTTTGTTTTGAGTTTGATTTAATTTGAGAAATACGAGGTGATTTTGCTAATCCTAACCCATCCCCACATATGTTTGTTGATTTAGTTTATTCTTAGGATCATTAGATGATTTTTTATATGTTGCTTAGGTTAAGGTATGAATTAAGTGTTAATTACCCCTTATATTAGCATAGTTAATCAAATAATTATGAGCCAATGATATGACATAAAACCACACAAGGAATTTAAATTAGCAATGAACCTAGAAGAAAGGACCTAATGCATTTGGCTCATGATTAATGATTAATTAAGCTAAGGGTTTAATTAAGTAATTTCATAACCCTCACACATATGAGTTGGATTTTAATTTTCTTGCAGTATTGAACACCTAAGCATCTACCCAAGATAGATTAATTGAGTTCTGGAAAGTTTTAGAATTTTATGAAATTAATTAAGGGGGTAATTAGTGAATTAATCCTTATTTAAGGTTAGATTAAGGAAGAAAGGGGGTTTAAGAATATCTTAAGGAAAGTATCCAAAAATTATTTCCTAAACCTTATATTCCCTTAAGAAAAACTTAATTGACTCAATCAGAGGGTTAAACCACTAATCATACTCTTAGTTAAGCTTAATTACATTAAGGGAGTGATTAAGGAATGAATTAGCAATTCTTCTAATTAAGCCACCAATAAATCTCAAGAAAATTTAGAGGAGGTAGGAGTCATCCCACTAATTATGTACAAAAAGTTTGGGATTAATCTATGGAGTAATTAGAGGGTAATTAGAAAAATAACATTCTTAATAAAACCCAAATTCAGAGAAAAGCACTACTCAAAATTTATTGAAATCATTTTTAGAATATTCTATGTTCAATTATCTATTTAATGCAATTTATTTCATATTTTTTTTGATTTTTCTAGGCTTAGATATAAACTTAGGAAGTTTCCATGATTAATTAGGTGATTTAATAGCCTAACTAAATGCTTAATCCCATCGGTGTCATGTGGACCACTGATGTGGCATACACTTTCCACGTGGTGCGATTGGATTTGATATTTAAGTTATCACATCATAGCGTTGTGTCTGCAGCGATGCAATGCTCTTTCTCCTAACATGTCCAAACAAGGATGGTTGTTGAGTTAAAGAGTTCTAAAGGGAACGTGTGATCTATATTTTTTTATGGCCATCCATATGGATGGATGGCCCTTGATCTCCCTATTCCATGAAAAATGGACACTGTCCATCTTCTAGGAGATGATCTGAGCTTGATTGAGCTTGGATTGGATTGAAACTATACCCACACCATCTAAAGGTAAAGATGATCACATCTAACAACTAGAATCTCATGGGGATTACTACACAAAGACACCACATTGAAATTATAGAGTGGTACCTCATGGTGATCACCGTGATTTCCCTTGGAGAAGCTTCGTCTAGTGGAGATAAAGCTTTGTTGAGCATTTGAGGTCTTGAGATTGGATGGATCCTTCAATGGGTCAAGTCCACATTCACTTAAGCTTGACCTTGATCAAGATAGCACCTCCCTTTCCTTAGGAACTTGGGAAAGGTTAGCAAGTTCATGCTCCCGATGGAGCTTCAAGGTTGGTTTGAAGTGTGGAGTAAGTTGTCTTTTCAATGGAGCTCCCTATTTTGGTTTGAGTAAATCCAAATGGAGAAGTTAAAATCACTCTAGAAGCTTGGGATCACCAGTGGCTCCTCACGGCTTCCCTTAGCTCAATGGTGTGGATGAAATTGAATGGAATAATAGGGAGTATATCTCCTCCTTGAAGGATCAGACGACCATGAAGGAGCTTGCCATTTTAATCCAATTGACCATATTCAATGGTTATTTGAGCTATTTAGAGTGGCAAGGCATTCAGTTTTGGCCAGAGAAGGAATGGGTGAGGTGGCCATATGCTTAAACAAGGTGGAGGGAGGACTCCACGAGGCCATTTTCAAAGGAGGTGGTCAATTTTTGGTTTGGGTTGGGTTTGGCTAACCCATACCCATTGGGTCATGTGCATTAGGTCCATTAGTGACCATTTGGTTCACTAAGAGGATGCCAAGTGTCCATGAAAAGATTGACCAAATTCCAAGTGGATTTGGCCAAAATTTACTCTATGGCCTAGGGTAAAATGGTCATTTGGCTTGGTCTTTAATTTGAATATGTTTAGTATGTTCAAAAGATAGGTTAGGCCAAGTTTGACTGAATTTGGAGTTGGTTTGATATGATTTGGCTCATGTTGATTCATTTAGGTCAAAATGGGTCAACTTGGGTCAAGTTGACCAATTGGTCAGATTGGGTCAAACCAAGGGTTGTGTCAAGTTCATATGACCATTTGAAATGATTTGGTGGCCTTAGTTTGATTCAATTTGGTTTATATTTGGTTTTGATTCAATCGAGTTCATTTAGGTCAAATGGGTCAAGTTGACCAAATTGAGCCATTGACTTTATTGGTTAGGTTGGTTCATGTTTGGTTGGTTATATGAAATGGATTGGTATCTTTGTTTCGAATCAATTTGGTTTATATTTGAGTTTGGCTCTTTGACCAGGTCAAGTTGGGTTCAATGTCGATTAGGCTGGGTTAGGGTTGGCCAATTGAGGCTTTGGTCAAGTTCAACAATCATTTTGGAATGAACTTGATCCATTGGTTTCAATCAATTTGGCTTAGATCAAGTTTTGACACATTTTGACTTTTTAGGTCAAGTTGGGTCAACTTGGGTCAAGTGGCCAATTGGGCTAGGTTAGGCTCAAATGTTGACTTGGTCAAGTTCAAACATTAATCATGAATGAGTTTTGATCAATGGTTTCAATCAATTTGGCCTATGGATTTTGGCTAGTTTAGGTTTCATTTTGGCTAAGTGTTGACTTGGTCAACCCTTAGGTTTGACTTAGTTTGACCCAATTTGAGTGATTGATCATCTCATGATGAGAGGCTTAGATAGGCTTAGTTCAATCCAATTTAGTTAGGATTAGAATTTGGCTCATAAGGGTACTTTAGGTCACTTTGGGTCAAGTGAGCCTAAGTAGGTCAAATGTTTGGTCAAAGCTTGATTTGAGTTTGACTAAACTCACATATGAACTTATGATTGAAACATAAATACATTTGCAAGTGGTTTGAAGTCAAATGAGTTTTGATTCATTTGAAAATTTCAAGTTGAAAGGGGTGAACATGAGTTTGACTTGTGTTTGGTTTTTGAATTAAGTTTTGATTTGATGATTGAAGTTTATGTTTATATTTGGATTCATGATTGAAGAATTGATTGAATCATGAAGAAAAATCAAGAATTTGGCTTGATTTGAAATTGATTTGGCTAAGTTCAAGATTTTGACTTGAAAGGCTTAGGTTGGATTTTGATTGAATTTGAGTTTGATTTTTGGAGTTGGTTTTGGTTGTTTGAATTTATATTTCATTATATATGTGAATATAAATGAGAATATAAATAGTTATGAGAAAATTTCATTTTGAAGTGATTTAGATTTGATTTAGGTTAAGTCTATGAGAGAGAATCAAAGGACTTAGGAAATATTTTGATTTGGATTTGAATTTTGGATTTAGTTTGATTGATTTGAATTTATATTTCATTTATATATGTGAATATAAATGAGAATATAAATAGGCAATGAGAAAATTTCATGAATTCGAGGTGGTTTGAATTTGATTTAGGCTAAGTCCTTGAGGGAGATTAAGGACTTAGGAAAGATTTTGAACTTGGAATTTCAATCAGCTTCAATCATAAGTTTCAATCATGTGTTTCAATCATTTGGATTTGGGTTTGGAAAAATCAATTAATCTTGGGTGATTTAGGTTTGATGTTGATTTGATTTGGAGTTTGACTTGAAGGAAGAAAGTAGGGAATGTGGTAGGAGCTATAGGGGTAGGCAAATTCTCCTAACACTTCTAAGGCGTGACCTATTCTTATTGGTAACTCTTGTAAGTCTCTAGGGCTAGGTTGAGTGTCCACCTAATCACTAGATGTGTCTTAAGACTAAGGATCTCTTAAAGTCCAAGAGGAGTTCTATATCTAAGATGGAGGGGTTGAGAGCTCATCCTAAAAATGAGGTCAACAAAGGGTGCCCAATAGGTGTGGTGTGATTGACAAGAAACATCACACATCTTGGTGTGACCAATGATCAAACAACATCATCACTAGCAGACAATCTACTCTTAATCCAAGGTGTAGAAGGAATCCAGAGCTTAGTGCAATGTGGCTCTACTTATGTCAAGGACATTAAAAGAGGGTAGGAGAAATCCACTAGGGATAGAGTATGTAAACCTTCCACCAGGGAAGTAGGTTCAAGTCATCTTTAAGGGGATGAGAGGTTTGATTTGATTTGAGTCTCATTGAGGAGAAATTTGAATTGTCTAATTAAGTTTCGTTGGGGAAGAGGGTTGAATTTGTTTCAAATTTTTTGTTTTTTAAATTGTGTTTATTTTGACTCCACCGGGGATAGACAAGTGAACTATCCACTGGAGAGGCAAGTTAAATTCATCCACAAGGGAGGAGTGATGAAATCCACTGAGGGATTAGAACTAGATCCGGGAACTAGAAAGACTTGCATCTCACTGAGGAGAAGCAAAAGATTTGATTTGGATTGATTGATTATTTTATTTGTTTATTTTTTTATTGGATTTATTTCAGATTTTTAGATTTTGGATTTTGAAATGGACCCTGTTGGTTTGATGGACCACCTTAGTAGAGGCCTAGACCTAACTGATTTACCAATCCAAAGGGACTAGTCTACTAAACATATAGTAGGACTAGCCAACCAAAGGGAATGCCTTTGGTGTATAATTTTAGAAAGAAAGCATAGTAGACTTACATCCTCCAAAGTAGGACTAGTTCTGATCTAATGGCAAGGCGATGGATTGAACCCAACCTAGGGCTGACTATTGAGTGAATGCTGCTAGGGGACTTAGATCAACTCAAAGATAGTCAAGATTAATTTCATTTTAGATTTATTTTAATGGGTCCCATCTGTTTATGATGGATTGCATTGAGTAGGGGCCATGAAGGCCTAGACTAAACTCAAACTTACCTATCCAAAGGGAGTAGTCTACCAACCACAAGGTAGAACTATCCAACTAAGGGGATGCATTTCAGTTTATAATGATCAAGTCTTAAGAAGAAAGCATGGGGACTCATATCTTCTAGAAACAGGAAACCACTAGGTAATTGGTTGCTTTGGGCAACAAATCGAACCCGACTTAGGGCTGACTATTGTGTGAATGCTACTGAAGAACTTAAATCAACTCAAAGATAGTCAAAGATTAATTTTATTTTTTAGTTTATTTTAATGGATTCCATTGGTTTGTGTTGGATCATACTGAGAAGGAGCTTATATTAGCCTAGACCTATCTCAGATTTACTAAACCAAAGGGAGTACTTCCGATGGGAGAACTATTTAAAAGGTGCCTTTCGGTTTGCAATGATCAATTCAAGGGAGAAAGTTGGGGACTCATCTTCCACTAAAGACCACTGGTGATCGATTGCTTTGGGTAACAAATTGAAACAGACTTGTCGGTTGTGTAATCATGCTATAAAGAATGCATGACATGATAGTATTACATCTTTCAAAGAGGAATGACTATCGGGTAACCTGCTTGTGGCAAAATAAATTGAACTAAGGGTTCTGGTGAGTCTAGATTTATCTCAACTCAGGTAGTCAGGCAATTCCTATAGGGAGTTCTACTGACATTGCCCTAAAGATAGAATGCATGCTTAGGAAAAAGGGCCCTTTAGGGGCTTGAATTCCTAATCTACAAGCAAATATTTTGTTTATTTTGTTTAGTTTGATTATCATGGACCTATTTGGTTTATGAGGGATCAAGCGAGAAGGAGTATTTTAGACCTATCTCAAATTTTGAACCAGGGAGAATTGCATTGTTGAACAAATTCTCCAACCATAGTGGTTGCTACTAGGAAAGGGGGATTGTCCAATATAAAAGTAACTTGAGTAGTGTCTAAATGGGGTTGCAATGAACGTAATCCAAATAGAGTGCTTGCAGGGAGAGGTGATGCTAAGGGCTTAATCCAAAACCCTGGAGAAGATGACATGGTCAGTCATATATCAAATAGGTATTCAATGGCCAACTAAAGGAGAAAGCACATGGACTCACATCTACCAAGAGTGGTGTATCCACCTGGTGAGTAGTTGTTAGTATAGTGAACATCAACCGACCTAAGGTGCGTTTTGCAAACCTCAGCTGGACTCACATCCTCATAGCGATTGATTGATATTTCTCGACAGTGTCATCGACCTAGCACTATTGAGTGAATGCCCTGGGGACTTATAAACTCAAATGTAGTCGAGGAAAGGAGCCTCACGGGACTTATCCTAAACCTCAAATATACTCGACTAGTTAGATCATGGTGATGTTCAAGAAAAAGCTAGGACTCACATCTTCTAAAATAAATCAACATGAGGTAGCTTACTGCGGCGTGAATTCTACCATACTACAAGATGCTATTGGTTTCACAATGGTCAAGTTAGGAAGAAAGCAGGACTCACATCCTCCAAATGAGTGACATACTAGCGAGGTAGCATGTAGACGACTAGAGTAGCTAATGAGTGAGTGCCACGGGCTTGCTCCCACATCAAAATAGAGACAAAAGATATATGTTTATGTGCATGTGTTAAAGGAATAGACATCTCTGGGTTCTCTCACTACCTAAACATTGATTTTGATGAAATGGTGCCAAATGGCAATAAGATTTCCCCGAAAGGATCTTTGGGTTCTCTCACCTAACTTAGTTGTGCTAATGAAAGATGCCTCTTGGGTTCTCTCACACCTATTCTAATAGAGAAATGTGTTTGATTATTTTTATGTTGTGTTATAAAAGAGGGATAGGATGTCCCTGGGAGACTCTTACACCAACCCTAAACACATCACGGTGGATTCGCAAGACAAACAAACAACACTTCAAAAGAAGAGAAAATTTTGATAAAATGAAATTAGATTTATGTTGATTGATAGAATTATTTTCAAGTATGATTTTTATGGGTAATATTTCTTCAAATATAGCCCATTAATTGGAAGCATCGGGTTTCCCCTTTATCAATATAAGATCCTCCTTGGTAGGCCTTCTCTATGACATAAGGGCCTTCCCAAGTGGTTTCAAACTTTCCTCCCATCTTTTGATGGGCAATAATTGGTCTCCTTAGGACTAACACAAGTTCTCCCTCAAAGACCTAGGGGACCGACTTGTTGTGAGCTTGAATCATTTTGGCCTTGTACAACTCGAGGTTCTGGCATTCCTGTAGGCAACTCTCCTCCAAACCTTTGAGCTCTTCTAACTGTAACTTTGCATTCTGTTCTGTAGTGATCTTGCTACCCAATGCTATCCTTAGTGATGGGAGTTGAACTTCTAGAGATAGGTGCTTTGACCCATACACTAAGGAAAATGGGTGAGTTGAGAGTATGTATGGTGCGGTAGGCCCACAAGGCTTCAACCAACTACTCATTCCACTGCTTCTTATTATCATCAAGAGTCTTCTTTAGTATTTGGATGAGAGTTTTGTTGAATGCTTCTGCTAAGCCATTTGCTCTGGGGTAGTAGATGGTGGAGTATCTCCCATATTGTGTCTTCAAGTTGATCTTGGTGCTTGAATTGAATACCATTGGATATAATTCATTGAGGCAGAACCTATATGATATGGTTCTTGAAAAACTAAAGCACATCTTTGAGACCTCTAGTGGGATTGCTTACTTGGAAAAGTAGTTAGTGTGGCCTAAGATGAACCACCCTTGGAAGAAGGAGGATCATCGGACCCACAATATACAACACTCAAATGGCCATGAAGCCAATGTAGGGTGTAGAATGTTGGTGGTGGAGGACCACGTGCACACGACACATTGCCTTGGCCTACATCCATGTCATGTAATCGAGGCATTAGTATCTTGGTCTCTTGATCTTCGTCTTCATCTTCAGACTAGATTGATGTGCTCCACATAGACTTGAATGTACCTTGGTTATAATACCATGAGCTTCATGTTTATCTAAACAATGTAACCATATTTGCTCAAAGGACCGTCGGTACAAGGTGCCATTAATAAGAGCATAGGAGAGAGCTCTTTATTTCACCTGATGTGCTTGTGACTTTTATTGAGGTAGTTTGCCAGTGTTTAAATAGTCTATGAACAATTTCCTCCAATCCAATTCCTTATCTTTCTAGGCAACGACAACCTCCCCTTCAAGAAAAAGTCTCTCGATGAGTTCAACATCAATAAATATGACTTGTCTATTTTGGACCTTATTGGAATGGACTCATCTTGGACATACCAATTCTTTGGAAAGTTTGGCCAAAGCATCACACTGTTCTCTGAGAAACCTTGTAGATGGTGACTTGAGGATTTTGGGCCAACAACTTCATGGTATACTCATGGTAATGAAGCTTGGGTTTGAGAACCTTGTAGGACCCAACAATTTGATTGATGTGGCGAGAATCCCAAAGATGTTGATGCTCTTGACACTATATGATGGATAACTCTAGACAGAATCAAAGCCATACTCGACTTTGATGTTGGTGAGGGTTGGAAAGATAGTATGAGAATCTCATCACATGTCAGAGTTAGGAGAACTATTCTACCAGCTTTTCGAAGAGTAGATGGTGCTTCCCCTTTATGAAAGAAGGCGCACCATCAAAATACATCTCCCATTGGTTGTCAACCCTCAAGATTTGTTCATTGGAGATCATCATTAGAATAGTAGGAAGTGGGTGTCTTCTAAGAAATCTGTCTTTTTGGAGGTATGAATGTGATATCAAACTATGAGAGAATCATGGACCATCATGCCAAACATCTGAATAATGTTGGCCGTGTCATGAGGTACTGCAGTGGATTGGTTATGGAGATCAAGTTTACCTTATTAAAAAGCATATAAGGCCGTAGCTTTTAGGAGGTGAAGATCAAAGCTAGGTAATGTTTCTCAATAAATGGATAGTTCACTTCAGTAGGAACCAGACAATGGCTAAGATAGTAGAGAGTACTCTCCTTCCCTTCATCGTGAGCTTGGGCCACAGCAGAGTCATCCAATCTGGCGGTGTAGGATGAGTGGCTTGCGGGATAGAGTACTAGAATTGGCTTTTACCAAATCTTGATATCTTCAAAGGCATCGACACTTTTCATCCCACTTGAACTTGGCATCCTTTTTGACAAGTGTTGAGAATGGCTTGCATCTCCCTGATAGGTTGGAAATAAAGCATCTTAGATATGCCAACCATCCTTGGAAAGATCTAAGTTGAGTTAAACTTTTAGGAGGTGGCATTTCTAAGATAGCTTTAATCTTTTCTGGATCTATTTCTATTCCCCAGTGTCAGATAACAAACCCAAGGAATTTCAGCTACTCGAATGCACACTTAGGATTCATTTTGAGGTTATATTATCTTAACCATTTAAAAAATGCTCTCAAGTCAAAGAGATGGTCTTCCTTTTCTCTGCTCTTGACTACTAGATCATCAACATAGCACTCAATCTAATGGTAGAAGAGTTCATTGAAGATTCAAGGAATGGCGTTGGTATGTGACACAAGCATTTTTAAGGTCGAAAGGCATGACCCTATAATAATAGATTTCGATCGGGGTTCAGAAAGTAGAATTTCTTTCATCTTCAGGGGACATCTTGATTGGGTTATAGCGGATGACCCATCCATGAAAGAGAAACGCTTAGAGGCAATGTCCACCATTAATTCGGTATAGGAAGAAACTCATCCTTAGGACATGCCTTATTTAAGTCCCCAATCGACATATGTGAATTTGGCCATTCTTCTTCTTAATTGGTGGCAGCTAACCATAGGGATTTTTTTCCCGATGAAACCAGCATTGATTAGTTTTTTGACTTCAGAAATGACCTATTGTTCGATTTCTAATCACATGCATCTAGGAGCTTGCTTGATAATATTAGTGCTAGGATCTATTGCTAGCTTATGGACTACGTCGAGATAATGTATCTCTTCATAACTCCATGCAAAGTCCTTAAACTTCGGTCAATAGCTTAACTAAGTCATTGGTTTCTTCTTCATTTAGCAACAAAGATGTATGTGTGTGGATTTTTCTCTATTTGAGGTTGATTTCTTTAAGCTTGTCAATTGTTGAATGGATCTCCTCTTCAAATTTTTTGTGCATCTTTGATTTGGAGATCATCGGATCATCTGAGATTTATAAACACACATTCTCATAAGAGTTGGTGTTGTGTGAAAAGAACCTATCAAACTCCAAATGATTGGTAACAACTAAGTAGTAATCATCGTCATCAACTAGACCCATTGTATCGAATCCTAGTCTTGCTCTTGATTATGCCTTCTTGCCTATATTGTTCCATAACTTTTCAAAATACTTTGACCTATGCCTGGACCATGTATGAGGAACCAAACCTTTCTGTATAAGATTATGAACACAAGGTGAGTAAAAGTCAAATGGTAATTCCATTAATTCTTTAAATGAATCCTCCTCAAATTCTACATCAACTTTAGGACTTGAGGATGATGATCCCAAAAGAATCTCTTGACTTCATATCACTAAGACAGGGGCTTCCTTAACTACTAAACCTTCAACTTTTTTGGGGGGTAAAGTTGGGTTAACTACGATAGTTTTACATGCATGATTGAATACTTTGCTTTATTTGGAGGCTAGTCTTTGTCATTGTCATCAGTGTCCTCTTGAGAGAGGGTTTGGTGGTATGCTAATCATAGACTCATCCTTCAAAGATTCCAAGTCTATGTGAATAGTAGGGTACTCTATGAACGAACATCCTGGTGATGGCCAACTAGGGGTTCCACCTAGCCTCTATTTCTACCTCTCTCTCACGGTGGAGGTTGAGTCATCTACCACATGTCCATATGAAGGAATGAGCTGTGGGTGGAATGTGATATGCGGCTCTATTTCTTCTTCAATTCCCATTTCTTGTTCACTTGGATTTTTATTTTTCTTTTTTTCTTTTGCTTTTTCTTTTTCTTCAATTTCTTTTCCTTTTGAATTTAAGTTTTGTCCAAGTTCATAAGAAAGGTGTTTTGAGGAAGATAGTAGGTTGCATCCTCATAAATCTCGACCTCTCAAACTAAAAATGGCTTTTCATCTCCTTTGACATAGTACTCAATCCCATCCTTCCTGAACTTGATGCACTGATGGAGGGAGGATGTAATTATCTTGTTCTGATGTATTCAGAGCCTACCGAGAAAATCAATGAATGAAGTATTTGAATCAATGATATAAAATTTGGCTTCAGTCTTCCTATCACCTATCTCCAAAGGTAACACTATGGAACCTAAAGCCCACTGTTCATTGAATCCTCTCAATCATCCAATCTCTCGAGTGTGAGATGTTGATCTCAAATAGGCAAGGGTCTTTAGACTCATAATGTTCAATGCACTTGGATGAGAACTCGGCAATTTGAATGCATGTCAACTTTAATGTAGAGGGGCGGTTGTGCTCCATGTCCCAGAAGAAGGTCTTCATCTGTGTAATCCCTGGGCTTTTCTAATGTGCCTCCTCAGCGGTGGTGAGCTAAAGCATATCTTAAAAGGAGAGCCTTGATTAATGATTCTCTCATCTCTTTGGATAAGAGGGCATCATATATGCTTAGCTTAGATGATAACTTTCTTAGATGAGAGAGGACATTGTAGTCCACCTTGGGGTGATCCTCCACAAGCATATCCAAGGGTGGAGCATCTTATGGAGGGGCTTCTTGATCCTAAACCAATGACTTGTTTCCCTCTATCTTGAGGTGCTATCCTAGGAGGTAGAACCTTGCCACTATGGAGGTTGACTTGGTGATCTCTTGTGGTAGTAATGGAAGGTTCTACCTACACATCGTCACTACTGACTTCTCCTATGGGACCCTCAAAATTGGATGATTCTAAGTCTATCTCAAGAGGAGAACCCAGTATTGAGTAGGAAAATTCAACTCACGATTAAGAGGAAGATCAAAATTATTATAGTTGTATTTAGACTTGAAGAGTTATTAGGAATAGATTAGACAACCCATCAAAAGTGACATGTAATTCAAGCTAGCTTTATTCTTTAATTTCTTGGATTTGATAGGAGGTACAAAGTAGAAATCAAGTAAAAATAAGGGGTGAGGATTTGATGCCCTCAGATACAAGATGTCTACTAGAAAAAGAATGAGGTGTAGTTGAAGTCTGATGTGTAGCTACAACGGTGGTGGAGGTGGACTCTTGGTGGTTGCACTGGCTATCTCGGGCACATCTTGCTTGCACTCTTGAGCTCCCCCTTTCCTTAGTTGGCTCTAGCAACTTGCAAACCTTTTTGATGTGGAGGTTTGTGCTGACTGGGAACGAAAGTTTCTTGATCTTTGAACAATCTTTTTTAGAGGTTTTGGATAAGGAGATATCCCAACCTTCTTTGGTTTGGAAGGATCACAAGTATCCCCAAGGATTACCCTAATGGACTGGATGGTTGTTCCCCAAAGGTATTCCTTTGGGATGACTATAACACCGATCTTGAAGCTATGTTCAAGTCCTTAAATGTGAAGCAATCTTCCAAATATGACCCTAGCGGTGTAGGGGCAAAAGTTAGGATCATGGCTTTTGCTCACTTCCTTGTCTCTAGGTTTGGGTAGAAAAAGCTTCTTTAAGAGATTCTTAAAGATCTTCATGATTACCTCCCTCTTAAATGAATAAGGCTTGTTGAGTTTATCCAAAAGAGTAGGTGGACCATTGCTACCTAGCGACGGGTATGTGTACCACTACTGCTGATGATGTGGCTGAGGAGGAGATGATGTAGGCTATGGATGCTGCTGTGGTGGTCGGTAGGCTTACTCGGTGGTGGTAGAGGTGGAAGCGGCTCAGGTCATGGTCTCTTGACTGATTTCTATTTGGTTCTTGTCCATTGCTATGTCCACTCTTCTTCTCATATACTTTGGCTTTGGCTGTTGGTACATCTAGAGAAGGAAACTGTTTGGCTTCTCCTTGCAAGCTATCCACATTGTTGATTAATTTCTCAAAGGTTTTGACGGTGAAGCCCTTAAGCATGAAGGCCAGCCATGGATATTCTTTAGAAGAATATCAATAGCATCGTTTATTCGTTTACATTTCATACTCATTATCATGAGAATGTAGTCAACAAGGGACTCACCTAGGTGTTGTTGTGCTATAATGAGATCACCAACAGTAACCCATTACTGAGCTCCAACAAATCTCTTGATAAAGAGTTGCTCTAATTCATCAAAAGTCTTTACTAAAGTATTGGGAAGGTCAACATACTAATCAAAAGATATCCCTCCTAGGCTACTGACGAAGAGGCAAAATAGTAAAGCATACTACCACCAACATTGCAACAACTAGCTTTAAAATGTGATGTCTCAGTTGCCATCAAAACTCTTGAAGGAAGGTGGCACTAAACCAATATTGGATGCATCAAATTCCTCAGTAGGGTCTACCCTTTGGAATTGATGATCCTCGGCTTGCCAACGCTTCCTTCACTTGCTGCTCAACCATGGACTTGATATCTTTTTCTTGTATGGAAGTACTATCCACTTCATTCCTATACATGCTGGTGCTACCTTGCTCTACTGGAGGTAAAGTCTTGGGTGGGTCCAAGACATGCACCAACTCTGGTTGACTAGTCACAGCTATAGTAGGATGAACTGCAGGGGCTTGGTTCTATAAAGCTAAGATATCTACTAATAGATCCTTGAGCCTCTTCTCCATTCTATCTATCTTTTCATCCTTCTACTTGATTTATGCTAGGAGGTGTTAGATTGAGTGGGCTGTGTCTTCCTGCTCATCCTCAATACCTTCCATAGTCTGATGCTCTTTGAGGAGGGATTCCCTGGTATCTACCATGCAAACCCGTACTGAGTCTCCCAATAAATCATTTTCATTGGGATCAAAGATGATATTCTCCATCATCATATCCAGGATCTCCTTCTTCTCCATGAAATAAGTGAACTATCATGTGAGCGGCATAAATGATTTGATGGGTGGTGGGATCCAATCATCATGCAGAGGCACCGGACCTCCCATTATGGAGAATCAACCCCTGAGGGCACTACTAGAAGGAAATACTCTAACTCTTGACTCATGTGGGTGACACTCCTAGGAGGTTCTATCATCATAGGTGCAATTGGGTTGTCACCTTGTCCCTTTATAACTGCTCTAACCATCTCTAGATCTTACTATGGTGGTGATGGTGAAGGGATGACCACTATGCTTTGAGGCACATTCCTTCACCCAGGGGAGAGAGCGGAGCTTCCACCATAGTAGGGTGTAGATGGAATGGGATCCCCTTGGCCAGGATCACCAACGGTCCTCTTCTCCCGGATGTGGCCTTCATGGCCGGTGGAGGCTGGAGATGTATACATGAATGGGCGATGGATGAGAGAGTGGTGTGGTGGAGACACCACCATCTCAGACATGAGCTCTCCTCATGATGGGTAGTCCCATGCGTAGAATCTTGTTTGTGTGATCGACAGTAGCATGTTGATAAGGAAAATCAATGAGTGCGGCCATTGATTGCCAAACCTCGCCTCTCTTGTGTGATCTTAGTGAAGTGCGGCCTCCGGCCTCTCTTAGATGCTTCCCCACGCTATGGGGATAGATCTCAAGTAAATTGAGCCCCGTCAGATCATTCATAGGCTCAACTTGGCATACTGAGCGGAGGCATATGACCTCTCGACTAATTGGGGCTGAAATTGAACCGCTAGTGGAGGTGAAGTTGGGATCCTCCTATCATTCTCTTTATCAGACCCTGAGAGAGGATATAATGGGTTCACTATATCCGGAAAAATGGGGTAACTCCTCAACAACTGCAGTAGGTGCCTCCATCTCTCACGGCGTGTGGTATGGCTTTATCATGGATTTTTTGTTCCTCCTGAGTCTTGGAGGTGGGGTGGGTGCTAGAGTGAGGAGATGGACAACCAGGGCGCACTAGCGCCGATCAGACTATTGATCTTGCATGGCAGGAACTACTTTCTTCTCTTGGTGAGGGAATATCGAGTTGATGACATATCAATGAATGATCGACTTACGTGTGCTCACGCTTAGGGTGAGGGGAGTGCCCTCACAAGTAATCCTTGACCCCTCAAAACATCATCCAAAATGAATGAGGTGGGCGTAATCAGAGCAGGGAAGGCTAGCCTAATCCAGGGCCAAGTCCATCCTGTGGGGAAAGGTAAACACATACTTAGGTGTTGCCATTTCTATCAATTAAAATTGAAAGAGAAACTAAACTGCATTTGAGAGTCTCAATGTTGAAAATAAATTTGGATCAGATTTTTTGTTGACTTTGAATTTAGAATTTGAACCCATACTCAACATTTTGAAAATTTTAAGTCGAGCTAAAATTATTTAGAATATATTTTGAGATTTGATTAGAAAGAGAAATTTTTTTGGATATAGAATCCACTTTTAACAAACTTGGATATGTTGAAAATGGGTTTAAATATTTTTGAAGGATGCTTCCATAGGTTCATATTTGAGTTTTAATTTTTTTTAAGGACCCTTTATTTAATAAATTTAGGTATGTTAAAGTAAAGGGTCGATTTGCTTTTATTTTGGATTTAAGATTTTTGGATTTTACTCACTTAACAAATTTAGGTATGCTAAGTGAGATGTTTAAAAATAATTTTTGTTCTTTTTGTTTCTTTGTTTACTTTCTTTTGTGACACATTTTGTGATTTGAAAAATGGAATTCTCATTTAGCAAATTTGGGTATGCTAAATGAGAGAATCCATGTGTGTTTATTTTTTTTTTGGAATTTTTCTTTTGAGCAGGTTCTTAGCAAAATGTATATGCCAAGAATTAATGTGTTTCTTTTGATTTTGATTTGAATTTGAAAAGTAGGATCCTTAGCAAATTTAAGTATGCTAAGGGGGTCCTAATGTGTTTTCTTTTGATTTTGGTTTGATTTTGAAAAATAGGATCCTTGGAAAATTTAAGTATGCTAAGGGAATCATAATGTGTTTATTTTGTTTTTGATTTAATTTTGAAAAGTGGAATCCTTAGCAAATTTAAGTATGCTAAGGGAATCCTAATGTGTTTCTTTTGGTTGAAGTGGAGACTTCACTTTAGCAAATGGGGTATGCTAGAATGAAGTCCCAAAAGTGTTTTGAAAATTTTTTGTGGAATGGACATTTCACTTAGCAAATTTGATTATGCTAAATGAAATTCAAAGTGTTTCAAATTTTGTTTTGAAAAGGGAGACTTCATTTTAGCAAATGGGG